>CAJGYO010000018.1:4260950-4704745 GCA_904845875.1 Miscanthus lutarioriparius
CCCTCAAAGGTCGGCCCGGTTTCCCCATAACCGTAGGCTATCCCACCCAGCGAGGGCTCGGGTCGGACCGGACAAGGACGAACTCCCCCTCGGTGGGAGTCGGGACCCGGCCGCTCCAGCAATCTTGGCCGCCTCGGCGTCGCCGCCTCCTTCCGGGAAGAATCCTTAGGCGAGATAAATCCCGAACCGAGGCGGTGCCAAAGCCCGGCCCGCCTGCATCCCGACTACCTCTCAGACTCAGCGGGCAGGGGCTCGGCCTCTGTCATCTCTACCTCGATGGCGCGGCGTCCACCTTACAGCCTCGGAAGCCTCGGGGCTCTGCCCCCAAGACCACGACCTCGCGAGGCGTGGACTCGTCCTCCCGCTCATTCCGTGGCCACCTCGGCGCCCTTTCCTTCAGCGTGGCTCGGCCTCCTCGGGCCGACCCGCCCGGCAGCGCCATCTTGCCTGGCGACCAGCGCCTCCGCCACCCGGATGGCGGTGGAGCTGGTGCTCACCTTCAGCGCCTTATAGGCGCCAAGGCGAGTTCCTCCACCGGTGCTTCTATTTGGAAAAAAGATGCTCCTAAAAATTGACGCTCGACGAGGGGAAAGCGAAATACTACAAACTCCGCCAAAAATACCCTTCTGCGAATGAGAGACACAACCGCTTTTGGATAGCATCCCTCCTCTGCACCCATGGCGGCGGTGGCGGCGGTGGCATAACCACATCCGCCCGGTGCCGGCTGGTCTCCGCCGGACCCGCACCCCCTCGGCCGTCCATGAGCGGTTGAGCCGTCCCGGCGTCGCTTGCTCCACCTCCTCGCCCGAGCCCACCGGGCCGACGCCTGCAACGTCTCGGGCGTGTCGCCCTCGACAGCGAGGCGGGCGTCTACGAGAGACACACCCGTCGCCATCTCCCTAATGTCGGGAGGTGGTCCGGTACCCTTCTCTTCCTCGACCGCGCCAGCGTCCGCCGAGGAACCCGACACCGATAATGAGGGAGGCGACTCAGCGGGAGACCGTCGAGCCTCTCGCTGCCGGCGGCGTCGTCCGGCTTTTTTGCGCTCAAGGATCCTCTTCGTGCGCCTTGCCACCTTGGCGTCTTTCTTCTTCTTACGCTCTCGGCGTACACCCTATTCATGGCTCGCCATTGGGCGCGTCCTCGAGAACAGGCGGCGGGGAGCTTCGCACGTCCTTATCCCTGCGGAAGCAACGCGAAATAAGGCAGCGGCGAAAAAAGCAATGAGCAAGAAGGCCGCGAAGGCCTCGGCAACACCAACTTACCGAAATGTACCCCGCGACGGCGCGCCGGGAGCGGCATCAAGCCGTCAATCTTGGTTTCCCATCCACGCCTCCCTTGCCGGCGTAGGATCTCCTCATCGATGAAAGGCGGCGGACATCTTGATGCCTTCGATCGGATCGGATCGCGCGGGTCATCTCGAGCGAGGCGCGCCACCGAGCCATCGGCAACACCCTCCGGTGGTGAAAAGCCACCACGACCACGGCCGCCGTAAGGCCACAATCACGCAGCTTCCCGGGGCCCTCGGAGGCGGTTCCGCACTGGGGCGATCGGGCTTGATGACGCCCGTACCCCCACTTCTCCGGCCGACTCTCCACAACCCGCCCGTTATAAGGGGAAGCCCGCCATCACCGTTACTGAAGGTAGAACCGGTTGTCATACCAACGACGGTTGGATGATGCCACTGGCTGGGATGATAGAGGTCTTGCCGGTCTTGGCACACCAAGGGTGCAACCACCACCCTCAACGCCTTCCGAGCCCCCCTTCGCTCTCGCCAACTTGGTGGTAAAACGCCCGAAATAAATGGAGCCACGGCTCCTAGTGGGGAAAGCGATCCCGGGTACCCCTAAAGCGGCGGCGAAGATGGCCACCGTATGCGATGGAGTTGGGGCTGAAGTTGTGGAGCTCCACGCCCGTGGTAGTGCGGGGCGCCTCGCATGAACTGGTTCGCCCGGCATGCCGAGGCCTCGCTTCGTGGAAGACGCGACGAAGCTCACCACGTAGCCATCACGTGGCCTCGGTTCCGACTTCGTTCTCCGGAGCAATCCACTCGGCTCGTCAAGATCGGTGATCGGGCGGAGAGACCGGCGTCCACCAGTGACTGCAGCTTCTCCACGGTGATGTCAGACTGCTCCCAGGGATCCACCGGGAGGATGACAGGACCGTCAGCCATTGCACGGTGGAGGATGCTGCTACGGCGGTAAATCTCTCTCTCTCTCTTTTAATCGATCTCTCTCGCCCTTCTTCACCCGGCGCTTTATGCTCTCAGCAACGGCTTGGAGGCGGCGAAAGCAAATGCAGGCAAGGTAAGGAGGGAAGGGGCGAGGCTCTTTACGTATTTATGCGAGGGTAAGACGAAACATTTGGTGGCGAAATTGGGAAAGTTTCCCTCGATCCGCGCGCATATAATCCAGATCCGATATCTCCGCCCACGCGTGCCCACCTTCTCCACATTTAATCACGCAGACGGTTATGTCCCATCCATCGACACCACGTCGCAGCGACAAACGGCAGACTCTGAAGACCGCCTCAAAAGACGCGCCGTTGTCAGCCGATGGAAGGGAAATACCCCCTAGCCGATTCCTTCCGAGCTAAGGAACCGGGCGCCGAGCCTGCTACGGTCCAGAGGTTCGAAGGCTGGGCCATTTATGGTCTCGACAATTTGCCTTAGGGCGATAGAGTCGAGGGGACAACTATGGGCGAGCCCGTACATGGCGAGGCCTAGGCAAGCAATTGCTTGGGATGCCCTAAGTCGTGTCCGAGACCAAAGGCAGGAGTTCTCTAAAGGGGATCCCACCGTAGGGAGGCACCGACCCCTAGGGCCAATCGAACGCCCCGGCACCCGCTAGAAAGCCTTACGGTACTTTTTTGGAGCGCGTCTACGGACCACTAGTCACCCCTATCGAATGGGGCACGGGCCTCCACTCGGACTTACCGATAAAAGCTCACCGGAAATATCACGCTCGCGCCCACCGAGGGTAGCTGGCATGTTCCACCCTCCATCCGAGCGAAAAGGATGCACGAGGGTGCGTACAAAAAAGCCGAGAACTCCCGATCGCCCTCTCACTCCGCTGGCGGAGGCTCGGGGCTCTTCCGCAACCTTGCCGAGACCAGGCGACCTAGGCTCGCCGCGAAGGGCTCGGCAAACAACCCCTCCTTCCGAAAGCGACAAGGATGTGCGAGGGTCGTACAAAAAGCCGGGGAACTCTGATCGCCCTCTAAGCTTCGTCAAGGAGGCTCGGGGGCTCTTTTCTACGCAACCTTACCGAGACCCGGCGAACTATGCTCGCACGCCTTGGGCTCTCGGCAAACAACCCTCCTTCCGAGAGAAAAGGATGCGCGAGGTCATACAAAAAGCCGTGGGAACTCCCGATCGCCCTCTCGCTATTCGTGCGGAGGCTCGGGGGCTCTTCACGCAAACCTTGCCAAACCCAGTGAACTAGGCTAGCACGCTTGAAGGCTCGGCAAACAACCCCTCCTTCCGAGCGAAAAGGTTGCGCGAGGGTCGTATTAAAAAAAGGGGAACTCCCGACGCCCTCTCGCTACGTGCGGAGGCTCGGGGCTCTTCCTCAAACCTCTCACACCCCGAGGGTCGGAAAAACACGACGAAAAAAGGGCACCAAGCCCATTACGATCCAGGGTGCGAGGCTGGGCCATCCAGGGGCCTCGACAAATTACCCCAGGACAAACAGAGTTAGGGACAACTATGGGTGAGTCCATTACATGGCGAGGCCCAGCAGCGATTGCTTGGGATGCCCTAAGTCATGTCCGAGACCAGGCGGAGAGTTCTCTAAAGGGGATCCCACCGTAGGGGAGGCACCGAGCCCCTAGGGCCAATCGAGCGGCCCAGCACCCGCTAGAGAAGCTTTCTGATACTTTTTTGGAGCGCGTCTGAAAGGTCCTAATATGGCTAGAGGGGGGGGGTGAATAGCCTATTTAAAAACTACAAATCAACTAGAGCAATTTGATTAGTAAAACAAATAGCGAAATGCAAACTTGTTCTAGCTCTACAAGGGTTGCAAGCCACCTATCCAACAATTCTAGTTGCAAAGATCTATTGGCACACAATCTACTTGACCACTACTCACTAAGAGCTCTCACAAATGCGACACTAAAGAGCTCCACTAGATATGTTTAAAAGCACAAGGCAAGCTCTCAATTCTAATTACACTAAAGAGCTTGCTATATCTAGTTTAAGGAAATGTAAATGAGTAAGTGAGACGATTATACCGGCCGGTCGGTGAGTGAACCAATTCACGATGAATATATAGCCAATCACCGGGAGAATGCAAATGACAAGAGACAACCGATTTTTCTCCCGAGGTTCACGTGCTTGCCAACACGCTAGTCCCGTTGTGTCGGGACCAACACTTGGTGGTTCGGCTGACTAGAGGTGTTTCACAAACCTCATCCACGATAGGACACCGCAAGAACCGACCCACAAGTGAGGTAACTCAATGACACGAGCAATTTACTAGAGTTACCTTTCGGCACTCCAGCGGGAAAGGTACAACTCCCCTCACAATCACCGGCGGCCACGAACAATCACCAACTCGTGCCGATCCTTCACCGCTTCTCCAACCGTCTAGGTGGTGGCAACCACCAAGAGAAACAAGCGAAATCCAGCATGCGCCTTACGAATACCAAGTGCCTCTAGATGCAATCACTCAAGCAATGCACTTGGATTCTCTCCCAATCTCACAATGATGATGGATCAATGATGGAGATGAGTGGGAGGGCTTTGGCTAAGCTCACAAAGGTTGCTATGTCAATGAAAATGTGCAAGAGAGTTTCCTTGAGCCGGCCATGGGGCTATAAATAGAGCCCCCATCAAATAGAGCCGTTGTACCCCTTCACTTGGGCAAACACGCTCTCGACCGGACGCTTCCGGTCATACCGACCGGACGGCTGCCCCTCGTCCGGCCGCCCGATGGACGCCACGTGTCACCAGCTTTCAACGCTGTTCGTCGATTTCAACGGCTGTGAAGTCGACCGGACGCTCCGGTCAAAAAGCGATCGGACGTCATTGAAAGCCCCAGCGTCCGGTCGTTTCCAATAAGCTCCACGAGGCATATTTTTTTCGACCGGACGCGTCCAGTCCACCTTAACCGAACGTGAGACCGGCCGGTCCGGGTGCTCAACCCCTACCCATCATGTCGTCGACACGTCGACCGGACGCAGCCCTTTTCGGCGTCCGGTCATTGAGTGACTTCCAAATCCGGTCGATGAGAGATCCGACGCCAAAGACATCATTTCGACCAACTCCATTTCAACTCTAACTTCTTCACCCTTGCTCAAATGTGCCAACCACCAAGAATTTTGCATCCGTGTAATAGAAAATAGACATTTCATTTTTCCAAAAGCGCCGAGAGGGACCCAAACCCATCTCAACCCTGCAAACACCTTGTGCACATGTGTTAGCATATTTTCACAAATATTTTCAAGGGTGTTAGCACTCCACTAGATCCTAAATGCATATGCAATGAGTTAGAGCATCTAGTGGCACTTTGATAACCGCATTTCGATCTGAGTTACACTCCTCTTAATAGTACGGCTATCTATCCTAAATGTGATCACACTCACTAAGTGTCTTGATCACTAAAACAAAATGGCTCTTACATTTTATACCTTTGCCTTGAGCCTTTGTTTTCTCTTTCTTCTTTTCCAAGTTCAAGCATTTGATCATCACCATGCTATCACCATTGTCATGATCTTCGTCATTGCTTCATCACTTAGAGTAGTGCTACCTATCTCATAATCATCTTGATAAACTAGGTTAGCACTTAGGGTTTCATCAATTAACCAAAAACCAAACTAGAGCTTTCGCCTCTACGGACCACTAGCAACCCCTATCGAGATGGGGCACGGGCCTCCACTCGGACTTACCCGATAAAAGCTCATCGAAATGTCACCGCTCACGCCCACCGAGGGTAGCCTAGCATGTTCCACCCTCCTTCCGAGCGAAAAAGGATGCGCAAGGGTCGTTACAAAAGCCGCAGGAGAACTCCCGATCGCCCTCTCGCTACGTCGCGGAGGCTCGGGGCTCTTCCGCAACCTTGCCGAGACCCAAATGGCCTAGGCTCGCATTACGAAGGGCTCGACAAACAACCCTCCTTCCAAACGAAAAGGATGCGCGAGGGTCGTACAAAAAGCCAGGGGAACTCCTGATCGCCCTCTCGCTACGTACGGAGGCTCGGAGGCTCTTCCTGCAACCTTGCTGAGACTCAGCGGACTAGGCTCACACACGAAGGGCTCGGCAAACAACCCCTCCTTCCGAACGAAAAGGATGCACGAGGGTCGCACAAAAGCCGGGGAACTCCCGATCGCCCTCTCGCTACGTCACGGAGGCTCGGGGCTCTTCACGCAACCTTGCCGAGACCCAGCCGCCTAGGCTCTCACCACGAAGGTCTCGGCAAACAACCCCTCCTTCCGAACGAAAAGGATGCGCGAGGGTCGTACAAGAAGCCAGGAGAACTCCCCGACCGCCTCTCTCGCTCCGTCACGGTGGCTCGGGGCTCTTCACCGCAAACCTTGCCGAGACCCAAGTGACCTAGGATCGCACGCGAGGGCTCGGCGCAGCTCTGGGGCTCCTCCCCGCACCCCAAACAAAAACAAAGCGACCCGAGCTCGCTCTCATGGGTCTACCAATGCGATAGGCGCCTTACTCAACGAAGAAAAAGCCCTAAAGGAGTAAACTCACTGCGTCTAAGGCCTCGGGGCTACACACGCGGGTGCGGCCGCACGCACCACCAGAATCATGCGAGTATAAAACAAACCCGACAAGAGCCCTTTGAGAAACAAAAGTCTCAAAAAAACCTCAGGGAGAGTATCCCACACTCCCTTGCGAGGCTCGGGGCTCTTGCTTGATACTAGAAAATGGGGTACCCCAAGCAAAGATTGAAAAACTGCTCGAGACCCTAAGAACAACCAACGGAATAAACAAATGAGGTCTCGGCCGAAATCTCCGATTCGCCCGAGACCCGTCGCCGAAACCCCAACGGCGAGCGATTCTCCGACTTCGCCCGAGACCGCCTCGCCGAGGTTCCCTCGTCGAGGCCCCTTGCCTGTGGCCTCGGAAGAAGTGCCGATTCTCCGATTCGTGCGAGGCCGACTCGGCACCAGCTCCGTGACCGCCTCTTCGACCAAACTGCTCTGACCGAACGTCGCATCCAAGCGCCCAACCACTCCGGCGAGGCACGATGGCACGAAGATGCGGAAGTGACCGACTACACGCTAGTCGCGTCAACCTCCCCGCCATCTACGACGGCGACGAGCGGGGGTTACCGACCATCGTCTTTGCCTAACTCCTGCACCAAGGACATCGCAACGTGGGGAGTCAGAACGGGTTCCTGTAGCCTCGGAATCAGCGGACCGACCGCTCCGGCTCGCTCGAGCCCCCTCGACAGGGCCTCGGATTCATTGATCTTACTATGCCTCGCCCGTCCGCCTCGCTCGAGACCCCCTCGGAAGGGCCTCGGATGAATTGGCGCGCTCACTTACGCCCGAGGCCGGGCTCGTCCCATAACCTCGTCGCCTCGCCTCAAAAGTCTCTCTCTCTGGCGGTCATTACATCCGATTAATCGCTCCACCGCACCCGCTACGTAAGCCACGATCGGTAGTCTTGGCGCAACAGAGCGATAGGACAACGGTCGATCACCTTTTACCATCCTTCATCGACAATACAGGTACCAGATCCTCAGCAGGGCGCACGTCTCTCGCACTATTCCGCTGACGGCGGCGAGACCCGCATTCCGCACTGGTCGCTTCTCGCCTCTCGACACGGTAGGCCTTGGAACAACAGGCCTCGGCAGACGACCGGCTCGATGGCGGCACGAGCCTCTCTGCAATCCACCAAGTCAACAAATGCAATCGCGTGTTACTTGCGGTGGAGACCATACCGATTAGACATCTCACGAGAACTCCCACGACAACGCCATGCTGCTCCGAGGAGTAAATCGTCATCGAATAGTCCGCTCCACGTGTAGCTCTCTTATGTACTCCTGTTTCCTCCCGTGGCTATAAAAAAGGAGGCGCGGACCGTTTCTAGGGACGCGCGGATAGAGTCCACGAACACTCGTCTGAACAACACGCCGCGATACGTAATTCATATCACCTCCCTCACAGAGACTTGGGACGAACTCCTCTCTCGCCTAGCTTGTAACCCCCTACTACGAGCACCCGGTGCAAGGAATACAAGAACATCTTCTCAGACTGGACGTAGGGCATCCATTGCCCGAACCAGTATAAACCTTGTGTCTCTTTGCATCACCATCCGGAATTGGGAGCACGCAGCACAAATTCACTAGTCGGTTAAGGACCCCCGGTTCCGAAACACCGACAGTATGTCTGGTGGTTCTGAACATGTCGCAAGTTGTCTCATGAGTGATGAACCCGGGCTAAATGACAGACTTCATAAGCATATCAGACAGTGATAAAAGGGCAGACATTGCAGAGGACATACATTTCTAAGCAACCGAATTAAATATGCTTAGTTTAAACAAATCGTTGGGATATTTGTTGTCTCAAAATTAATAATGTGGTAGTGTGGCATGGGTTGCTTTTTATACATTATACATTGAACCTGATAGTGTGTGTGTGGCATACATGTTCACACCCAATGTCCTTTACTGGATACGTGGCTGTGGTCTGTGTGCTTTAATCTACTTTACTCTGAATGTTGCTAGCCCGTGTTCTCCTCGTCCAATCCCCTCCTGAAGCCTATTTAATCACTCCTTTTTGTTTGTGGTTCAGCCTAGGAAGGTCATTTGGATCAATGATAACCAGCACAGTTCCACATACATTAGAATGAGTAAATTGTGCAGCAAGAGAAGGGAGGGCTTGGTCTCTATGATTTATTAATTCAGCTCACATAGTTGTTTCCACTGCATATAGCGATGGCTTACCAGCCATCCTTGTCAATGTTTCCCTTGGACAGCCATGGCAAGAACTCGTCAGCTACTACCTTGAGGGTATTGGCTCAGTAATGATAATGATTGTTTTATTGTCAGCTTAGCATATTTTTAGAGTGAATTTGGTAAACTAAGATTAAGAAAGCAAGTGTCCAGCATCTACAAAATTTTTGTCAAGCGTACCTGGTTGAATGTGTGGATTCAATGCTTGAACTTGCATATTTCTCATCAATCTGTTGGACAAGCATAACTGTTAGCTTTCGATCAACTTGTGAACGAAAAATTTACTTTCAAGTGTCTTCATGGGTGTTGAAGGAGTTCATCAGAAGCAGCACCACATTGTTGCCATACTTCTTGTTGAGTAACTGTACTAGAAAAATGTTGCCACCAAATGTCACAATAAAAGATAGAAACAAGATGGAGTGGTGAAGTTTGCAGGAACACTGCATTAGTCGTGATGTTACCTCGATCTGGATAACAATGAGGTTGAGGAAAGTAAATCCGTTGTGCATTTTGATGACCTATCTGCAAATACTGTTAGTTCCAGACAGCGTGTTGAGAGCTATATGAAGTATGAACATGATACTGATATTCAGATAGGATACCAGCGACATTGGAAGTGAATGCTAGAGCTTAATTGAGGTAATGAAACTAAGACAAAAGCAAATTTGTTTCTACAGCCTGTACTCCTGAAGCGACTAATCTGGACACGGCTTACATGGGACTGGTGCATCCCATGGTTGTCCCCAGGCCGCCGCTGAGCTTGAGCACGGCGAGCTTGTCAAGCAGTTTCTTGGTTGCCTTAATGTCTGCATTTATTACTTAGACAAATCAGTCTGGCATTCACATTCCCATGCATCCGATTCAGGGATACGCAGAAGAACATCAAGGATTCAGTGGGCACCTTGGGCCGGGGCTTACACTTCCAGGATGTGGTACGGCGCCACCAACTCGTCCGTGGGTGTGGGGATCTTGGCCCGCTCGATGAGCTCCTCGTCCCCGCTTTAAGTGGTGTTTAAATATATCGGGATGTCACGTGTGAGTGTTCAGATAGTAATAATAAAACAAATTACAGAAGCCCTCGGTAATCCGCGAAACGAATTTATCAAGCCTAATTAATTCGTCATTAGCACGTGTTTACTGTAGCACCACTTTGTCAAATCATGGACTAATTAGGCTTAAAAATTTATCTCGCAAATTAGTCGCAATCTATGCAATTAGTTATTTTTTAGTCTATATTTAATACCCCATGCATGTGTCCAACATCCGATGTGACGGGGAGGAACTAAACAAGACCAGTCCCGTGGTCAGATCGATCGCCATTTCTCTCATTCGAGCAGTTCTTGGTCATGAGATGATGCGTATACTTACCTGAGGTAGCAGCCGACGGGGCTAGGGAAGCCGAATTTCTCATTCTCGCTGGAGACACCAAGAAACCAACCAAACAGTGTGACCGAGAAAAAGCATCGGGAAGGGATAAGGCCGGCGGCGGATCACGTACGGGCCGGTGGTGTGATAGGGCAAGGGCAGGACGGAGGCGGTGGTGGGGGTAGGGGCGGGACGGCGACGACGGCGGCGGGCCATGGAGACGACAGAGGGTGGGGCAGACTCGACCTCGATGGCGATGACCACGGGCGACGGCGAGGGCGGCGAGCAACGGCGGAGGTCAGCTGGTGCGCGAGGGCAGCGGCCAATGCGAGGAGGAGGTCGGCTGGCGAGGGCGGGCGCTAGGGCGAGACTGCGGGATTTGGAGCCGAGGAGAGGATTTGTCTTTCCTTGTGCTGGAGCGAGGCGTAGGGGATCGTGGCCCGTCGTGCGCGGGCGTCGTGCGTGGGCGGGGCAATTAGCGCGGATTGGGGCGATTAGTTTAGCGGTGACGATGACATCCGAGTTTTTTTAGTTGTAGAGATATAGACATAAGTCGCTTTGACTTTTTTTATATCCATTTTGCTATGTATCTAGATATAATATCTAGATATATAGTAAAATGAATGAACCAAAATAGTCAAAGTGACTTATAATTTAGAATTGAGGGAGTACATATCCAATTTCAAGAAAAAAAATCACTAATATATACATGCATGGTTCCAATTGGCTTTACAGATGGATCGCAAACGTTGGTAAATTGTTCATCTGATTTAGTGTCAAAAGAAAGATTATACATGAGCCTTGCATTTTGTCAGTTATTTCTTCAACCGTGTCATGGACAAATAAATGCTAACGAATGTACAAAGACAAACATGAGCCTTGCATTTCGTCAGTTATTTCTGTCGATGAAGCAATATAGCTTGATAAAATTCGATTAAAGTTGCAACTGGGTAGAGTTAGAATTTACTAGAGTTGAGTGGTTCCTTTTTTTATTTTCGAGTAAACTTAAACTATTGGGGCATTACCATATAGGTACTCGAACTAAAAAAGCTACCACCTGGGTACTTAAACTATGGGAGCATTACCATCTGGGTACTCGAACTAAAAAACCTCCCACTTGGGTACTTAAACTATTGGGCCATTACCATCTGAGTGCAGATGCAATTGTGCACTGTGAGAGTGACCAGAATGGCGGAAAAATGAATTTTGATTCTTTTTCTTTTTCTGAAAATGGATGAATAGTGCTAGAATTTGTTATTTTTGTAAAAAATAATTAGAGATCCAAACATTCTAAAAATTTTTGTGTAGCCTCTATATGATATACTCTACCTAAGAAAAATATGAAACTTGGAAAATGAATAGTTTTTGTATGTTTAAAAATTACCTCTTTTAATTAATAAATGAACTTCCATAAATTTTATAATTAAAATAAATAAATATCAAAAAGAGGCGGCCTAATTGTGTGCGGCGGAATGGTTGAGCTCTAATTAAACCTCTTTTGGAACATTTATTCATTTAATTATTCATCCATTTTCGTAAAAAGAAAAGAATCAAAATTCATTTTCTCAGGTAGGCATCATATTTCTGAAACAGAATTATTGGATGCAATGGTAATATTATTTTAGGAAAAAAAAAAGAACAGAAATGGCCCAAAAGTTTAAGGTAATTACCTGGGAGGTTTTAGTTACTTAGAGTACCCGGTTTTTGTTGATGCCCCCATAGTTTAAGTACGTAGGTGGTAGCTTTTTCAGTTCGAGTACCTAGATATAGTAATGCCCCAATAGTTTAAGTATCAGGGTGTATTTTACTCTTTATTTTCTGATTGATAATATACCGTGAATCGGATGGACACGTGTATCATCCTCCCATACGTCCTCGCTCGACGTACGCACGGCCACAGGCCCACAGCCCACAGCAGGATGGGGACAGGGGAGGCCGAGAATCTTAGGCCATGGGCCGCGTCCGCTGCGCCGCGTTCCGACCCGCCCGGAGGCAAGACGACGACGGCGCTCAGCAGGCGCGCCTCGTGAGCTTGCTGGGAATGGCCGGGATCACAAATCCTGAACGGCATGGCCCGCGCCCGGCTGGTCTGGTTGTCTGGATGCCGCCGCCTGCGCGAGGCAATCCAAACCCGGCCGACGGCGAGCGCGAGAGCCGCCGACAGGATTTGAAGCCCGACGAGCCACGACGCGGACGTTTTCCAAACTCGGGGTAGGTCGTCGACACAGGCCGTGCGGGGCGGCTGCTGCTTCCGCCACTTGCGAGTAGGGTGCAGCCGGGACCCGACGCCGATAAGCTGTTCATTTGTATGGCTGATTTCTGATTTGTTGGTTAATAAGCGCCGGCTGAAACGAACGTGGTTATGGGAAATCTGAAGCCGAGGACGGACGGGCAGGGGCGGCGTCACATCTCATATTCTCATCTGACTGCCGCATCCGACATCTCATATTTCCCGGGACCCCACGGCGGCCGGCATAGCACGGGACGCCCGGGACGCGCGCCTGGCCTGACGTCGTTTTCGCGTGGACTGTCACCGTTGCATACGAGTGCTCCTATCTCCGAAAAAAGCGCCCTGGGCAGCTTGGCAAGGGAAGCCGTGTTTAGTTAGTTGAAAGTTGAAAATTTGGCTCTCGTAGCACTTTCGTTTTTATTTGATAATTAGTGTTCAATCGTGGACTAATTAGGCTCAAAGCGTTCATCTCGCAATTTTTAATCAAACTGTGCAATTAGTTTTTTTCATCTATATTTAATGCTCCATACACGTATTGTAAGATTCGATGTGATGGTACTATAGCACTTTTTGAAAAAACTTTTCGTAAAGGACGAAGAAAGAACGCGAGTGATCTCTCCTTATCTCTCTCTCACGTGTAAGAGCACCTGCAGTAATGTAGCTTGCACTCAGTGCTACATGTCCAATGGTTTAGGCTATTCGATTCTCTTATAATTCGTATTTTTGAGTTTAATTTTTTAACTGAAACAGTGTTTTTCTCTCTCAATAAATCAGCTAGAACAATATTTTAACTTGTTTTTTCAGCGAAGCGAACGGGGCCTTAGCTAATAGCTATAGCAGCGGTAAGATCATGCTGAGTAAGCCTGCAATGCAAGCTTGTTGTTACCTAAAATGATGATTCTATAACGGACGAGCAAAAGCGCGGCTCCACCGCCTCACCGTCTCCAAAGGACGTGATTGGTTGGCTGTAGATCAGCTGGCCTGGTCTATAAAATGCAAGGTTGAATTGTTTAGTTGTGTGAATGTCTAATTGGTCTTGGTCTGACTCGTGCAAAATAGCTATCACGAGCGTCTTTCCTACCTGATACCTTTGAGCTGCTTGCAGGAGCCGCCATGTCATGGTGAGCACACAAATCCGCTAGGGGCCTGTTTAGTTCCCCCAATTTTCAGAATTTGGCATTATGTAAAAAGAAGATTTCCCGTCACATCAAACTTGTGGTATATGCATGGAGTATTAAATGTTGACAAAATCAAAAACTAATTGCACAGTTTGGTTGTACTTTACAAGACGAACGTTTTGAGCCTAATTAGTCAACGTTTGGACAATTATTACCAAATACAAACGAAACGCTACAGTAGCTACTGTGGCTACAGTAACTCTGACGGCGCCGATTCCGCGCCGAACTAAACGAGGGCTAGTAAACTACCCTCTTCTGTTCCTCACCACTGCAAATATCCTGCATTCCTGCAATATTAATCTGGTTTTCATTCCCCTCAATTACGAATGTACACATTGACACATTTCAGGCTTTGTTTGGTTAGAGCTACATCAAACTTTGGCTCCTCCGTGCACTGTAGCTACATTGTAGCAACGAGCCATTTATCTGTTTTTTTCTCAAAATAAATTTGAAACCTATATTTTTTTTAATTCACTTCATTGGCTCTATTTTCTCGGTGCGTCCTAGAAAAGCCAGAGCCAAATAAAGCCACTCTAAAAACCCTAGTCGTAAGTATGACGACACAGGCGTACTATAGCTACTTAATTCAATGTATGTACATAATGATTAACACCTGATTAAAAAAACTCGACCACGAGGTAAGACAGCACCGGGTATTATGCTTAACAAGAAGACATTCTCACGCAGGTCGAGAAAACCCCGAATCTCTGCCCACCCCATACACAACGGTACCGCAGCTCCCGTTAGACTGGGCTGGCCTTAGACCTGTGCTTTGACGTGGGGCAGACGAGAATTTTTTTTTCAACGCGCAGATAAACTGTGCCGCCTCCACCCGATAAATCCACCCTGAGGGGGTTTGAACTCTGACTCGCAGAATGCAAAGCGTACAGCCAGACCAACTGATCTAGCGTATACTATTTAATATATGGTAATTGAATTTGGACCGGATCTTAGCCTAGGTGAAGACTTTTGTCGAACATTTTTATGTCACGACACGACTACGGTAATTTTTGTCCGATGCTTTTCAAATACTGACATTTGTTTCCCCTCGGTTGGATTTCTTTTCCTTTTCTTTCTGAATATAAATAAACTCAGTTGGAATTCTTTACCGGTATTATTGTTCCCGAAGAAAGAAAGTGGGGAATATGCCTTTCTTCTTCTTGCGTCACAAACCACGCGTGGACAACAGCAAAGCAGCCAAAGCACCTACGGGAGTGGCCGTCGCTTTCAATGACACGTGGGCCATAGCGTTGACTGGGCCTACACGTCATCGACGACACCTCACCTGCCCTGCTGCGCCTTCTGGAGAAAGGCGGACGGACAGGTCACCCCCGCACCTCATTCCAGAAGTATTTGCCCCCGTAGTTTATTTTTCTTCAAATCACTTTCTCTAGTTGCATTTCGCTTTCTCTCCTTTATATTTATTTATTTATTTATCTCTATCTCTATCTATCTACAACTAAAACATTCATAATTATTCTGTCCATAGGTGCGACACCAAAGCCGCTCGCTCAATTCCGTGCACCCGTGCGGCAACAAAAATCACAAACAAGCCAACAAAAATCAGCAATCTTTCCCCAACCCCAATCAACGCTCTGTAAAAAGGAAGGGTTGTTTGCGGCGGCGATCGTGGTGGCGCGTGGCCACGAGCATGATCACCGCAACCATTGGGGGTCGTCGCTCTGCCTTCGCCCGTGCGAAAAAAAAAATTCTGCCGCCTCGCTCGCGTAAGTCATGCCTCCGATCGCTCTCTCCGATCGCTCTCTCCCCCTCGCAAGATCCCTCTCCCCCGTGCTGTTGTGCCCCTCGCCGTGCGCTCTCGCATGCCTCTCCGCGCGGTCGCCCACGGCGGCACGTGCTCTCCCTTGTCGTCGCACTCGCGCCGTCGTTGCCCTCGCCGAACGAACAGGACCTTGCCGAACGGACGAACCCCCGCGACCGCGATCCCAGCACGCCGCCATCAGGAGAAGCCAAACCTGAACGTCGCCGCCTCCTCTCCCTCCCCGTCGCACCCGCGCCGTTGTCGCCCTCGCCGTCGCACTCCCGCCGTCGTCGCCCTCGCCGAACGCATGAGCCCCCGCGATCCCAGCGCCGCCATCGGGAGAAGCCAAGCCTGAACGTCGCCTCCTCCTCTCCCTTCTCACCGCCTCTTCTCCCTCGCTCGGGGTAGGAAGATAACCCAGGCCCTCGGATCTGGAGCTCTACGTGCTGCTAGGTGAGCAGGATGACCCGGAGGCGCTCCTCGATGGAGTCGCCATGGCCGGCATCGTCGGCGTCCTCCGCCGGCTCGGGGATCTCACAGAGTGGTGTTGCTTGAATGTTTGCTATCCGATTTTGTTTGTCTTTTTTTAGCATGCACTCTATGTTGGATTTTTTTAGAGATGATTTTCAGGGAGTGCCACTTGGATTTCTGCACAAACTGGGACTGCGAATAGAATTTGCATCCACTTCAACCTTAACTATAGAAACCCATTGATCAAAATAGCTCGCTTCATATTACTGTAAATATCTTGTCTAATTAATTGGCGAACATTCTTTCATTCTGCTTTTCTAAATTTTTGACAGGGGGAATAATGAAGAAGAATATGGCACATCCAAGGTGAAGGTTGAAGCAGCCGAATGCTCTGCATGCTTTGCTTTTCTGAATTTGGGACATGAATGTGTCTATGGATTGGCTGGCCATGTTGCAAAAAGGTAATAAATGGACAAGAATGAGATGCTGATTATTCTGATTTCTGGTAGGCAGATTAGTTGTCCATATCATTGTGCAAATTTTGTTGTTCAGCAAACCTCGTTAATATTGGGGCATCTATTCAATTGATTCACAACAACAGTACATCCAGCTGTGCTAAATCTACTTTGCACCTGATGAGCACAGTGCAGTGTAGCTCATCGTGCCACTGTCAGCAAAGCCCTCTTGCAATAACCAACGGCAAAATGTCTCGTGGCCTAGCGTGTGCCGGAACGGGTAGCCGCATCATCTTGCTAGCAGTCAGCTCATCGATATGAAGGAACATGTGGGGTTGATGACTAGCATGGAGAATCTTGAGAAGTGGGTACATAAACCTGAATACCTGATGCAGGGAGGACATCACCGTCCATTATTGGATTTAGGGGTCATCAATATATTTGACTTCGGGCAACTGCTATTGTGACCCAAAATTATGACCATGACGTAGTCCTCAAAAGTATGCTGAATCAAGTCATGCCAGAAGACAGAGGTCATGAGTAGCATGGCACTGGGAAAGAAAACTTGGAGGAGAAGAACCTAGCGGCACAGATTAGAAGCACATTGAAGCGAGTTATGCACTTGTGCCTTGTGCCACTGACCAAAGTCTACAGTCAAGGTAATTATAGGAATTCTTATAGAAAACAAATCATGACAGAAACAATTGACCATGATCAACTTGTTGAAGAACTGAAATGGTGCCTGATTGAAAGGTGGTAGATTAGAATTATTTCATTGCTTATTCGATAATTGATTACTTAATCCTTCATAGATGCCATTGAAGTGGAATTTCTGTGCCCTTTTGTTATCTGTTTGTCGATTTAGTCAATAACGCCTACGCAGTAAAAATACATGATAGATTCATTGTAAGATCAACAATGCAATAAAATAACCGACATTTTTTATCTGAAAAAAAGACATACTAGACAACCTTGCACTTGACATCTTATTTTCTCTATTTGGTGTTTAATCTAGGGGTGACCATTCAAGTGTCTCATCAAAAATTTGATCTTGAGTTCAGACTGCATGTTGCTGCTGCCACACTGCTGATTTGATAGTAGTAAAAAGTTTGAATTTTGGAAGAAGGGGATATTGCAGCAGACAACAATAAAAAGGTAACTTTCTAAAACTTTTAACAGAATGATAGTGTGGCAATTCGGCGCTAACTCTGCGTCAATTCGGTGCTTTGTGTTACACCTTAACATGTGTTATCTTTGCAGCTTGACAGGCTTGGTGTACATCTGCACTCTATCAGGTTGCTTGGTCATTTATATTTAGCGTTACCACACTGTTCTTGATCCTTCAACTACCTGTGGAGTACTTTCTTCATGTACAGCCAAAGGCCCCAAGTGGAGAGCTACTCATGTACATGAGTCACATGGAGGTAATGTTGTCATATCAACATAGGTGATCAAATTTACTTAGTGTCTCAATGTCTTCCTTCAGTATGAATGGTGATTGTATTATCAAGGTCTTACTAAGTACAGATCCTACACGTTTTTCTACATGACCATGGTGTGATTGTATTATCAAGGTTTCCTTTGTTGCTCCCAGCAAAATCATATCTAGGGCATAATTAGTATACTGCCATCCTGAATCAGTCACATTTTTCTACATGACCATGGTGTGATAGTTTCCCTCTGTTAGGTTACCGAAATTCTCCTTTCTGTCAGTCGTCTACCGTTTTCCCTGTTGTTGGTGACTATGCTAACATATGTTGGCTGCCAATCTTTGTTTCACTGATAGATTGCTTGATGGTGCTGATTTTGGGAAGATTGTTATAGTTCCATTTTCATCGTATTTGCTTCGCATATAGTGCAGCCACCTCTGTTCAAGATGTTTTGGATGTTGTTCGCCTCATAATGTGGGATCTCACCGTGTCCTGTTTCAGGCACTTCATTTTTGTCTTTCTTTCCGTGATCTATTGCTGGAGCACTATGCAAACAATAAAAACATTGGAGATCTTGAACAGAGCATGCTAACCTGCCTGGCTGATCTGTTTTCTCATGTACTACTACAACTATTGGTTCTGATTATTATTCCTGTTCTCAACTTCTTGATACCCTGTAATGTGTAGCGACCAATAATAGAACATGTTGATCTAGATTTTACCTCGCCCCATTATGCTTCTCTGTAAGGAATTGCAGCACAGATAAAGTAGAAAGAAAAATACAGAAGCCGAGCTGCAACGATGTGTTTGTGAATTTATGGTTACTGATCTCCTTCCTATAATTCTGTATTTCTTATCACTTTTAACTCAACAGTCTTGCTGATTGAAACATAGAGGTGGGACTTACTTTGAGCACCTCTCAAATCTGGATAGCGTCATGAAATTTCTGGTCTTCACACTCTGTAAAGGCTTAACAATGTGTATGTGACATACATTACGATGTTGCTTTGTGCCGGACCCCTCTTTTAGTCTTCTTTTCGATTGACCAATTTTTTAAATTCTTGCTTCGAATAATAGTGTATATGACATGCCATTTCGAGTCAAACATTTATATCATATCTATTTTGCATTGCAGCTGAGGTCTCTTCTGACATGGTATAACTGAGATATATTACTGCGGTATGCCAGACCCCTCCTGCTCTTCGATTCCATTGACACTTGGAAGAGTGCTGCATATGACATGCTGTTTCAACCAAACAATTCATATGATATTGGCTTCGCATAGTAGTTCATCATATGTCACATATTCCCTATATAGTGCAAATATTTATAATGAATCCCTAATGCTTATGTCGAAGCTCGTCATAAAGGAATACTTTGCTCGAATCCTCATATGGAATTGTCCAAATTTGGTTTCATCCTTCCTTTAAGATTAAATTAGTGCCATACTCGGATCAATTTATTTTAGCACCTATTTGAGGTGTAGCCTTTCTTCTTTATATACTTATAATAGGTAGTTAACCTAAAGTCTTCATATATGTTTTTAAAGTCTTCATATATGTACAGCAAAATCATGTATTCAACCAATCACTATCTTTGGTTGACCCGTGCCAACGCGTGGGGTATTGTCCAACTTTAATTTTTTGATTAAATATCAGTTTAATATTGGTATTTAATTTCATAATATTGTTATTTTATCGTGCGATCTGTATATTTTTAAACAAAAGTTTAGTTGTCTCGCTACGGTACAGGTACCGATAGATAACTCATACAACGATACTGGTACCGATAGATAACTCATACAACAAAAGTTTAGGCCCCGTTTAGTTCCAAGCCAAAAACCAAAATTTTTTAAGATTCTTCGTCACATCAAATCTTGTGGCACATGCATGGAGTACTAAATGTAGACGAAAAAAAACTAATTACACAGTTAGCTGAGAAATCGTGAGACGAATCTTTTAAGCCTAAATAATCTATAATTGGATAATTTTTGCCAAATAAAAACAAAAATACTACAGTAACCAAAAGCTAAAAATTTTCGAAACTAAACAAGGCCTTAGTCACCGATACGATACTGGTCCCAAAAGATAACTGGTACCAATAGATAAATCTGTCTTTTCTCTTCTCTCTCTCTCGTGTATCGTCGGCTTTAAACGGACACAAGGGCTAAAACCCTCTCCTCCTTCCGTCCACCTCACCCCATATCCGCTTCCTTCCTCTCGAGCATCTCGTCCTCGCTCCTCAACTCGCCATGGGTACTTCCTCGCTCCTCCCGGATCCCGCGTCGGGTTTCTCGGTTTCTCCATCTAGTTGCTGCTGCTCCCTCCTGCTCCGTGCTGAGATCTGACCAAAGGGGTTTTGCTGACTTTTTTTTTTTTTTTTTTTTGCTGGATGGATTTCTGGATGCAGGCAAGATCAAGATCGGAATCAACGGTGAGTTTCTACCCGAATCTAGTTCTTCCTGCTCGGTTTGTCGGGTTTGGAGTCTTCTGACTGGTTCTCCCTGCGTCTGCGTGTGTGATTTTGCTCAGGTTTCGGAAGGATCGGCAGGCTCGTGGCCAGGGTCGCGCTCCAGAGCGAGGATGTCGAGCTGGTCGCCGTCAACGACCCCTTCATCACCACGGACTACATGGTTACGCCTCGATCTGTTGCGTTTGTTCCGTGCCATGAGTAGATCTGGTGGTTTACAAGGTTTTAGGTTGGGTTTAGCACCGATCCGTCAGCCAGCATGCTCGATTCAGTTGATCGTGGCGTTCGGAGTCGTTTAGCTTCAATTCTTTACTGGGCCTCTCCGTAGATCTGGGGCTTCTATTGGTTCTGTTGCTCTATTACAACATATTATACTGTCACTCTGTCAGTATAAGTATCAGCTCGAGGTGTCGTAGATTTGGTGCTTACTTCAGTTTCTGAATTTTGGAAATCTGTGTGCTGTGCTCATGGTTTATGTGCCCCCCATCTTGCGTAGACCTACATGTTCAAGTATGACACCGTGCACGGCCACTGGAAGCACAGTGACATCACCGTCAAGGACTCCAAGACCCTCCTCTTCGGTCAGAAGCCGGTCACTGTCTTTGGTATCAGGTACTCCCCTCTCCTGCTTCTCTCATGGATGGGTTGAGTTTGTCTTCAAGCTGTGAGCTAATGTTTGAACTGCTGCGATTCTACAGGAACCCTGAGGAGATCCCGTGGGGTGAGGCTGGTGCCGACTATGTCGTGGAGTCCACTGGTGTCTTCACTGACAAGGATAAGGCTGCGGCTCACTTGAAGGTATAATTGCTGCTTCATGATCCTATGGCTGTTTCAGAATGTTTGCAGGTTGTCTGCGTATCATTTTATTCCCAATTCCTGACTATATGCATTTGTGTGGTCATGTACGTGCGGTGGACAAATTGAGTGATGGCTACCTAGTATTTGGGTTTAGCAAATCGTGTCCTAATTTTCACCAGAAAACTTTCTTATTAGTACAGCTTGCAAACTCACAACCTGCATCCAGGCAGAGCTTGGATGTACACTACCTTCAGTATAATTCAATTGGTTGTATGCTTCTGATAAGCTGTAACAACCTGAGGTTTTGGTTTTGCATAGTAGTTGTCTAGGGCCTGATTGGTTGGCTACCAATTTTTGCCCAACCAAAATCATGGCAAGCCTCGGTTTTTCCCTTCCCCAGACCCCACTCATGAAGTTAGGGCAAAAAGCATAGGTGTGCATTTGGTTGACTGCCAAAATCAAGGCTTGCCAATTTTTCTCTTTTATATGCAGTTTAAGAACTTTCTAGAGATTTGCCAAAACTTTGGCCATAAACATTGGTGTGCCAATTCTTTGGCAATGAACCAATTGATGACTACAAATTTTGGCATGCCATGACTTTGGCTAGGCAAGAATTGGAAGCCAACCAATCAGGCCCCTAATGTTAGTTTTGTTGTTATAATAAGAGTTACTGGAGTCTTTATAGAGAATCTAGAAATTGACAGACAAGATGATTTAGTGTTATGACTAGGATCTAATACACCCATGTACTCTCTATACTTTGCTGCCTTACTTGTCAGATCGCCTTGAGCCTTGTAAATTTCCCTGTTAATTTGGATGTTTCTGACAGCTGTATTTTCCTTTTTTTTAATTATTATATAGGGTGGTGCCAAGAAGGTTGTTATTTCTGCCCCAAGCAAAGATGCACCCATGTTCGTTGTTGGTGTCAATGAGGACCAGTACACCTCAGCTATTAACATTGTTTCCAATGCTAGCTGCACAACAAACTGCCTTGCTCCCCTTGCCAAGGTGTGTGACACCCGCCCCCCTCCCCTTTATTTGGGTGATCTTTTTAGTTGTCTGCTCTTCTGATGTACTTTGATTTACTAATGGTGTGTAATGTTATTAATTAGGTCATCCATGACAACTTTGGTATCATCGAGGGCCTGATGACAACTGTTCATTCCATCACTGGTAAGTTTTCTTTGGTTGTCGAGCTATCTCCCCTCCCAGGATTATTGAGAAGATACATTTAGTTGGCTGTATAATGACAGTGTGGTACTTATCTGTCAGCCACCCAGAAGACTGTTGATGGACCCTCAGCCAAGGACTGGAGAGGTGGCAGGGCTGCTAGCTTTAACATCATCCCCAGCAGCACTGGTGCTGCCAAGGTATATAATAAATTCAGCAATTCACAATGTTGGATGGAGTGAGCTAATATTTGTTCTTTTTGTAAGTGTTGGTCATTTATTCAGACTGACTTGGCCTGCTGATTGTGTTAAATTATTGTTCTGCTGTGTTTTGGTTTCATGTAGCTTCATGAATAATCCATATGTATGTGCAATTCATGTAGCTTCCTGTTGCTACATGAGTTATTATATGGCTAATTTACATAGCCATATGAGCATAGACATAGCTAAATGAGCATTAAGCATTATCCTGGTTGATTGCCATCCTAGTTTTAACTGAACCTATACTTCCTCTATAGTTTGGGTCGTTGTTCACCTCATTTTTCGTTTTAGTGTAAAGTCGATATCCATTCTATTCTGATGATTATAGATGCATTGCTGTATATTGACTTTCAATATTGTTGAATTGCAGGCTGTCGGTAAGGTTCTTCCTGATTTGAATGGCAAGCTCACTGGTATGTCCTTCCGGGTTCCCACTGTGGATGTGTCAGTTGTTGACCTCACTGTCAGAATCGAGAAGGGTGCCTCCTATGAGGATATCAAGAAAGCTATTAAGTAAGCGATTAGTCCATTTATTTTTTAATATTCAGTCAATGTGAGTGTATTGTTCTTTTTAAACCAATGCCTATGAATGTAATAACCCACCTTGTTGGATTTATCTCTACTATCACATTTGATGTTCACTTTTTATGTTTCCTGCATCTATCTTGATCTTATAGTAGTTTATCCATCTATTTTGGTAAGGATCGATGACAGCATTTACTTAATTGCTATTGCTTTACAGGACTGCTTCTGAGGGCCCACTCAAAGGTATCATGGGCTATGTGGAGGAGGATTTGGTTTCCACCGACTTTGTTGGTGACAGCAGGTATGCCTTTGCTTTGTATCATTTAGGAGCCGACATAACTGATTTTTATGGCACAGTTATGTCAAATTCTGATGGTGTTCTCTGTTCATCTGTTGGTTTGTGTAATCTCCATATTCATTTGTCATTTTGCTGCTTCTACTTAGGTCGAGCATCTTCGATGCCAAGGCTGGTATCGCCCTGAACGATAACTTCATCAAGCTTGTCTCGTGGTACGACAACGAGTGGGGCTACAGCAACCGTGTCGTTGACCTGATCCGCCACATGTTCAAGACCCAGTAGAGACTTTTCTGCTTTCCATCGCATCCCAATGGCCTTGGTCGCTGTCCATCCAGTTGCTTGTCTATGCTGAGAATAAATGTGAATGGTGCCTCTGGACGCCCCATTCATGCTGAGTTTGGACATGTTTTGTGTTTCCATTTCTGCTGCCATCCTGTAACGAATTCGCTAATATGGGACCTGAGTTTAGTTTTTGCTTATGAAGAATATAGACAGTGGGATTGCAATTTTGCTGTGCTTAGCTGGTTTGGTTGCATAGATGAGCTGGTCCTTGGGAATAATAGTTTCTTGTTTCGTCATGTTTCTGTGTCCTTAAATCCTTTGTGTTCAATGTTATTTGCCGTGTATTCTCATTTAAGTTATCAATTGGTCTTTTTTTTTGTACGTTTGGTGGTTCCATTTGTGTGGTAAGCGAGATGTGAAATGGTGGCCAACGAAGCCGGGCACACTACGGTCTTCTGCTGGTTGGAACTTGGAAGAATGAGATTCCTTGAGATTTTTTTTTTGATTTGATTGATGTGTCTGCGTTGTGCTTTGATTGATGTGTCTGCATGTGACCGGCTGATTGCAGTGGACCTGTGGTGCTCATTTTGCTGCAGATTCAGGCACTCAGCAAACTCGTCGACACAGGTATACACAGGCTATTAGATTCATTGGCTTTCATGGCAAACACTTTCAAGCAGGGAGGAGAAAGGGGCCCTGGGTTATCGTGACCTTCATCTATTCAACTTGGCAATGCTAGGATTGAGTACACGGAGTCGCTCTTTGCTCGCCTTCTGCGTTCCAAGTCTTGGCTGAATGGTGAATTAACAGCAGCGAGAGAAGAGCCTGGGATATCCGTTTTAAGTCTTGGCTGAATGGTGAATTAACAGCAGGGAGAGAACCTGGGATATCCTATTAGCTTGTTGCGTGGTCAAATTGGGATATGGGACGATCCATGGATCCCTGCTGGTATCACCCGTAGACCGAGAACACCGAAAGGTGCCACCTTTCTCACCAAGGTTGCGGAGCTGATTGACCCATCAACCGGTTCCTGGGATCACGAACTAGTCAAGGACATTTTTTTGGGAAGAAGATGCGACTAATATTCTTGCTATACCTATCAGTCCAAATAGAGAAGATTTGATTGCCTGGCACTTTGATTCAAAAGGGGTCTTCTCTGTGAAATCGGCATAATACCACGTTCTTGAAAGCTTGGATGAGCAAGGAAGACAAGTACAACAAGGTGAGTCTTCCAGCCGTGCTGCCAAGAATCCACATGATGAAATATGGATGAAGATCTGGAAGCTGCCATGTCCCCCAAAGATTAAGCAATTTGTTTGGAGGGTCGCACATAAAAGCTTGGCTATGAAAATGAACATCAAAAGGCGCCATGTTAAGCTTGATACGTGTCGGAGACCGATACTAGGGTACCCGAAGAGGAGGAGCTAATAGTCATCAACATTGATTCATCCGAGCAGTCAAGAGCGTGATTACAGCTCCAACCGACCCCAGGTGCGCGGACTCCGTCTCGCCCGACCTCTGGGGGCGGGCTCCGCCTCGCCCGACCCCTTGGGTGCAGGCTCCGTCTCGTCCGATCCTAAGGCCGCGGGGGTCTCACCCAAGCCCGCGGGCTCCGCCTCGCCTGACCCCAAGGACGCGGTTTTCGCCTCGCCCGACCCCTTGAGTGCGGGCTCCGTCTCGCCCGACATTGAGGCCGCGGTTTCCGCCTCACCCGCCCCTTCGGGTGCGGGCTCCGTCTCGCCCGACCCCAAGGACGCGGTTTCCGCCTCGCCCGACCCCTCGGGTGCGGGCTCCGTCTCGCCTAACCCCAAGGACGCGGGCTCCGTCTCGCCCGACATCGAGGCCGCGGGCTCCGTCTCGCTCGACCCCTTGGGTTCGTGCTCCGTTTCGCCTAGACCGCGGTAAGCTCCGGATGCTTCTCCGCCACCGCTACTCCTCCGTTAGCGCGTAGGCCTGCCGGACCAGTCGCGCCGCCACACGGATTCTCCGTCGACGTGGGTAGGTGAAATTAGTGCACAGTTGGAGATGCTACCGATTTCTACTGCCGCGCGCAGGTCCGGATGTCTCGGTCGGCTTCACAGGCGGGTAGATGGGGGTCTCTGTAGGTCGGCATGGGCGTGCAGTGCCGGTCGGAGTCGCGCCGGCGTGCGTGGGCGCAGCGGGGACCCAGTCGTTGCGAAGACGGTATTTCCCGGGGTGTTTTGTGCAAAAGTCGAGACTGATGGAACAGTGTAGCACGACGTAGTTGAATTCGTGAGAGTACGAGCCCTCTTTTGCAAATGTGTTGGGCGCCCGCGGGCTTCCTCCGTGGGCCGTTGGCTGGGCTTGCCTGTTACGCGCGCGGCCGCCCCACGCTGGCCGCGTTGGGTTGCTGGGCTAGAATTGCCGCCGCCAGCCCTTTTCCAATTTAGTCTCTAGAGTAAATTTGTAAATTCAATATAAATTTGTGTAGAGATTAAAAAATTGTGAAACTAATTTTATTAGAATCCTAAAATCATGATCTATCTGCTAGTATATCTTATTCACATAGTTTCATGATATTCCCAGGAGTTAACTAATTAATTTGAGATACTTAATATTGTTAAATATGAAATTGTAGGAATTGTTGTAATGAATTGGTGATAGCGTTGACCCTAGAAATTTCACCGTAAGTTCCTCGTATTATTAGGTGTTCGCTGTAATTTTTGTAGCTTCTGAATAATTAGTTTGCTGAGGTAACTAATGAGCCTTAGTTTATACATATAGTAAATAAAAGAAAATAAAGAAACACCTAGGAATTTTATAACTAAAATATTGTGGAAAATTAGCGCCTAGTTCGACAACGTGAATACGTGGCCTAGTACGTTAGTCGTCAGAGCTAGCCCGTTAGTCTAGCGGTGTAATCGTATTTTAAGCGTTGCGGTTGCCGTTGATTAATTACGTTTTCCGCGTGTATCCACGAATGTCATAACAGGAACAACGATGGATCTGGAGTCGACCAGAGTAGCAGAAGAGATGGTGCCTTATTAATCATGTGCCATGATGGAATGCTAATATTTGGTTATATCTTACCCAGGCAAGCCTCGGTGCATAACCCCTATTATTCTGCACTTTATTTTATGCTTGTGCATTAAGTTTAAGGAGTTGAATGAATCCCACTTGCTATATATATATATATCCTTATCCTATGAGTCTTAATAGTATGACAGGATCGTGTAGATTGTATGCTACAGGACTCCGGTAGAAGTCGAGTGATTGCCTGGCACTCGCGAGAGATAGGAAATATATTATTGTTGTTATTATATTACTATCACATGAAATATATATAAATGATAATTGGAGACCGGACGGAATGATATTTTGGATCTGAACTTGGTTAGGCATTCGAGCGAGGCTCGGATTGCACTTGTTCTGCCTGTGTCGGTTAAGGACCGATCGTTGCATTGGATTCTAATCAGGTCACAGACTTATTATCCTGAGAATATACTTGTTTATGGGAGCAGGGAAGGCTCGTTGCTCTCTTGTCGTGGGTTCCGGCTCTTTCTAGACCGACTGATTGGAGGCGGGGATGGTGGAGGTCTAAGCACCACACTGAGTCCGGGACTCAGGTGAGGGGGCTTAGAGTCTAAGTTTGGACGGGGACCTGGACCCCTCGATAGGAGAGTGGTGGGTTGGTCCTGCTTGTGTCTGGGGTACAAGCGGAGCGTGTGTTTTAGGGTACCCAGCTAGGCTACATTGATTCACGAATTGTCGCGAAATACGGTATGACTTGTCTATAGTCTAGCACCGTAGTAACAATTGGAATATGAAAGATGGAAAACTGGTTCTGATTGCTTACCACCTGCTTAAAAGTAGCATAGATGCTTACATAGAATGGTTAGTTAATGAACTAATGATGACTGCTAATAAAATTGAATATAAGGACGCACGCTTAGTAATGCTTCCTATAGATGCAATAAAACCTACAAGCCAGATAGCCTTGCATATCCTTGGAGTCTTTTCTTTTCTCCTGACGGGTAAGCCTTGCGGAGTACAATTGAGTACTCAGGGTTTGTTCTACCCTGTTGCAGGTGACAGGAACATGTGGAGCTGACACTTATGTGTGGAAACCTTCTGGTGGGCTCAGCGAGGATTTCCTTAACGTTGCGGACATAGAGTTTATTTGAAACTTCCACCCAAAATGTTTTACAATGGAAAAACGTATAACCTGTTATGATGTATATAACGGATCATCATGTTAATGTTTAACTTGTTATTAAATGATTTAATTTCCGCTGAAACTCTGATAACATGATTATATTCCGCTATTATAAACAATAAATAATATACTATGATGTTGCATGGAAAGTGATGTAAGAATGGCTAAAATGTTGTAAGCTTTATTCTCACATTTATGATCCTGTTGAAAAATATGGATTTTTAGGTTCTCCCATGGGGTGTGCTCGACGGAACTGTTTGATATAGCTCCCTTTCGAGGTGCTTAGTGTCTAGTGGAAGACGAGCGCCTTTGAAAACGTGTTATTTCAGGCGATTCTGCCACAAAGCGTATGGGCCTGGGTCCAAACTCTGACACCAGGGAAGAGACTGGCATGACTCGATGTAACCCGTGGCCATGACGGGCGTGCTGATGCTGTTCTGCCTAACCCTCGTACGAACGCTGACAGACGCGTCAGTTCACCATGACGTCCGTCGGGACGGAATAGAACGCCATGACCGGCAGACGATGACTGCGCATGGCACCAGTGATGAATAGGGCCACGACATGGAGCTGTCCCTATTGACATCTATAAGATCGGTGGGACCCGCGTGAAGAAGAAGAAGGACCCAGTGATCCTGAAGGCCTTCTTCTCTCTCTCGTTCTTCTCTTTTCCTCCACTATAACCCGCGCTTTCCCTTGGCCTATAAAAGGGAAAGCAGGGCGTCCCATGAAGGGGATCCGATTCAAGCCGTATCGACCCATTGAGACCCGATCGTATCTAGATCCGCACAAGAGCACGACACGAACGCACGGCTGAGCAGTAATCGAGCTCTCAGCACCCGTTCATTCCTTTCACCAGAGACTTGGGATCATTTCCCTCTCTCGCCAGTTTGTAATCCCTACTACAAATTTTCAGTGCTAGTAACAAGAGCAGTAGTGATGAACTGGACGTAGGGATTTTCTGCTCAAACCAATATAAACCTCGTGTCCTCTAAGCACACCATCCGAGCCAGATGCGTAATACTAGAAATTTACTCGTCGGTAGTAACTCGA
This sequence comes from Miscanthus lutarioriparius, assembly GCA_904845875.1. Classification (NCBI taxonomy): domain Eukaryota; kingdom Viridiplantae; phylum Streptophyta; class Magnoliopsida; order Poales; family Poaceae; genus Miscanthus; species Miscanthus lutarioriparius. The sequence continues at coordinate 4,289,786 of CAJGYO010000018.1, forward strand.
AACACCGATAGTTGACGCGCCAGGTAGGGGCCTTTTGCACGTCTCGACGTCCACACCAGGCCTCAGATGGTTAGTCATGGCGTCAGCTGGGTCCCGGGCACGCATGTGCGCTTTGGGAACCTGAACTTCATCGTTACAATGGAGGGAGAGTTGGCATAGGCTCCTGCCGTAGTCCAACCTCTCCACTCTACTGGCCTCGATGCGATCACCGAGGCGCTTGAGGAGCTGCAGCTGCACGCACTGGAGGCCCGCGCCCCCGGGAGTGACCAGCTCCTCGGCATTGATTAGGGGAGGCTAGAGCGCCAGCTCGACACCTTCCTGGGACCCCGACCGTCTCGGGAGGACCTGCGCCACCTTACCTTCTCGTTCGCCAATGTCATGACACAGCTTGCCGGAGGAGAGCCGCTCTCCCCAGAATACCTCGTTCGGCGTGCCCCGATGATGCTCCCGTTCGGTCTGCGCAACGCCATAGAGACCGTTGGCCACCTTGTGGCACAACGCACCCCATCCCCTACAAACAACGAGTTCATGGGGATAACCGAATATGTCTCGGAATCTTTCCACGACCTCCGTAGTAGGAGAATCAGAGTCGCCCTCTAGCTTTGACTCCAATAGGGGGAGCCATCACCCCTCTCATGAATGTTTCGTGGTAGGTACCACCGAGGGACACGTCGAAAGCATCCACGAGGGAGAGGCTACTCGAACGAACGACTTCAACGACGAGGTCGAGGGGGATACAAGGGCCCCACCTCACCTGCTGGTAGAGCAGCTGAAGGCCCGACACCAAGAGATCGAGGAAGCACGGCTCTAGCTTGAGCAGGAACGCGTAGAGCTCGAGCGAGAGATGAACGGTGGGCGTGCACGTGCCGTGGCGCGTGACATGAACTGGAGGATCATCGAGGACGATGAAGCCCTCCCACACTTCACTCGGGCAAGCCAGAACTTCGCCGCCACAGCGGCCTTGCTCCGGGGGCTTTCGGGGCCTGCGACACCCGAGGATCGTCGGGCCCATCGCTAGATTCGCACGCTACTCGAGCGTGCCGTGGTGCAGCAGGCTGAGATCTCGCTATCCCAACGACGCGAACTCAACGCCAAACAGCGCGCGCCCTCAGAGCGACCCAACATGGACATATCAGTCCACTAGGTGTAGCAAGGCGGCAGGCCACGCACCGTGGTCCTAGTGCATGAGCATCTCGGCCTTCACTATGACGCGTGCGACACCCTCGACGTCCGTAGACGTACCCGTGATGATGCGAGGGAGGGGGCAAGCCATGGCTACCACCCTCATCGTGGCAGACGCTACGATAGCGGTGAGGACCGAAGTCCGAGCCCCAACTTGCCGGGACCTCAGGCCTTTGGCCGACACATCCTCAACGCCGTCTTTCCACCGTGGTACTGACCACCGACCAACATCCTGAAATACTCTGGGGAAACAAACCCCGAACTGTGGCTCGAGGATTATTAACTTGCTTGCCAAGCCGGTGGAGCAGATAATGATGATTTCATTATCCGCAACATTCCATTGTTCCTAGCCGATTCGGCGCGAACGTGGTTGGAACACCTTCCGCCCAATAGAATCCAAAGTTGGGTGGACCTAAAAGAGATCTTCATTGGAAACTTCCAGAGCACATACACGTGTCTTGGGAACCTATGGGATCTTAAAAATTGCCGACAGAAGGCCAGTGAAACTCTTCATGGGTATATCCGACGCTTCTCCCGGTAGTGCAACGACTGCCCAACGTCGCCGACACCGACATCATAGGAGCCTTCCTGTCTGGGATCACCTATGAGTCCCTGGTTCACAAGCTAGGACGTAAGGGCCCACGAACCACCAAGGAGCTCCTTGACATCACCCCCAGCCATGCCTCGGGCGAGGAGGCGGTCGAGGCGACTTTTGACCGCCTGAAAGGAAAGGCGAAGCAGGACGAGGACACCGGCGAAGGCGCCTCCAACCGTCCCAGCAAGAAGAAGAACAAGCAGCGGCGCGAGCGCTCGCTCATTGCTGCCTCTGAGTGCAAGGGGGGTCAGAAGCCCGTCGAGGGCACCCTGGACCACTTCGAGAAGTTGCTCGAAGGACCATGTGCGAACCATGCTTTCTCCGTCAAGCACCTATACAAGGACTCTGTCCGCATGAAGCGGTTCTTGACCGGAGGCTCCAACAAGGGGGAGCATAGGGGGGACTCCAAGCCGGCCATAGACGACACCAAGGGGATGGACGGTGGCTTTCCGACACTGGATGGCTGCCTCATGATCTTCGGAGGGTCAACAGCCTATGACTCCAAGCGCCGCCAGAAGCTCGCGCGTTGCAAAGTCTATACGGCTGAGTCGGCCGCACCTACCTTCCTCCGATGGTCGGAGTCTACCATAACCTTTGATCGGAGCAACCACTCAGAAAGCGTCCCATAGCCGAGAAGATATCCGCTCGTGGTCGACCCGATCATCGGCACGAAGTGGCTCACCAAGGTGTTGATGGTTGGAGGCAAAGGCCTCAACATCATGTGCGCTGAAACGCTCGACGCCATGGGCATCGATCGAGCACGCATCCGGCTGACCGGGGCACCTTTCCATGGCATTGTGCTAGGAAAATAGGCCATGCCACTTGGGCAGATCGATCTACCCATCACCTTCGGGGATCTGACTAATTATAGGATGGAGACCCTCACCTTCGAGGTAGTCGGGTTCCACGGAACCTACCATGCCATCCTGGGACGTCCATGCTATGCGAAGTTCATGGCCGTCCCCAACTACACCTATCTAAAGTTGAAGATGCCGGGTCCATGCGGGGTCATCACCATCGGCACCTCCTTCCAGAGCACCTACGAGTGCGAGGTCGAGTGCCGTGAACACAACACGGCAATCGTCGCCTCCAAAGAGCTTGTGGCCATCAGGAAGGAGGTCGTCGAATAAGCACCCGACCCCAAGTGGTCGGCTGGGTCTTTTGAGATTATGGAGTGCGCCAAGGAGGTCCTCATAGACCCCAACGCTCCAAGGGAAAAGTGGTGCGCATTGGCACCACACTTTCCTCCGAATAGGAAAGCGCGCTCATTGACTTCCTCCGCGCCAACAGAGACATCTTTGTGTGGAGACCCTCAGACATGTCATACATTCTGAGAGAAGTCACTGAGCACGCCTTGAAGATCAGGCCAGACTCCAAGCCGATGAAGCAGTGCCTGCGTCGCTTCAATAAGGAGAAGCGCAGGGCCATCGGCGAGGAGATCACGAAGCTTTTGGCGTCTGGTTTCATCAAGGAAGTATACCACCCCGAGTGGTTGGCCAATCCCGTTCTTGTATGAAAGAAGAGTGGGAAATTGAGAATGTGTGTTGACTACACGAGTCTCAACAAAGCATGTCCAAAGGATCCATTTCCTTTGCCACGCATAGACCAAGTAGTCGACTCAACCTCAGGGTGCGAAACCCTTTGCTTCCTTGATGCGTACTCCGGGTATCATGAAATCATGATGAAAGAGTATGACCAGCTCGTGACATCTTTCATCACCCCATTCTGATCGTTCTACTACGTCACAATGCCGATCGGTCTGAAAAACACGGGGGCTATGTACCAGCGTTGTATGCTCAAGTGTTTTAGGGACCTCATCGGACAAACCGTTGAGGCCTACGTGGATGACATCATGGTCAAGTCCAAATGGGCTGACCAGGTCGTAGCCAACCTAGAGCAGACCTTCATGAAACTCTGAGCAAACGCATTAAGCTCAACCCCGAGAAGTGCACTTTCGGGGTCCCAAGGGGTATGCTACTGGGTTTTATTGTCTCCGAGCGTGGCATCGAAGCGAACCCAGAGAAGATCTCAGCCATCGCGAGGATGGGCTCGATTCAGAACATAAAGGGGGTATAGCGAGTTATAGGGTGCCTTTTCATGCTCAGCCGTTTTATCTCATGCCTCGGTGAATGAGGTCTCCCCCTCTATCAGCTCCTGAAGAAGGCTGACCGTTTTGAATGGACGCCCGAGGCCTAGGAGGCCCCGATCCTGGTCCCTCCAACTGACGGGGAACCGCTTCTACTCTACATCACGGACACCACGCAAGTGGTCAGAGGCGCCCTGGTGGTAGAGTGAGAAGAAGAGGGACACACCCTCAAAGTATAGCATCCCGTGTACTTCATTAGTGAGGTCTTGTCCGATTCTAAGACTCGCTACTCCCAAATCTAGAAACTCATGTACGCCATCCTTATCGCCAAGAGGAAGTTGCGTCACTACTTTGAGTCACATCTAGTGACGGTCGTGACGTCCTTCCCTCTCGGCGAGGTCGTCTAAAACCAGGATGCCACAGGAAGAATCATGAAGTGGGCACTCAAGCTAATGGGTCAAGGCATTTCGTATGCCCCCCAGATGGCCATCAAATCCCAAGTGCTGGCTGATTCCGTTGCAGTGTGGACCGAGGTCCAAATGCCGCCAGCAGTCGTCGACCAAGAGTACTGGACGATGTACATCGATGGATCACTGATGAAGAAAGGCACCGGCGCGGGGCTGGTCTTCGTTTTGCCCCTCGGGGTACGCATGAGGTACATGGTTCTCATCCATTTCCCCTCCTCCAACAATATGGATGAATATGAGGCACTCATCAACGGCCTGCGCATCGCCATCGAGTTGGGTATCCAATGGCTTGACATCCAAGGCGACTCCCAGCTGGTCATCGACCAAGTCATGAAGGAATTAAGCTGCCACAATGCCAAGATGGCTGCGTATTGCCGAGAAGTTTGCCAGCTAGAGGACAAGTTCGACGATCTTGAGCTCAATCACATTCTGAGGCATCTCAACGAGGCGATCGACGCGCTGGCAAAAACAGCGTCTTGCCGAGAGCCAGTGCTGACGGGCGTCTTCGCCAGTGATCAGTACAAGCCCTCGGTCTGTTATGAGGAGCCGAAATAGACCGGTGATGGGCCGCCTGCCCTGGGCTCAAGGGCTAACCAGCCAGTGGCTCCAACCAACCTCGAAGTCATGGAGCTTGACGAGGATCCAGCGATAGAGCCCGACCCTCTGACCGACTGGAGGACGCCTTACCTCGACTACCTCCTCCGTGAGGCGCTGCCGATGGACAAAACGGAGGCTCGACGGCACGCGCGTCACACCAAGTCCTTTGTCCTTATTGAGGGCGACCTCTACAGGTGAAGCCACACCGGGATCCTACAGCGCTGCATCCCCATCAAACAAGGGAAGCGGTTGCTGAGCGATATCCACGGTGGGGTCTGCGGTCACCATGCTGTGCCTAGGACCCTGGCCGGAAACACATCCTGACAAGGCTTCTACTGGCCGACTGTAGTAGCCGACGCTGAATAGATTGTGTGCACCTACGAAGGGTGTCAATACTATGCTCGGCAGACCCACCTGCCGGCCCAAGCACTCCAAACGATCCCTATCACATGGACATTCACGGTCTAGGGGCTTGATCTCGTTGGACCTCTCAAGAGGGTGCCCGGGGGCTATACGCACTTGCTTGTCACCATAGACAAGTTTACGAAGCGGGTAGAGGATCAATCGATCTCCGTGATCAAGTCCGAGCAAGTCGTGTTGTTCTTCCTTGACATCGTCCATCGCTTTGGAGTCCCAAACTCAATTATCACGGACAACGACATGTAGTTCATTGGAAAGAAGTTCCTCCAATTCTGTGATGAATACCACAGCCGCATCGATTGGGCCACCGTGGCGCACCCCAACATGAATGGGCAGGTCGAGCACGCGAATGACATGGTCCTACAAGGCCTCAAGCCTAGGATCTTCAACCGGTTGAACAAGTTTGGCGGATGATGGGTCATGGAACTTCTCGCGGTGCTCTGGAGCCTAAGGACGACCCCTAGCTGGTCCACTGGCTACATGCCATTCTCTATGGTCTATGATTCCGAGGCTGTCCTCCCAATCAACCTCGACTATGGAGCACCAAGGGTCAGGGCGTACAATGAACAGGGAGACAAGGCATCCCTCGAGGATGCCATGGACCAGCTAGATGAAGCTACGACGTTGCCCTCCTCCACTCGGCCAAGTACCAGCAAGTGTTGCTCTAGTACCATAGCCATCGAATGCAGGGTCGGGCCTTCAACGTCGGGGACTTGGTGCTCCGCCACATCTAGAGCAACAAGAACCGCCACAAGCTCTCTCTGCCATGGGAGGGACCGTATGTCGTCGCGGAGGTGCTCCGACCAGGCACCTACAAGCTCAAGACCATCGACAGTGAAGTCTTCGTCAATGCCTGGAACATCGAACAACTATGTCGCTTTTACCCTTAATATACACACACTTTCTCTTATCAGTTTCGCTATCAACTCCCTAATTTTTGGTGACACCCAACCCCAGCAACGACAGGGGGTCGTGCTTCACTCGGGGGCTGATAAGAGCATATCTATCCGGTAGACATTCTCTACGTCTGACCCTTTTTCATGTTAAGACCCAGAAGCAAGGGTTGCGGAAACAAACGCTGAGTAAAACTGGTCGAACTGCAAGAAACCTATGCCCCAGCGGCTACGGCGTTTTTGCTCATCAGCGTGATCAGAGTTTTTTTTCCGTAACCCGAGCTTTTTTAGCCTTAACTACGAAAAGAATCGATACGTGTTTAAGAGTCTATCCACCTGGCAAACATTCTCTATGCCCGACTCTCTCTCTCACATCGAGACCTTGAAGCAAGGGTTGCAGAAACGAACGCTGAGTAAAACTGGTCGGACTGCAAGAAACCTACGCCCCAGCGGCTATGATGTTTTTGCTCAACAGCGTGATCAGAGTTTGTTCACTCGCACCCTAAGCTTTATTGCCTTAATGATGGAAGTGGTCAGAATGCATTAACCTTTTTATACAAAAAGGGGAGAAGGGCTAAAAATTTGTTTAGCCATAACAAAATTTAAGAGCTTGTTCACTTATTATGAGTTTGCCTCCTAGTTTATCTACCTAACTAATTTCTTGGGGGGATGATCTCGTCCTCTATCTCCGCAGGTAAGTCATGTGCCAGCGGGTCACCCAAGTCGATCAGATAGCTCGGGCCGCTACCGAGAGATGGTTAGGGAGCAGTGGAATGCCACATGAGGGCTATGCCGACCCCGTCACGAATGACGAACCCGGATTCCACATGGACACATCCGGTAAGAGCTCCCCAAACCCATCACTCGAGCCATCAAGGTAAGTCCTATGCCAGTAGGTCACCCAAGTCGATCGGATGGCTCGGGCCGCTACCGAGAGATGGGTCACCCTTAATTTACGCACGTTTCCTCTTATTAATTTCGCTATCGACTCCTCGGTCTTTAAGTGACACCCAACCCTAGCAACGGCAAGGGGTCGGGCCTCACTCGAGGTCTAGTAAGGGTGTCTATTCTGTAGGCATTCTCTATGCCCGACCATTTATCACGTTAAAAAACATAAAAGCAAGGTTTGTGGCAACAAATGCTGAGTAAAACCGGCCGGACCACAAAAAACCTACGCCCCAGTGGCTACGGCGGTTTTGCTCACCAGCATGATCAGAATTAGTTGCCCGCACCCCGAGCTTTAGCCTCCGCCTTCCTAGGAAGGGTTTGGAGGGGCCCACAGGTGGAATCTCCATCGAGGAGAGGCCAGCAGGTTGCCTAGGTCGATCGAACGGCTCGGGCCACTGCCGAGAGATGGGTAAGGAGTAGTAAGATGCCCCATTCAGGTTATGCCGACTCCATCATGAACGATGGACCCAGATTCCACTCAAACATATCTGATAAAGAGCTCCCTGAACCCATCACTCAAGCCATCAAGTTAACTTTACCAACCTCCACTTTACTTTTCCAGTGCACGAGCATTCATTCATCCATTCTCATACATCCAAGCATCGCATATGCAATTATTGCATCACAAAGCTTCATGTCGCGTCATGAAGCAGTAGTCGTCTCATTCGACATGAGCGATAACCGACCGGGGTTCGAAGGCTGGCCCACGAAGGGCTCAAGGCTGCCTCATATCAAACAGAGCTAGGGGAGAAAACACAGATGAGCCCCAACGGCCTTCGCTCGACCCGCTCAGAAGCGAACAAGGTCAACTCAACCTTCTCGTTTGATGCTAACTCGAGCCATGCCCACAGAATCTTCATTGAGGGGAGGCCAATGGGCCACCTTAGTCTGTCTCTGGAATGACTCGGGCATCTGTCGGGAGGCGGGTTAAGGAGCAGTGGAATGCCACATGAGGGCTATGCCGACCCCATCATGAACGATGGACCCAGATTCCATTTGGACATGCTCGTTAGCGAGCTCACCGAGCACGACACTCGAGCCATCAATGCAAGTGTCGTTAGCTCAACCCCTCCGGTTGTGGAAACCGCAGACGGGGTGACGCATAAAACTCGACTGACCCCTACTGATCCCAACGGAGCTCGAGCCACCCGACCCCAACTCGGGAATTCGACCGACCAGGGTTCAAAGGCTGGCCCGTGAAGGGCTCAAGGCCGCCTTGCGTCGAACAGAGCCAGGGGAGAAAACGTAGATGAGCCCCAAATAACATTAGCCTGACTCGCTCAGAACCGAACAGGGTCATCTTGACCTTCTCATTCGATCCTAACCTCGAGCCAAGCCCACAGAATCTCCATTGAGGGGAGGCCAGCGAGCCACCTGAGTCAGTCTTTGGAACGACTCGGGCATCTACCAGGAGGTGGGTTAAGGAGCAGTGGAATGCCACATGAGGGCTATACCGACCCTGTCATGAACGATGGACCCGGATTCCACTCGGACATGCCTGTTAGCGAGCTCACTGAACGCGTCACTCGAGCCATCAAGGCAAGTGGCGTTAGCTCAACCCTCCAGTTGCGGAAACCATGGATGGGATGACGATCACAAAGATGAGCCGACCCTCGACCGGACCCTCGCTATGTGTGGGGGCTCGAGGAAAGCTGGACTCGCAAGGAGACCAAATGCGTGGTCATAGAATGATGTCTCAGATCCTAGGGAGAGGATACGTATGAAAACTAAGAATAACGTTTCTAAAATAAGAGACGCTTTCTCCTACTAGTTTCATTATCGTCTCCTCGATCTTTAGTGAAACTGACCCCAGCAACAGCATGGGGTCGGGTCTCACTTGGGGGCTGATAAGGGTATATATGTATACCCTTTCTGAAACAGTCGTCGTGCCCGACCCCTTCCTCATGTTAAAAACCTAGAGGCAAGGTTTGTGGAAATGAACGATTGAGTAAGGCTGGTCGGACTGCAAGAAACCTACGCCCTAGCAGCTACGACACTCTTGTTTACCAGCGTGATCAGAGTTTCTCGCCTACACCTCGAACTCTATGGTCTTAACAAAAGAAGGGGTCAGAATGTATTAACCCCTTTTTACACAGGGAGAAAGAACAAATTTATTCAACCGAAACAAAAGAATAGATTTGATCAAACGAAACAAAATGACAAACTTGTTTAAACAAAACACAAGGGTCGGAACTTGTCCGCTTATTACAAAACGACCGCCCGACCTATTTAACTAACTAGCCCCTCTGGGGGAGAACTCTACCTTCTATCCTATCCACCAGGTCCTACTAAAGCGGAGCCACCACCATATCCATCTCCTCCAGCTCATGGACTTCATAATTGGGTGCATAGCCGTGGCTCATCGCCTCCAGATCGATGTTGTCCCATTAATGAGAATGAACAATCACGAAGGACTGGTTGACCCCGGCGTGAAGGGCATTCCTCTCGAGCGGGCGCACTCGAGCCGTGATCTCGACGGCATGAGCCACGAGCGAGCTAGTCCCCTCCGACCGCACCACCTCAAGGTCATCGTAGACCACTCTGAGGACGGCACTTAGGATACCGAGCTCGTCACTCTCCCCCTAAAGATTTCTCCTCACCTTAGCGAGATCCATAGCCAGCACGATAGAAGCGCTCTCGGCCTCTAGCTTCCGAGTCATCTCCCTTTTGAGCTCGGCCTAGAGGGAGCTGACCTTCTGCTATGTGTCATCGTGCTCTCGATAGGCCTGGTCACGCTCTCAGAAAGCCTGGTCATGTTCCTCACGAGCCGCGCCATGTTTTGAGCGGAGCCCCTCCGCAGTTTGGATCAGCTCATCCCGCTCCTTGCGAAGCCAAGCGACCGCCATGGCATCTAGGCTCATCCTTTTCTCTAGGGCCGCGAGCTTATCCTCGACCCCCAGCTTTAGATCCCCTTCTTTCTCAACCTCGCCTAGAAGGTCAAGGATCCGCTGTCGCATTTCGGCGTCCTTCTAGAGCAACTCATCCCGCTCCTTCCTGACCCTGGTGGCTTCTTTGTCATCCTTCCGTGACCTCGCCGACAGGGCCTCAAACGCCTTCTCGGCCTCATTAGTATCCCAACGGGCCTCGGCCACCCGCGACCGAAGATTAGCTACCTCCTCGGTGAGGGGAGTCAGCTCGACCACCCTCTGCTGGGAGGCAATGAGCTGAGCTGTCACCTCCCCGCGTAGCTACGCCTCCTCGATGAGGCGGTCCCAGGTTTCCTTCTATTGATGAAGGAACTGAGATTTCCCCCGGCTGCGAGCTATAAGGGACTGCAGGGAGATGATAGTCAGGATACAAAAAGTATATAGAGGAAGAAAAGGGCAAGAAGCAGGACCAAGCAATACCTGGGCAGAGGGAACAACGACATCACATAATGTGCCCGCGGTGTGGTTCAGGGCCTCGAGCATGGATGCAATCCCTACGTCAAGGCTCTCCCGCTCCATGCTCTCAGCGGTGTCATCAAGGGTAAAAAGCGATACGCCAGATTCTCTGGATCCGCCACTGGAGTAGGGGCCTACCCCGCATGGGTGAGCCGCTGGCCAATGACGTTAGGGTCAGGGATGACTCCCCGCCGGCCCCAAGCGCCACCGACCCCTCTCGCCATGACGTCCCTGCCGGGATGCCCCTTCGGCGACGGAAGGGGTCAATGGTGTGGACGTGAACCTCTCTCCCAGCATCACGCTAGGCGCCGTCGCTTGGGCCGCCGATGGCACGGGTCGCGTCGATGCCTCAGGTGACGCTACGATTGTGCCCAGCTATGACCTATCTGTCATGGCCGCCACCACCTCCACCTATGTCGGTGGGGTCATGACCGGCTGCGTCGCGCCCACCACGGTCGGCGGCCCCGTCCGCCCCGCCGTCGGCAGCGGTATCGCGGCCGTCACAGGCTGCTCCACGACCTCCGAAGGTGCCCCTTGAACGCTCGTGTTCACCCATCCCGCCGTGGGTATAGACGCCACCGTGGGTAGCGCTTAACCGGCCGGCGACACGGTTACACTGACGCCGCTCCTGCCCAAAATGGACGTGACACTAGCCAATGGACGCCGCCTCGATTGGAGAGCGATGCTCTTCTTTGGTGCCAGTGCTAAAGGATTCAGCTGCCTGCCGACGCTGCAAGGGACAAAAAACATAAGTCACGATGAAATCCGACTAAAACAGGGAAAAACAGAGGAATTGATCACTCACCTCAGTGCCGTCTCATTTGGCGGACGAACCCCCTGACCTTTGCTCTGTCTCGTTAGAACGAGGCCGTTTTGAGCCCACCCCCTACTCCTGGGCAGAGGAGCTCGCCCCTTGCAGCTCTCGGTGCACATTGGCGGAACACCCCACTCCCCTTAGCTCTTGGGGCGTGACAGCGGAGCCACCCGCCTCCGCTGGCACCTCAGGCACGACGGCAGAGCCGCTCGCCTCTGTTGGCTCCTGGGGCAGGACGACGGTACATCCTGCCTCCATCAGTTCCTACGGGGCATCATCGGAATGGCCCGCCTCCGCCGGCTCCCAGACATACCCTCCCCTCCGTGGAACGGGAAGGGTCCCAACACCTGCAAGGACGAACCGATGCCTGTCAGCGCATCCTCATTCTCCAAGTTATCCCACTCAATATTGTCGGCTACCATTTCTTCTTCCTCCATCACCTCATCGTCGTCACCATCATCATCGTCATCATCATCGTCAGTGTCCTTGTCGACACAGAATTTCGTCCTCGTGCCGAGGACACACGCAGCAAGCCGGAAGGGTCCGCTCGATGGAGCAGATCCGCCTAGCTTCAGCGCAAGGGTGATTGATCCTGCGCAATCCTCCTGAGACGTGCCAGTCAATTTGACCCTATAATTGACAAGGAGAGAAAGCTCATCAGTAATTAAGGGTGGAACGTGCTGGTGTTGCCAGACAGTCCTGAATGTGCGGCTCTGAGAGCCGATATGAGAGGAAATCGACTAAATAGTCGATTCCAGCATATTTATAAGAATAAATCAATTAAAGCTCATGGGGTTGCATAAGAAGAATCGGTTATCATTCAGGATAAACATTACTTAAGCAAATATTAATCAATGGCAATAAGATATCAATGATGTCGGTTTATACTGAGCCAATGATTACAAGTAACCAAACTCTTTTTTATATAAAGAAACAATTTAACATCACTTAACCATCTGATAAAGATAAATCTAATGAACATGTTAGATCTCATGTATCGCCAAGACCAGTGGGGCATGAGGCAGAATCATGTAGGCCGTAGAAACAACAATAGACTCGATGACCCTAACTCATTACTAATATCAGTGGGGCATGAGGCAGAATCATGCAGGCCGTAATACAATAACAAGATCATGGGGCTAACATATCTTTCAACTTATCTCTACTTCAATAATCTCGTAATGTGAACTGTTCGTGAAAGCATTCGATATCGGCTCAACAACCGATTCAGGCATAGCGCACAGTTAAGGTCATGCCTTCTCAGGAACGGGTCTACCAACTAACGATCCCCACTCCATGGTGCCAATAGTGGGGTGAGAGGCAGAATCCCACAGGCCATGATGATGGGTCATGGAACCTGTTTTCATTAACTAATAGATCTACTCAAGATCGGACATGCCTTAACCGCACGCTATGCACGATTAAGATTGACGCAAAATAGCCGATAAAAACATAACTCATCGCTTAAGATGTAGATTAGATCAATTTTAGATTAGCAAACGATGAGTTAAACAAGATATAAGGCCGATCCAGATCAATCTCAATCAGGCAGAGTGATATTGCTGTAATTAGATAAACAATGAATGCAATAAGCAATATCGGTAACTTAATGAATCTACCAAAGACTGCCATACTAAGGTAGAGCCGATAACTTGACCTTGATCTAATTCAAGCAGTGGGGTGTGAGGCAGAATCACACATGCCATACTTGAATTAGACAAGAGTCGATAACTAGCCTATACTAGAGTCGCAGTGGGGGTCGACCGGATCGATGCAGCCATACGAACAGAGGTATAAACCATGACGGTACTTACAGACAAGTAGTGGAGGTCGACCGGATCGATGCAGCCGTACTCGCTAAAGAACTCATCAAGATCTACTCTACTCCTACTCCTAAGGGGTGGCCAGAACCAAAAAAGTAATTGATTTGTATTTGATTGATTGATTTTTTTTATAATAGCGGGGTTTGGTATTTATATCCGGAGCCTAAAAATGAACCTTACTCGAGTACGACTCAATACAATTTTTGGCATAATGAAAGCTTTCCTAATTTAAGATAACTTGGACTCTAATCTTTCCCTTTTTGTAGAGTCCAGCATGTCTTGTCCCAGCGCCGATCGTAGCCTCTGTCGTTATCCGCTGGCGCTATCTAAAGAAAGCCGATTCTAGTGTTACGTCCGAATCAACCGGCTCCGATCTCTACGCAGCCGATTTCTTGATGACATGATTTTCAGGAGCTTCCAAATCCCTGCAACTCTCCTTCCAAATTCTGGTGTAAATAGTCCTCCCCTAGTTCCCGCGCCTACAGCTTTCGCTGCTTCTTCCTCTTCTTCTCCTCCTTCGCCTTCCTCAATCGCTCGCCCTCGGCGTGATTCGCCACCCTCATGGCCAAATCCCTCGGCAGTGACGCCGGGTGATCCATGAGGATGAGGTCCCTCGGCTGGTCCTGCCTTTCTCAAAGTTAGTCTCATAGGGTCAAGAAATCAATTGAAGAGAAGGCAAGAGAAAGGGAAACTTACGAAGATAATATAGCCTGGCTCTGACCGCATCGGAGGATGCCCCGACACAGGGTAGACGAAGTCTAGGGCGGCACCCGCGTCGTCCCACAATGGCTCCATTGCCTCCTTGATGTATTGCGCTATCTTGGAGTTGGGGAGTGTTCCCTCGGCGAGTGCCATTCCGTCGAACGACGCTTGGGCGCCATTATGTATAGCGAGAGCGCGTGCATCATCAACGGCGCCACCCTCCTCGCGTGGTAAGCCCCGATGACGCCCGACCCTTTTAGGCCATTCTCCTTCAGGATGTGGATGGTGGCGATGTGGTCTTGGATCTTCTTCTTGTCCTTCTCTGGGACGCCCCACTTCCTCCACTGCTCTAGGGCCTCCTCGATCAGGCGCCCGGTGAACTCCGGCAGAGGGGCGGTGTCATCATTCTTGAGGTAGAACCACTACGAGTGCCACCCCTTGTTGGACGTCGAGAGCCGCATGGACGGGTACTCGCCGACCTGATTGTTCCGAAGTTGGATGCTGGCGCACCCCATCGGCATTTGCAGCTCCTGCCTGTCGCCCTTCTCCCTCTTCTTCTAGAGGTTGACGACGAAGAAAAACCTCCACAAGTCGAAGTGGGGGCTGATCCCCAGGAATCCTTTGTACAGCACGATGAACGCCGCCATGTGCAGGATCCTGTTGGGATTGAGATGCTGTAGCTCAATCTTGTAGAAGTGCAGCAGCCCTCGGAGGAATTTGTGGGCGGGGGTCACGAGCCCACGCTCGTGGAAGTGGGCGAACGACACCACGTAGCCAATGGGCGGCGACAACGAATCCTCGTCATCGGGCAGCAACCACTCCTCGGCTGAGGTCCACGTGCAGAGAAGACCGTGATGGACGAGGCTCTCCATGCGCTGGAAGGTGATGTCGAAATGGCACCACTGATCCATTGGAGGTGGGGGCGGTTGGATGCGAGCTCAATGGCGGCGGAGATGCGGAGGCAGGAAACCTAAGCGTTGGCGGCGGCGGCGGGGCTGCGGAGGTAAGGATGCAGGCATGAGTATGAAACACGAAGGGCTAACCCTTTGGTTTTATAGGGGCAACGGGTGCAAAGAAACCAACCATCCGCCTAGATCTCCATGCCTGCCATGACCTATCACCACATCTCGTCGCGGGGCGTGCGCACGCAACCTATGGCCGTCCTCTCGGAAAACACGCCGGACATTTTGCCTCCCCGAACAGGCCACGACCCATCACAGGTAAGAGGGATACAGAGCTGAAGACGCTCCTACGACCTTTATAGGCCTAGCAGTTCGAAGGTTGGCCCACCGACGGGTTTGACAACCGCTCCGAGCACCTTTAGAGTGAGGGTGGAAAGGGATGGGCCCGCTAGTGGCCAATACCCAGGCGCACGAGCACCACGGGCATCCCAGCCCACGTCTGAGTCTCAGCCGGATACAATCCATGGTTTTTCCTCAAAGAAAGGCAGAGAGCCCTCAAGACCGAACGACCAAACCCAAGAACTACATGGATTGACCGCTGAGAATCTGAAGTCGGTCACTGGCTGACCCAAGCCAGACCCCCACGAACAGGATGCCAGGGCCCCATTCAGACTAGCCCGTTAACAGCTCACCGAGCAGCATGATTCGTCCATAGAGGAAAATTATGGCATGGCTCAGCCCCTCCGTTTTTATCGAAAAAACGCTTGAGGAAAGACGATCACAAAGACGAGCCGATCCTCGACTGGACCCCTGCTACGGGCGGGGGTTCGAGGAAAGTTGGACTCGCAAGTAGACCGAACGCGCGGTCGCAGAACGACAGATCCCCGTAGGGGTCAGAATCAGGAAAGACCTTTTCCGACCCACCAAATCTCACGGCTATACGCCCGAGGGGTCCGATCACGACGAAAGAGAGTCACCGTCCCTAGGACACGCCATGGGCGTCAAAAGAAGGACAAGGCCCTCAGAGTCCTCTCATTCAGAAAAGCCTCCGAAGGAGTATTCTACTCCTCCACAGGCTCGGGGGCTACTGTCGGGGACCGATACTAGGGTAGCCAAAGAGGAGGAGCTAATGGTCATCAACATTGATTCATCCGAGCAGTCAAGAGCGCGACTACAGCTCCAACCGACCCCTAGGTGCACGGGCTCCGCCTCGCCCGACCTCTGGGGGCGGGCTCTGCCTCGCCCGACCCCTTGGATGCGGGCTCCGTCTCGCCCGATCCCAAGGCCACGATCTCCGCCTCGCCCGAACCCAAGGACGTGGTTTCCACCTCGCCCGACCCCTCGAGTGCGGGCTCCGTCTCGCCCGACATCGAGGCCGCGGTTTCTGCCTCGCTCGACCCCTCGGGTACGGGCTCCGTCTCGCCCGACCCCAAGGACGCGGTTTGCGCCTCGGCCGACCCCTCGGGTGCGGGCTTCGTCTCGCCCGACCCCAAGGATGTGGGCTCCGTCTCGCCTGACCTCGAGGCCGCGGGCTTCGTCTCGCCCGACATCGAGGCCGCGGGCTCTGTCTCGCTCGACCCCTTGGCTTCGTGCTTCGTCTCGCCTGACGGGGACCCATACCGCCGCCAACCACTCCAGGTCCAAACGTATGGGCCTGGGTCAAAACTCTGACATCAGGGAAGAGACTAGGACGACTCGACGTAACCCGTGGCCATGACGAACCATACCAGAGGATTCACATCAAGAACAGCGTCGGGCGTGCCGGTGCTGTTCTGCCTAACCCTCGTATGAACGCTGACAGGCGCGTCAGCTCACCACGACGTCCGCCAGGATAGAATGGAACGCCATGATCGGCAGACGACGCCTGCGTATGGCGCTAGTGACGAACAGGGCTACGACATGGAGCCGTCCCTGTTGACATCTACAGGACCGACGGTATACGCGTGAAGAAGAAGGACCCGACGATCCTGAAGGTCTTCTTCTCTCTCGTTTTTCTCTTTTCCTCCGCTGTAACCCACGCTTTTCCTTGGCCTATAAAAGAGAAAGTAGGGCGTCCCATGAAGGGGATCCGATTCAAGCCGGATTGATCCATCGAGACCCGATCGGATCCATATCCGCACAAGAGCACGACACGAACGCATGGCTGAGCAGCGATCGAGCTCTCAGCACCCGTTCATTCGTTTCACCAGAGACTTGGGATCATTTCCCTCTCTCGCCGGTTTGTAACTCCTCCTATAAACTTTCAGTGCTAGTAACACGAGCAGCAGCGACGAACTGGACGTAAGGACTTTCTACCCGAATCTGTATAAACCTCATGTCCTCTAAGCACACCATCCGAGCCAGACATGCAATACTAGAAATTTACTTGTCAATAGTAACTCGAAACTCCGACAATACAAGATGCCCAGTTTGCCTGCATATGGATGAAGATGGAGGCCACTGTTACCGCTGGAGAGAACTGCAGTTAGAAGGGGTTCGAAGTATGCTGCTGAACGTGCAATCATCAAAAGAGTTTATCTGCTGCATCCTTGGGTTGGAGTCTCATCAATGCTTACGTGTGTGTGCATCTTATTGTGGAAATGGTAGGATGCTAGAAACAAAGCCAATGCTGGAGAACGGACTCCGTCTTGCTCGGAAGTGGTGTGCTGTGTAAATTCAATGCTTACGGAGTTAGGGAGATCACTGAAGGAGCATGTCTACCGGCTCGATCACCCTGACCTCATCGTACGTGGACTCCACCTGACACTGACTTTCCTGAAAATCGATTTCGATGGAAGTTTCAGACAGGAGAACAAGGCCGGAGCCTGTGGCTTCATCGTGTTGATCGGCGGAAGGGATGCTCAGTTGGATAAAGTGACATGGATTGTTGTTCTAGGCTTTAGCCTCCGAACACCAGGTTGCTGCTCAACTAGCCGAAAATGTAGAGACGAACGAAAGGAACGGGGAAAATGTGGAACGATGGATATCAATAATCGAAAGAATTAGGGTTTCATTTCCCTCCTCGTCATCTGTATCATTTACAAAGACAGAAATACCCCTCCAACTACCTAGATCCCAGAGCATATTCTGAATCCTTGGGGGCGTGGGGCTTCCTTGGTTCCCCGCTCCCCCCATAAACACCTTCCTTATCTAGTCCCCCCCCTTCCCCGCTCTACAGCTAACGCAAGGGAGGACCCCGCCAAAGGAGCCGCGCTGCCTCCATCCTTTCGGCCGCTTCCGTCCTTTCGAAACACACCCGCTTGTACCACAAACGGTTGTCCTCTATTTACAACCGTATTCCTTTCGTACTATTAATATGTTTGTGGTAATGTCAAGACTTAAGTATTAGAAACACACCCGTTTGTACAATAATTTGGAAGTTATTATGACTGAAAATCATAATGGTTCACAGCAGTTGTTGCAGAAAAGATATAGTACCTAATGTAATCAACCTTCCAGAAGGATTCATTAGAAAACAATGATTGTTTCTTATTCTTCTAATGATAGGAAAAAAATTGTGATGAAATAACAAAAAAAATCCCATTGTGGTCATTCTGATACTGTAGAGGTAAAAACAGCCGCTCTACTTTCTAGTAAAGTAAACATGACAAAACCTCAATAGTAAAGTAAACATCACAAAACCTCAACTAGTTGGCCCTAACTATACATAAACACTGACTTTTGGGTTATGGTTTGTTTTACTTAGTAACTATTTGGACCTATATAGTAACACAAATTTATAACTCTACTTTATGAAAATAGTACTGCCTCGGTCAAAAAAAGAATGCAGTTTTAGATCTGCTCTAAGTCAAACTATTTTAAATTTGACTAGGTTTACAAAAAAAAAATATAAACAATTATGATTCCAAATAGTTATAGTAAGAAAATATATTGTATAATAAATTTAATGGTACTTATTTAATATTATGAATATAATTAATTAGTAATTTAAAAAAACGTCAAAATAAAGATGGTATGGCTAAACACTCTAGCTAGAGGCCTAGAGTTGTACTCTTTCCGAGATGGAGCTGGGCGTAGTTGATATCAAAAGGAACTAACATGAAACCCCACATATTTGCTTGAAAGACCAGAATATTAAATTGGCTGCAGTACGAGTACCAGAACTTCATCTCTGTTTCTCTAGCAGCACGTCTGAATAAAATCCAATTTGTGTATGCTTACTACTAGACATCTTTAATTGAAGAACTGAACTGTGCATTGTGTTGTAAATAGACGACAGCCGTTCGTTCAAAAATAAATAGAGGACCGTACACAAATAACCACCATAGATTGATATATCAAACGTTCATGATCGGTGAGGCTGAGACCTTGCAAACATCACATGAATCAACAAAAGCACGTCTCGTATGCGATATGTACTGCTCATTGAGTCATACTCCATAGTTGCTAATAAGTGTCCCGTTCGCTTGGTTGATAAGCCTTGGTTGATAAGCCATGGCTGAAAGTACCGTTGGCTGATTTGTTGTGGGAGAAAAATAATGTTTGTTGGCTAAAAAAGTACGGCATATAAGCCAAACGAACAGGACGAAGATAGACAGAGACACAAATAAAGATAGATAGTCTGTAATCACCCCAACTGGGTAGATAGACTACATAGAAACCTCCACATCTGGCTTCTGTTCCTTGTTTTTGTGGAGGAAGTTATCATCTTGGTCACTCGACTCACTCCTGGGCGAACATAGTATCATCCAGACCGAGCTCAGAGAACATCGCTGCCCACGTTTCCTTGAAATGCTGCTCCAATTCGAGCCTCTCGGCGATCATGTCGTCGTCCACCGCAACGAACCCCTTCTCCGCGTACTCCCGGCGCACCCTTTCCTGCACCTCGTATAAGGCGTCCTCCGCGTACTCGTGCTCCGCGGCCTCGCGCTTGAAAGGACCTAGGATGCCGCCTAGAGGGGGGTGAATAGGCGTTTCTGAAAATTAACACCTTTAAATACGGAAACGATTAGTAAAGAGAGTTTCCAAAATGAAAACTCTAAATAAAGAGTAGTACCATCCCTCACAAGTTAGCCACAGAGTATATAAAAGATACTAAATGATTCTAGGAGCCAAACGCCTGCAACCAAAGAGTTAGAACATAATACAATTCAGTTTGGCGCAGGGGCTAATACCGGACGTGTCCGGTAGGTATACTGGACGTGTCCGGTATTCACGACTTCAGTGGAACAGCCCCGAACTTGCTCCTTTTGATTTCTATCTTCAATCCAAACTGCAGGAAACTATTAGAGATTGTAATATACACAGAGAACCTGCAGAATAGCTAGAGCAACACAAATATCAAATGAAATGCGAATTGAGACACAATATTTGTTTTACCGAAGTTCGGACTCGTTCGAGTCCTACTCTCCGTTGAGGGGGCTGTGGGTGACCCAACGAAGGTCAGCCCTAGAGGGTACCACGAAGGTCACTCTAGCCGGAGTCTTTTCCAACTCCTTTTCCTCCTTCCACTAAATGATTCCGAGGCGACGGAATCGACCGTTACAAACTTTCTGAAGCAACCACAATCTCTCGGTTGCTCTCCGGCGACGCCTAGCCGTCTAGGACCGAAGAGTCCAAGAGTAACAAATGCGAATCACGAGATTGACAATATGCACAAGTGCTCAAGTGGTGGCTTGCTCTCTTTTTCAAATTCTCTCTTAACCCATAAATTGATTTTGTAATTTAGATCACACACTCACTAAGAGAGGGTTTAGGAGAGTTGGCAAGACTCAAAAACGTGTGTCTATCTCAGCAGAATCAGTAGCCTCCAAAGGTGGAGGCTTGGGGGTATTTATAGCCCACTTGAAAAACTAGCCGTTGCAATACCGGACACGTCCGGTATGTATACCGGACACGTCCGGTATGACTTACACTGTCCCAACGGTAACTAAGTTACAGTGAAGTTGTGAGGCGTCAGAACTCCCGATGAATGCCGGAACTCCCGACATCCGGAACTCCTGACTCACGTCGGAACTCCCGACCCTCAGCAAATTAGAAAACCATGTAACTGAGTTAAAGAATATGAGGTGTCGGAAGTCCCGACACATGCCGGAACTTCCGACCGTCGGAACTCCCGACTCACGTCGGAACTCCCGACCCTCAAGGCTTTGGAAAACTAGCCGTTGGCCTCTGGTCGTCCATATCGGACACATCCGGTATGAATACCGGACACGTCCGGTATGACCAGGACAGTGAACCCTCCAAGACAGTTAAAGTGAGAGACGTCGGAACTCCCGACCCTTGCCGGAACTCCCGACCGTCGGAACTCCCGACCTACGTCGGAACTCCCAACAAACCAACCCGAGAACAAACAATTTTACAACTGCTGGGTAAATACCGGACACGTCCGGTATTGCCAGACCAGCAAAAATAAAGTTAGCTCTTTTGTCGCTCAAACACTCAAATCTCACATGGGTTGGCTTGAGCACTTATGAAACATTATCTATCAATATGATGCATCCCTCTTAATAGTACGGCATACCTATTAAACTCAAGATCAAAGGAAAAATGAATTTATACCACTTGAGTTGATCTCTTTTTGAATTGATGCCGTCTCTTTCAATCTTCATCAAGTAAGGGTGCTAACATGTTGATATTGATCTTTTCACTTGAGCATAGCCATCTTGAGCACGTGACTTGATTCCATTCATCAAATTTGAATAATCCCAAATGTATCAAGTCACTTCCATCAAACAATCCAATAGTGATTTGATCCTCTACATAAACGTGGCCATCATAGCTTGATTAGTACCTCAACTAAATGCAAGTACTTTCTTCTTCACCCTAGCTAGGTTCTTCGGCTGCCAAGCCGTCGCTTGCCCTTCACCCTTGCTTAGTACCTCGAAGCCTTTCCTTGCTATCTTCACCATCTCAAGCCATCAAGTCACATCTTGTGTTGAATCATTCATTCATGTATTGTTATCTTTTTCATTTCAATTTTAGCAAGCTTCAAATTTGAGACCATTCCATATGCAAACCTTTATGTCTCATTAATTAATTCTCACAAGCTTGCTTTTACATAGTACATGGAAATCCCACAATAAACAAGCCTTTGCATGAATTCCATTTGCATTGTTGTTTTGTGCTTGAACTAGATTGTTTATACAACAACACATTATTTTGGCTTTCATTAAGTACCTGTGAGATAACATATCACCTGTCCACACTTAGCAAATGGGTTAGACCTTTAATCACGTTGTCATTCAATCATCCAAAACCCACTAAAGGGCTAGATGCACTTTCAGCGCTCAAGGTCCTCCTTGGTCGTGGAGCTATCGGCGACCATGTCCTTGTACACAAGCGTGGACTCGAAGGGCTTCCGTGGCTAAGACAGGATGTAATTGATCTTGGACTCGGATAGCCTCTTGTAGGCCACGACATATTCCGTCCAACTCATCACCATCAGACTATCGTCATCGTCGTCGACTCCATCAGGCTCCTCCACATCGGCTGCGGCCTCCGCGTCCTGTGCCACCGCACCAACATATGCCTCCTTGTCGTCCTCCTCCTCTATGGAAGAAGAGCATGTCTCCTCCGCAACCAGAACCACTGCTAGATCTGCCGCCGCTGCCTCCTCGGCGATGTTGCTCTTGGTGGTGCTGAGCATGATGATACCTGTCGGGTTCATAAACCTAGGGTCCCTCACGGACCGGCTTCCCAATAAAGGCTCGGTCCAGCGGACAACGTTGCAAACAACGAGCAACTCATGGGCCGGCCCAAGTACCTAAATGATAGGCCAGAAGAGCGATCCAATCACCGACCGGAAGGCCTGGCCAAGGAGGAACGGCGCCCGCTTCTGACTCTGGCCCGCCTCTCCGATCGAAGCGCTCGCTTCGGTCTCCAGCCCGCCTCCGGATGACCTCTTCGACCAGAAGGCCTGGCCAAAACACCACTTGCGACTCTGACCCACTTTTTTGACCGAGAATGTGGTGAACCCCTGCTCACAGCTCCGCTTCGACTGACACAATCATAGCTGACTGGGACCAACCGATCGGGGACGCCCGCTCGGTAAGGACCAAGAAACAGACATAAAAAGTAAGGCAGGGCACACAAGTCAAACCACAATACCAGGGACCGTACCCTGTACACCTGCAGAACAGTACTCTGCGACCTCCCTGGCATGACAGAACCCAAGTAGTGTTGTGGGCGCCGACATTTTCCCCTACAGTGTTGTAGGCGCCATCAACTCCCATACCAAGACAAATACGGTAAGGCTCCCCCACATGCCTCTGGGCATCAACAGTGTCGTGGGCGCCGGCATTTACCATACCAGGCGAATATGGTAAAACCCCTTGCATGCCTCTGGGTATCAATAGTTTGGCAGGCGCCGATGTCTACTATGCCGAAAGAGGACGACGCAACCTCCCACATGCATCTGACATTCACCAGTGATATCAATAGTGTTATGGGCGCCTACAATGATCTTGTACCCGACGGCATGGGCAACAAGACTTGGCACACGTACTCTCTCTCTCTTAAGGACCATCCCCTTCATCTATAAAAGGGGATGAGCTCTCTCCAACACAACTCGATTCATTCAGATCGGTCAAGTTCACTTAGCACATAGCGGAGCTCCTGTCACTCTCGGCCCCTCTAACCAGAGTCCGACCGGACCTCTTGTACCTCCCATCTTTCTCCTTCTAGTTTGTAACCCCACTGCAAACTTCGAGCACCTAGGCTTAGGAATAAAGTCACCGACCGACTCAAACTGGACGTAGGGCACGTTGCCTGAACCAGTATAAACCCTATGTCATTGAGTGCTAGGCCACCTCCGATCACAACGTACGGCAAAACTACAAATATTTACGTGTTGGTCACTTTCTGCACCGACAGTTGGCGCCCTCCATGGGGAAGATGTTGTACGTTCAACACTTTTGATCATCAGATGGCCCACTTTTCTGCCACCTTCGCCATGGTGGGCTCGAGCGATACGACTCGCTTTGGCTTACTGGAGTTTCCCGCGCTCCCACCTGTTGGGATGTGGGTTCCACCCGTCTTCAAGCCATCCCAAACCTTCCTCTTCGGAAGCCTAGACTTCGTCGCCGACCGACTCGGCGTACTACACCTCTGCGAGGAGGCACTCATTCCGGCGCCCGTCGGAGGGGCGCCCTCCATCGGCTCCCGGACGCACGACGACTTCAACGACGAGGCGCCTACGCTTCATTCCGAGCAAACTCTCTGCTCAAACCCCGCTGTGAGTAATGTACATACTGTTATTCACTCTCTATTTACTATCTCCCACCGATTATCTGGGGGACCGTTTTGTCCACACCGCAAACACTGTACGACCGGTTCCCCTATGGCCTCGCGTCCCTCGTGGACGCGTGCGCTCGGGGGCTCCAAAGGACGCTGGCGCCACCCTCTCTCACATCCGAATTCATGGGAATGACAAGTTATCCTCCCACCACTTTCTACGAACTCCTGGATGACGAGGTATAGAGCGACAGCTCCAACATCGGCGACGTGGCACCTAGCCACCGACCGTCCCGGGAGTGCTCTATGGCGGATGCTCCGGGACAGCCGCCGATAGTTGCGGAGTCTGCACAGACTCACACCCCTCTGGACCCACGTGTGGGGGCCCTCACGCTTGCGCAAGAGCACACCGAGGAGCTACGACAACGGTGGCAGAACCAGCCGCCGCCTGCGCTGGCGCGCTCGGTACAGCATGTTGCGCCCCATGCGCATGACCCGGCCGGCGGCGCTTGGGGTCGCGCCCGCCGGGTCCAGCGCGACATCATAAATGAGGTGAACGACCCCCCATAGTTCGCTCAGGCTAGCCAAAACATCGCCGCTGCGGCAATGCTTCTGCGTGGCGTTCCTGAGCCCGTCGACCCCCAGGAGCGGGCGGTCTACAGGAACCTCCGGGCGTTGGTAGAAGTCACCGCCCTCTCTCCCCATTGGGGGAGTGGGGACGCACCAGACGGATCGCTCCATCCTCTCACCGTTGTAGCCGCAAAGCACGGCTCGGGAGGCAGCGGCTGCGCCACAGTTCGACCTGGCGCCTGCCCCGCACTGACCGCCGGTACGTGAGCGGCCCGGTTCGCACCAAGACGCTCACAGCGTCATAAGCAACCGGCATCACGCCCGACATGATGATGACGTCCACCGGGCGGCGGTAAGGGTAGGCGACACGGGTCCCGGCCGAACCATCGAGGGGAGCGGTGAAACGCGCCCTAGGCATGGTCGCCGGCCAGATGACCGGAGTCCCAGCCCCGAGGGCCCAGGACCACGGGCCTTTGGCCGGCGTATCCGGAGAGCGCCGTTCCCGCAGCACTTCCGACCACCCACCAACATCGCCAAAGTACACCGGGGAGACGAACCCTGGTATATGGCTCGAAGATTTCTAGCTTGCCTATTGAGCCAGGGGGGTGGATGATGACCTTTTCATCATTCAATATCTCCCCATCTGCATAGGGGAATATGTTTGAGCATGGCTCAAATTCCTCCCGCACGATAGCATCCACGACTGGGCGGACCTCAAGAGGATCTTTGTCGGAAACTTCTAGGGGACATACGTCCATCCTGGGAACTCCTAGGACCTCAAGAGCTGCTAGCAGTAGCCCAACGAGTCCCTGTGGGATTAATCCGTAGGTTCTCCCAACCACGCAACTCCCTCCCTGATGTCGTTGACGCAGACGTCATCAGCGCTTTCCTCTCTGGGATGACCTGTGAGTCCTTGATCCACAAACTTGGCTGCCTGAAGCCCCGTACCACCCATGACCTGCTCGATGTCACCACGAACCACGCCTCTGGCGAGGAGGTGGTCGGAGCGGTCTTCATCAGAGGCCGGGATAAAGGCAAGGCCAAGCGTGAGGACAAAGATGATGGCCCCTCCACGTAGAGGGACAAGAAGAACAAAAAGGACCGGCGCTGATCGGATAACACCGCGTTGGTCGCCGCAGCTGATCGCACGGGCAAACAGCCCTAGCAGGGCCTGCCTGACCACTTCAACAAGCTCATGGATAGCCCATGCACCAACCACGCCTACCCCGTCAAACACCTCTATAAGGACTACGAGCTCCTCAAATGTTTCCTGCGACAGGCCGGCGGGCTGAAAGAAGGAGACAGCAAGGAGGCGATAGCCAAGAAAGGGGGTGCGACAGGCAAGGATGGGGACAGCTTCCCTGACCCCGAGGATCGCATCATGATCTTCGGTAGATCCGAGGCCATCTTCTCCAAGCGCTAGCACAAGGTATGCTACAGGGAGGCATACGCCGTCGAGACGGCCGTCCCCTACTTTCTTAGCTGGTCGGAATCTCCGATCACCTTCGATCAGAGAGACCACCCCTCACACGTCGTGAGACCGGGATGTTACCCGCACGTTGTCGACCCCATCGTTCGCAAGAAGTGCCTCACTAAGGTGCTGATGGACGGAGGTAGCGGCCTCAACATCCTCTACATCGACACCCTCGACGCCATGCGCATCCCCCGGAGGGAACTCCACCCAGCGGGCTCTCCCTTCCATGGGGTGATCCCAGGAGCGTAGGCATACCCGCTCGGGCAGATCGACCTGCCCGTCACATTTGGAAACCGAGCCAACTTTCGCTCGGAGGTCATCACCTTCGAAGTGGTGGACTTTTTGGGGTCCTACCACGCCATCTTGGGGTGGCCATGCTATGCCAAATTCATGGCGATCCCCAACTACGCCTACCTCAAGCTAAAGATGCTAGGACCGAATGGTGTCATCATCGTGAGCAGCGCCTTCTCGCACTCCTTCACGTGCGACCGTGAGCATTTCGAGCTCGCCACCGCGGTGGTCAACTCGTCCGAGCTTCCATGGCTCGAGGAGTCGTCGACCCCCATAGTCCCAGACTACAACAAACTAGCCTCTTCAACGGCCTTCCGTCCACTCGAGGAAACCAAGGCGGTGGGGATCAACCCCACTGACCCAACCAAGACGGTGCGGATCGGGACACAGCTCCCGACCAAATAGGAATGCGAGCTCGTCGACTTCCTGCGCGCCAATCGCGATGTCTTTGCATGGTAGCCTTCTGACATGTCGGGCATACTGCGGGAGGTCGCCAAGCACGCACTGCGCCTCATCCTAGGCTCGAAGCCCGCCAAGCAGCGCCTGCGTCGCTTCGATGACGAGAGGCACAGGGCCATAGGCGAAGAGATCACCAAACTCCTGGCAGCCGGATTCATCAGAGAGGTATTCCACTCTGACTGGCTCGCCAATCCTGTTCTTGTTAAAAAGAAGACCAAGAAATGGAGAATGTGCGTTGATTATACTGGCCTCAACAAAGCGTGTCCGAAGAATCACTTTCCTTTGCCATGCATAGACCAAATAATCGACTCCACCATGGGTTACGAGATCCTCTCCTTTCTGGATGCCTACTCGGGCTATCACCAGATCAAGATGAAAGAGTCCGATTAGCTCACAACCTCGTTCATTACCCTATATGGTTCGTACTGCCACATAACCATGCCTTTCGGCCTAAAGAATACTAGCGCCACCTACAAAAGGTGCATGCAGCAATGCTTCACCGACCAAATCGACCCACTCGATCAGCCTGATCAAGCCGAGTGGCCAAAACCAACAATTGCCGTCTATGTTGATAACATAGTGGTCAAAATGGCTCAAGCTTGCGACCTGATCACAAACTTGGTCGCGACATTCGTGAACCTCCGAAGGTTCAACATCAAGCTGAATCCCGAAAAATGTGTTTTCGGGGTTCCAAAGGGGAAGCTGCTAGGATACATTGTGTCCGAGCGCGGCATCGAGGCCAACCCCAAAAAGATCATGGCCATCTCCAACATGGGCCCCATACGTAACGTCAAGGGCGTGCAAAGGCTCATCGGCTGTCTGGCTGCCCTGAGCCGATTCATCTCCCGGCTCGGTGAACGGGGGATGCCACTCTACAAGCTCCTCAAAAAGATGGACATCTTTGTCTAGACTGAGGAAGCTCAGCAGGCTCTAGAGAGGCTCAAAGCTTCCCTGACATCGTCCCCGATCCTCGTCGCTCCCGAAGGGGGAGAACCCCTTCACCTCTATGTCACGGCCAGCAACCATGTGGTAAGTGCCACCTTGGTCGTCGAAAGGGAGGAGCCGAGACACCACCTTAAGGTCCAGCGGCCTGTATACTTCATTGGGGAGGTACTCACTGACCCCAAGGTCTGGTACCCCCAGGTGTAGAAACTCCTATACGCCATGCTGATGGCGACCCAGAAGCTCCTTCACTACTTCACCGACCACGAAGTCGCAGTCATCACTTCATACCCGCTCGGGGACATCATCCGCAATTGCGATGCCACGGGACGGATCTCCAAGTGGGCACTCGAACTCATGGGCCACGACATGAGGTACATCCCCCCGTACCACCATTAAATCTTAGGCTCTCGTGAATTTTGTCGTCGAATGGACAGAGGTGCAGCTACCGACCCTAGACGTCACCCACGAGTACTGGACAATGTACTTCGATGGGTCCGTAATGGCGCCCGGCTCGGGGGCTGGAGTGGTTCTAATCTCCCTGGACGGGAGTAGGCTCTGCTACGCCATCCGCCTCCACTTTTCAGCCTTAAACAACACCATGGGGTACGAGGCCCTAATCAATGGACAACACATCGCCATCGAGCTTGGTGCTACGCGACTCTACGTTCGCGGTGACTCAGAGCTGGTCGTTGATCAGGTCATGAAGGAGTACTCTTGCAAAATCCCCCTCATGGTAGCATACTACCAAGAGGTGCGCAAGCTCGAGGAGAAATTCTAGGGGATCGAGCTGCATCATGTCCCCCGAAAGGACAACGATGCCGCCGATTTTCTTGCAAAATTGGCCAATAGGCGGGATCCATCCCCAAGCGGGGTCTTCATCAACGATGTCCATGAGCCGTCCTCCCACATCCTGAAAGGTCCAATCCAGACACACCCCGATGCCCAGCTGGGGCCTAGGGGCTCCGACCCCGACGCCAAGCCAACGCCCGGGGGCTCCGACCCCAACGCCAAGCCAGCGCTCGGGGGCTCCGACCACAGTACCTCTAGGTCGACGTCACCCACAAACATAACCGTGTTGGCACTCGATCAAACTGACTAGTGAGCGCCGCTACTCGCCTACCTCCTCGAGGAGGTTCTCCTACCCGAAAGAACTGCAGCCCGACGGATCGCTCGATGCGCCAAGACCTTCGTCGCGCTCGGTGTTGAACTCTACAAATGGAGTCCATCAGGGGTGCTCATGAAGTGCATCCCCACCAACCAGGGGAAGTAGCTCCTCAAGGTCCATGCCAGGATTTGCGGACATCACGCGGCCCCAAGGTTGCTGGTCGGAAAAGCCTTTTGCCAAGGTTTTTCTGGCCCACTGCGCTACGAGATACAGAGGAGGTCGTCCACAGGTGTGAAGGAGCTCCAAACCATCCCCATCACCTAGCCATTCGTGGTTTGGGGCCTCGACATGGTGGGACCCCTCAAAGAGGGCCCAGGCGGTTTCACTCACCTACTCGTAGCAGTCGACAAGTTCACCAAGTGGATAGAGGCTAAGCCCATCACCAACATCCGCTCGAAAGAGGCGATCAAATTCTTCCTCGACATCATCTACCGGTTCGGCGTTCCTAACTGCATCATCACTAACCACGAGACTAACTTCACCGGGAAGAAGTTCTTGGACTTTAGTGATGGATACGGCATCAGAATCGA
Organism: Miscanthus lutarioriparius; assembly: GCA_904845875.1. NCBI lineage: Eukaryota > Viridiplantae > Streptophyta > Magnoliopsida > Poales > Poaceae > Miscanthus > Miscanthus lutarioriparius. The sequence goes on from CAJGYO010000018.1 coordinate 4,319,206, forward strand.
CTGGGCCTCGGTCAAACATCCACGTACTAACGGTCAGGTCGAGCATGCCAATGGCATGGTCCTCCAAGGACTCTAGTCATGCATCTTTGATCGACTCAACAAGTACGTCGGGCGATGGGTTGTAGAGGTCCCAGCGATCCTCTAGAGCCTAAGAATGACCCCAAACCGATCCACAGGGTTCACACCCTTCTTCCTGGCCTACAGAACTAAAGCAGTGCTACCCTCTGACGTCGACCACGGTGTCCCAAGAGTGAAGGTTTTTGACCACGACCGAGCCACGGAGGCTCAGCAAGACGTAGTCGACCTGCTCGAGGAGGCCCGCAAGACGACCGTCATTCGCTCCGCTCGCTACCAGCAAACTCTCTGCAGGTACCACGAAAGGAAGATCAGGGGGAGGATCCTCAAAGTCGGTGATCTCGTGCTTCGGAGGACCCAATCAATGAAGAAAAAACACAAGCTGTCTCCACCATGGGAAGGACCCTATACGGTGACCGAAGTGATCCGACTGGGCGCCTACCGACTGGAGGATGACAACGGCAACATTCTCACCAACACTTGGAATATTGAACAGCTACGTCGCTTTTCCCCCTAAATTCAGTCTTACCGCTTTTTAGTCAACACTAGCTCCTGTAAAGCACCCCAGCCCGAACACTTTTAGCCCGGGTCGCTCGGGGGCTCCATGAGGGTACAATACTGAATACTAAGGGTACAATACTGAATACTACCTCTCTTTTTTACTATCACATGGTAAAAAATTTGTCCCATATTCCATTCCTTTGATTACCCTATGTGACTTTGTTCTTACTCCCAACCAAATGCACCCCGCCACGCCCTATGGTTACAAGCAGCCGAGCCCCACGGGCCATGCCTAGGTTCCCAAAAGTTGCAGCCTACGGAACAAACGGGCAGGTGTGAAAAAGAAAGGATAAAAACAAAGCTATGCTAGGATAAAAAACAAGGAACGGATAGTGATTCTATCACAAAAATACAACTGATGCATTCATTGATACAAAAACTATTCACACGGGGGGCTCCCCCACGAACTTAACGATTACATTTGCTGACTACTTCTACTCCAAATACTACTATGGCTGCTCGGCGGCATCAGCTGAAACCAAAGAAGAAGCCACGACGCATACCACCGGACATAACCACCGCCGCAAGGGCCCCGCCCGGTTCTGCTCCCTCGACTTTGGCAAGCGCAACGGGTACCTCAAGGGCCCCATCCGGTTCTGCTCCCTCGACTTTGGCAAGCGCAATGGGTACATCAAGGACTCCACCCGGTTTCGTTCCCTCGACTTCGGCGAGCGCAACGGGTACCTCAAGGGCGTTGCACCCATAGATGCTCAGCAGAAGAGCATGGAGCTCCTGACCTTCTCATGCAGTCGAGGCAGCTCCTGGGCAGGGATGCTGCCCGCCGAGGTATGGCCACCGTGGCTGGAGGATATCTCATCAAACTTTATGAACTAGCCAACCTGGGCAGCTGTAGGCACGAAACCCTCCACCGGCATGATCCTAGGCAACTTCCCCTCAGATAAAGATCACCCAGTGAAGATCCACCAGAAAGAGTCCACGCACGGCTCCATCCCAAAAAAATCCTCACAGATGAATCCAGCGCGCCACCTCCTTCGGCGAAAGCCGCACCTTCTCAGGCAAAGACGGCCAGCACCGCCTCCGGTAGCCTCCAGCTTGACATTGCGCTCTGGATTTACGAAGAGATCTATGAGTCCTCCCCCTCGCTCACCCTCTCTCTCACTTAGGAACCATCGCGGCATACAGGCACTCTCGGTGAGGAGAAAGAAGGAGGAAAGGCAATAGTAGGAGAACAGGCAAAGGACTGCGACGAGAAGCCCTCTCCCTTCCCCTATTTAAGGAGGAAATACAGCAAAAGATCGAAGCAAAAAACTCTCTCCCTTCCTCCATTCAATGCGGATGGGAAACGATGGGACGCGCCCTGACCAATGGGACGCACACTGACCGACGGAACGGCGCCCGGTCAGCGGGGACATGGCCTGGATATGGCCCACCACTACCGCACGCCAGGAGCAAGAACCAAAGCGCCACCACGCGTAGGCAACCCTCCGTCTTCCCAGGCGGGACTTGGACAAAACCCAAACAAAGGGATCTCCGCCATGAGAGACCACCGGGCTTCCTGAGTCAAATCGAACGGCTCAGAAAAACGCTGAGAGACAGGTAAGGATCAAAGGGACGCCCCATATGGGCCATGCTGACTCCATCACGAACAATGAGCACGGATCCCGGTCGGACATTTCCGATTGAAGCTCTTCAAAACCCATCACTCGAGTCATCGAGACGATTCGAACGACTCAGGAAAATGCCGAGAGACAGGTAAGAAGCAAAGGGACGCCCCATGTGGGTCATGCCGACTCCATCACAAAAAACGAGCACGGATCCCGGTCGGACATTTTCGATTGGAGCTCTTCAAACCCCGTCCCTCGAGTCATCAAGGTAATATTACCAACCCTACTATTTCTTTATATAATCATTCATACATCCATACACGCATTCATTCCATATGCCCACGCCCCCTGGACAATTCAGGCCCGAATCGCCTAGGGGCTCGGGAACTAAGGCATCACACATGTAGCTAAACGCATCACAACGCTCCGTGTTGCGTCACGAAGCGGCAGTTGCCTCATTCAACATGAGCAACGACCGACCGGGGTTCGAAGGATAGCCCACAAAGGGATCGAGGCCACCTCGCGTCAAACAGAGCCAGGGGAGAAAACGCAGATGAGCCCCGTGCGGCCCTCGCCTAGTCTGCCCCAAAGCGGACAGGGTCATCTCAACCTTCTCGTTCGATCCTAAGCCTCTGCCAAACCCACAGAATCTCCATCGAGGGGAGGCCAACAGGCCACCCGGGTCGGTCTCCGAAACAACCCAAGCATCTACCGGGTTGTAGGTAAAGGAGCAGTGGAATGTCACAAGAGGGCTATGCCGACCCCATCACGAACGATGGACCCGGATTCCACTCGATCATACCCGTTAGCGAGCTCACCGAGCGCGTCACTCGAGCCCGAGCGATCGAGGCAAGCAACAAAACTCAGCCCCTCTAGTTGTGAAAAACCAAGGACGGGGTAACGCACAAAACTCAAACCAACCCCTACCAAGCCCCACGGGACTTGGGTGCTCAAGACACCCAAAATGCCTGGGTCTGTGACCCCGAACTCGCCCCATCGCTAGGCTACACAGCGACTGCACACCAAACGCCTGGGTCTACGACCTCGAACTCGCCCCATCCCTCGGCTACGCCTCGACTGCACACGAACACCTGGGTCTGCGACCTCGAACTCGCCCCATCCCTCGGCTATGCCTCGACTGCACACCAAACGCCTAGGTATGCGACCCCGAACTCGCCCCATCAGGATCCGTGAGCCCCGTCTCACCGGATCCCTAAAACTAGCTACCTCAATCCCACGGCGCGCACCGATGCCAGGATCCATGAGCTCCATCTCGCTCGATCCCTAAAACTAACCGCCTCGGCTGCGCAACGACGCCTTGGTTGACGACTTCGTCTCGACTAAAAAACACGCACACATGCCCGCTAACAAAACCCCCCCAGATGATCCTGCTCGAATCGTCCGAGGGCTCGGGGGCGACACCCGCGGGTGCGCTCGCGTGCACCCGCTGACAAAACAAAACCTCCCCCGCTGGCAACACGAAACCCCCCCAGGCGATTCTGCCCGAATCGCCCGGGGGCTCGGGGATTACACCCACGGGTGCGCTCGCGCGCACCCGCCGTCAAGACAAAAATCCCCCAGACGATTCTACCCAAATCGCCAGGGGCTCGAGGGGCTCCTGTCAGGTTCATAAACCTGGGGTCCCTCACGGATCGGCTTCCCAACAAAGGCTCGGCCCAGCGGACAACGTTGCAAACAACGAGCAACTCATGGACCAGCCCAAGTACCTAAATGACAGGCCAGAAGGGCGATCCAATCACCGACCAGAAGGCCTGGCCGAGGAGGAACGACGCCTGCTTCCGACTCCGGCCCGCCTCTCCGACCAGAGCGCTCGCTTCAGTCTCTAGCCTGCCTCCAGACGGCCTCTCCGACCAGAAGGCTTGGCCAAAACACCACTTGCGACTCCGACCCGCTTCTCCGACCGGGAATGTGGCAAACCCCTGCTCACAGCTCCTCTCCGACTGACGCAATCAGAGTCGACTGGGACCAACCGACTGGGGAAGCCCGCTCAGTAAGGACCAGGAAACAGACAGAAAAAGTAAGGCAGGGCACATAAGTCAAACCACAATACCAGGGACCGTACCCTGTACACCTGTAGAAACAGTACTCTACGACCTCCTTGGCATGACAGAACCCAAGCAGTGTTGTGGGCGCCGACATTTTCCCCTATAGTGTTATAGGCGCCATCAACTCCCATACCAAGACAAATACGGTAAGGCTCCCCCCATATGCCTTTGGGCATCAACAGTGTCGTGGGCGTCGGCATTTACCGTACCAGGGCGAACATGGTAAAACCCCTTGCATGCCTCTAGGTATCAACAGTGTGGCAGGCGCCGATGTCTGCTATGCTGGAAGAGGACGACGCAACCTCCCACATCCATCTAACATTCAACAGTGATATCAACAGTGTTATGGACGCCTACAATCATCTTGTACCCGGCGGCGTAGGCAACAAGACTTGGTACACGTACTCTCTCTCTTGTAAGGACTATCCCCTTCATCTATAAAAGGGGATGCACTCTCTCCAACACAACCCGATTCATTCAGATCGGTCAAGTTCACTTAGCACATAGCGGAGCTCCCGTCACTCTCGACCCCTCTGACCAGAGTCCGACCGGACCTCTTGTACCCTCATCTTTCTCCTTCTAGTTTGTAACCCCACTGTAAACTTTGAGCACCTGGGCTCAGGAATAAAGTCACCGACTGACTCAAACTGGACCTATGGCGCGTTGCCTGAACCAGTATAAACCCTGTGTCATTGAGTGCTAGGCCACCTCCGATCACAACGTACAGCAAAACTATAAATATTTATGTGTTGGTCACTTTCTACACCGACGATACCCAACCCTAGCTCCTTGCCGACCGTCGGTGGATCTACCGCTGCCGCGCTGCGCCTCGCGCCCTCGCCTCCTCACCAAGAGATTTTGATATATGAGTGCTCGAAGGATGCATGCATGGTTCGCAGTCGAATTCTAAGTCTAGCTGGGAATCTATCCGCCGGTTAATTTCCTCTGCTCGGAATCCTCCCCGGGCACGACCGGACACCCTCTTTCGTCTTGGTCCCAATTCACGTTATGGTTTGGAATCGTGGCGTCAAAAAAGTACGTATTATTGGTTTGGAATGTTTAATTGGGACTCGGCAGCTAGAAGATACCGTACCGCTACGGCATGTGAATCTTGCTTATTATTAGGGCAATCGTGTGCAAGAAGCAATCACGTACATATCCACTTTTCAAGAACAAAAAAAAAATCACTTATCTATGGTTCCAACTCACTTGACAAATGGATTGCAAACTTTGGAAAATTGTTCGTCCGATTTTTAGGCCCCGTTCGCTTCGCTAAAAAAAACAAGTCAAAACACTGTTTCCGACCAATTTGTTGTGAGAGAAAAATACTATTCCGGCTGAAAAAGACGGATTATAAGAGAAACGAACATGGCACGGTCAAACGATATAATGTACATACGTAAATGGACAAGTGTCAATTCGAATGGTTCATTTTTGATACGCTAATGCTCTCGTGAGGGCATCTGGATGGGGACGGATACGGCTTCCCCACTCGCTACCGCCGTCCGCTTGCTCCCGTCCGTGCCCCTTAAAAAAATAATCTCTCTACTGTGCTTCTTCTCCACCGCGCCGCTCGCTTGCACCGCCCATACGCCTCAACCGTGCTGCTTGCTCGCCGTGGCCGCCTCGACCGCGCTGCCCACTCGCCGCGGCCGCCTTGGCCATGCTGCTCGCTCGCCGCGGCCGCCTCGGCCAAGCTGGCGAGCCTCCACGACAGATGCTCCAGCAAGTAGGCAAGGGGAGGAGCTTCATGTGACGTTGCCCCACCAACGAGTTGCACGCGCCGTTGCCGCACCGGTTTGCTCCATGCACCACTGCCGACCTCCGCGTCGACGTCGAGCTCCGCGACGACGGACTTCCATTCGTACTCCAAGCAGCAAGGTGACATTGCGCTGAAAAGTGCATGTTGCAAGAGTATATTTCAAGTGTTTCAGAGTTATGTTGCAATGGATGTTGCAAAAGTAGATCGGGATATTGCACATGTTGCAATAGCTATACAAGTTTATTGCAAATGTATGTTCCAAATCATTCATCTGTTTTCCAGACGCATGTCGTTTGCAAGTGTTTTATCTTGATATTGTATATATTTCACACATATGATGCAATTGTTTTTATCTGTATGTTGCGTATGTTTGCAATGATTTTTCAAGTGTTTTTAGGTATTTTTGCAAGTGTTTTAGATGCATATTTCAAGTGTTTTCATCTATATTAAGACATACGTTGTAAACGTTTTATTTGAATATTTTAAAAGTAGATTACGTGTTATGCACGTTGTAATAGTCCCGGTCGCTGGCTGGCCACCACCATCCCCTGTTCGCGAACTCTCTGACCAGTGCCACAATCTTATCGTGGGTCACCAGCAGCTCCGGTGCCCGGCCTCCTAAGACGACGCAGTTGGGTACGGGAAGCGGAGGGGCCGCGAGTGTCCAAACGGGAGACGGATAGAGCGTGGGTTCGCGTGTTCCTTATACCGTGTCGTGAATCGGATGGACACGTCCTCCTCCCACGTCCTCGCTCGACGAACTTACGGCCACAGCCCACAGCAGGATGGGGACAGGGGAGGCCGAGAATCTTGCCTTGGGCCATGGGCGGCAAACGTGAACCGCGTGGCCCGCGCCCGGCTGGTCTGGTCGTCTGGATGCCACCGCCCACCGCGACGCAATCCAAACCCGATCTCTGTCCAGCGAATCCATCGGCCGGCGTCTGGTGGGTGGTGTGGGCTGGTGGCTGTGATTGCCTGCAACTGCCAGATTGGAACGGTCGCGTCGGGTCGGCTTCCCAGCGTGGACCAGGCTGGGGACTCCATCGCCGCGGCGGCGGGCGGTTGGGACTTGGTGTGGGTTGGTTCGTTGGTGTTACCGTTCGTGTGTGCGCCCAGAGCAAAGCCGAGGCCCAGACCAAAACCCAGAGATATTTGAATGTTTCGTTTGCATCAACTCCCTTTTCTTCTGCTTCTTTGCATCTGGTTGTAAATTACAAATATATTTTATAAATAAAAAAACAAAAGGTAGTACATTATCCATGTCGCAAGTGCCTGGTACTGAATTCTCTACCTAACCGTGACCGTGATTCATTCCCTGTTCGTTTGAGCTACTTTTCAGTCATGAACAATGTTTTTCTCTCATAACATTTTAGCATAAATATCAGCGTAAACTAAATTTTAGCATAAGCGAACATGTGATTGATTCTACAAGTATAGCCTCAGAACTGAAGAAATTACACGTGATCCCGTGTACCTACTGCCTACTGGTTCCATACTACTAGTATATGAATGAAAAACCCAATGAACTTTGAAACGGGACAGTGAACAAGCAAAAGTGCGCCCCCAACGCGGCAAAGGATAGGGGAATCCATTTTCCAAATTTATTTTTTCAAGTCCAAATCCAAATCCAAAATTATCCAAAGAGAAAAGAAAATCGTCGCCCTTTTCTTCCTCTTTTACCCTTGCTCCGCGTCTTCTTCCTCCCCAAGGCTTCTGCCCTCGCCTACACGCCTCCGCATATAGGCAGAGTCGCCCTCTCGCCGCCCCCCCTCGCCTTTCCCAAATTAGCGCCACCGCCACCTCCACCTCCGCCGATCCCGCCGCCACCGCCCCTCCCGGGAACGAAGCCGAGCCTCCCGAATCTCCCACCACCCACCCGCCAAACCTTATAGGCCGGCCCCGGACCGCTCCCCACCGGCTCGCGCCTCCGCCTCCGCCGCCGCCTCCCGGTCCGCCGCCGCGTCGCGTGGGGGGAGGAGGAGGAGATGGCCGCCGCCGCCGTCGCCTGCAGGCGCGCGCTGCTCCTGCACGGCCACCAGCAGTGGCCGCAGCGGTGGGCGGCGGCCGCGCCCTGCCCCCGCACCATCTCGCAGCTCGTCAAGACCAACGGCCGCCGCGCCTTCCTCGTCGACACCCTCGCCCTGGTAAGCCTAGCCTCCGGGTTCTCCTCTTACCATACTGCCGTTCCGTTTCGGCTTCCGCCAATGCTGGGCGTGCCCGAGAGGTGTTCGGGGGAATGCTCCGGATAGTTGCTGACGCGTGTGCGCCTTTTCGCCGGGATGATCGTGTCGCTCGCAGGTCAGGAAGCTGGAGTCGCAGGGCGTGCCCACCAAGCAGGCGGAGGCGATCACCTCCGCCATCACGGAGGTCCTCAACGACAGCCTCGAAAGCATCTCCGAGTCCTTCGTCTCCAAAGCCGAGATGCAGAAGGTAAACGCTTTTGACATTGTGCTGCGGATTTCTTCCTAGTGTTGGTTATTTGTCTTCCTCATTTGCTGGTCTTGCTTGGCCTTTTGCAGAGTGAGATGCTGCAGGAGTCCAATATCTCCAAGTTCAAGTCGCAAGTGCAGAGCTCGCAGGTATGGTTCAAAGCGAAAATGTTAGATCATGAGAATTAGCTGTCCCTGGATTTTCATTGAACTTAATGTGGGAGCTTGTACAGGTTCCACATAAACTGTTGCTGGCTTAAAATTGAACTTGATTGCCTAGCTCGATTATAGGCCCCGTTTAGCATTTTCTGGGGTGAAGCACTTAGCATTGCTTCCTCTTTGGCTTGTTTTAGATTGTTCATTTGAGCAGTACAGGGGTGATTGGATGAAGGTTTGTACAGCCTGATTTAGATCTGCTGCTCATTAACATGATCGGGTTATTAGTTTGTGGAATAGATGTGTGTGAATGGAGATTACGGATTGAGATCACCCATTTGAAACAACCATTTATCTGTGCCTCAGATTATGTTGGGTATTATACTATTATGTCTTGGCCATTTTGATCATCTTAAATTGCAATGAGACTGGTACATTTTGCTCACATGTCTTAGCACTTGGCCTTTTATTTTGAGTTAACGTCAGTGGTCTGAGCTTGCCATGTAGAAGTTATTCACAAATCATCAAGTTACATTAGTTCAGGCTCATCAGATGTACTGTTTGCCTTGGATCCATTACATCACCCTTTCTCAAATCAACTTACATCATGAAATGTTAGTGTGGTACCCACAATAAGTGATGGACGTATGGTAGCTCTCTGAGCCTTTGGTGAAATCTCTTATCTCTGATACCCTGGGTATGCCAGCAGTAAAGCCGGGGAGGAATAAAATTATTTTCCTTTTCAAAAACTATTATTAGTACTGCAACACGGACATGTGCTTTTGAATTAGCTAAGATTGTTATGCATCGCACCATTTTTTTTTTATTTTCAACAATTAGTTTCAAGCTTGCAGCCTGTTGGTTTCATACAGGTTCCAGAAGCTAGTGCCTGCATTTTTGGAGTTTCCTAATATGTCATTATACACTCCATAGAATGTCTTTGCTACGCAAAAGAGAATTCTGTTCTCATACATTCTATTCTTATAGAATAAAATATTTATTGGTACTTTCAAATAGGTCTAGTGTCAGGTATAAATGAATAACAAATGCTTAGCTATCGGAACACAATAGAATCTTCAGTTTTTAGCCACAGGCATTGCAAATTGCGGTATACTGTTTTTATTAATGTTTTGGAAAATATCTTGAGAATAAATAGTATGTTGGGTTAAGTTAATCCCTACTCCCCATCTAGTTGATAGCTGATATTTTGATATTTTATTTCCCTCTGAACTTCAAGATGCCTTGCTGATTGTGCTCATTGGCTCAACTTGTTATTTAATGTTTTCTTCATCTCATCATCCATTATTGTTGATGTAGACTGAGACTTGTCTTTTTGGGGTTCTTGATCTCCTAGATGTATAGGAGGATTATTTTGTTCTGCTGATCCGCAACCATATGGAACTACTAATTGTCATTGTTTCAGCTACATGTCTTGTTTGCACTGAACTATCCATTATCTAGTTTGGAGGACCATTCTGATGCATTATTCGATAGAACCTACTCATAACTCTTTCAGAGAGTGGGGTTACAGAAATTCTGTCTATGATTTAAGAGCCAGGAGCTACATATCTAATACTCTGGTTTGTATGCATGATGCGGATTGTTCTCACTGTGATCCCAGTTTGGGAGTTGGGACTAAAAGGCATCGTTGTTGTTATGTGCTCTGCAATGTTTTAGCTGAACCTAATACTACAGAACTGCAGATTTCAATTTGGTAGTTGAAACCGCTAACCTAAAAATAGTTCTTCTGTGCACTGTGTTTGCATGGATTGCACTTCACATGTCTTCGTCTTGCTGCTTTTCTCTTTACATTTTCAATATTCAAAACTGTTGTCTTGAGTACCTCGTCATGCACTTATTCTTATTTGTAATGATTATTACAAGGGTTAATCGCTTAAAAGGGTCCTTTTCATTTCTGTAGGAAAACCATTTCTCTTTGTTACAGCGGGAGACTGAGAAACTTCGTGGAGATATTGATAAGATGAGGAGTGAACTGAAGTCAGTATTAAGTTCAAGAGCTGTTTATATCAGGAATCTGAATGAACATACTCAGTCTAATTGTTGATGATGTGAAACAGGTATGAGATTGACAAGGTCACTGCAGGGCAGCGGTTGGATCTGAACCTTGAAAGAGGGTAAGATCATTTGTCTCTATGTAGATATGCTCTCTATGCTGTTCAGTTCTTTTCCCAGTATCTGGCTTCCATCTGCACTTGATCACTAAAATATAAGAACCAATACTTTCTACAAATTTGTGTATGGAACAATCAGAACAAAGAATGATTAACTTGCTCATTATAGAGAAAGTTATAGTGAGTTTGTGACCTTGGCTACGATTCTGGTTACCAGGTCTTTGGCTTGGCCTGCTTATTTTAGTTATCATTGCTCACCTTTCATATGAAAAGGCATTCATGTTCAGGTTTTAAGGTTTGTGGACCTATCTACAATTCTGATGTTTTCAAATTCAATTTGGTGGTTTGGCCATATGCCTTTGGTTGAGATGCTCATAGTTCTCTCTTAGATGCAACCATCTGTTGGTCAGCAGTATACAGAATGTTTAGATCATGAACAACAATGACAGGTTCACATGTGTGCTATATTTTCTAGTGGTGTCTTGCACATGGTCTTAATGTAACTGAAAAACTCACTTTCATAGAACATTTCCAGATGAATGACGCCACTAACTGGCAGAATGTCCATGCCTTTTGAAGGAATCTTTATAGAATCCAATCTCCCTTAAGCCTTTTGAAGGAATCTTTATAGTCTCTTCTGATGAGTTGCACTTTCCACTAGTGTCATAGTTCTGAATGACTGAACAGCGATAGATGTTTTCGATAGATGCCTTTTGGTGCTAAAACTGTCATGTGTGTGATTATGACACCTGATTGAAACAATGCTCCAGGCGCATACGTGATGAACTTGCCAAGCAGAACGAGGAAACTACTGAGCTTACCACAAAGCTTGACAAGGTGAGTGGCAGTAAACTAAGGCTGCATGTCTGTGCTTTCCGCATCACATCAGAGACCAATCGAAATATTTTGCTACCATACGCAGGAAATCCACTCGCTGAAGGCCCAGTTGGAGGCAGCAAAGTACGATGTCATCAAGTACTGCATAGGTACCATTGTTTCGATCTCAGCCGTCGGCCTCGCCGTCCTCCGCATCGTGATGTGAAGGCAGCACAGCAAGCAAATACGTTCTTTCGTTTACCCATATTCGTCGTCCGTGGAAACCCGCTAGAAGAGGATTTGGTTCTGATTCTGTTCCTAGTTTTTAGAGGGGACAAGACGTGCTCAGGGGGGGAAATGCTGTAACACCTGGTAGTAGGGAGATGTTGCTCAAACTTGTAAAATAGATGACTCGTGGAAGAAATGCATCCGAAATGATTCTTTACCTGTGATCAGGCGTACCTTAACATGCTGCTTCTCCTGGCCTGCTGAAGCCACTTTTACTGCGGGACTCTGAACTGTGTAGACTCGTCTTGTGTTGGAGCCATAAATTTGGGCTCTACCATCTGGCCGTTGTCAGTTCAGCCCAGACGTTTGATTTGATTGATGCTTCTGTTGTTAGCAGTTACTTCCTCTGTCTCAAAATAAGTGCATTTTTAGAACTTTAGCAAAGATAACAATGTTAGTGAGAAATTATAAAAATACCTCTAGAAAGATGCAACCATTACACTTTGGGAAGAGAGAAAGTAGAAAAAAACAAATAGAGTTATGTTGTTTTATATGTAGATGTGCACTTATTTTTGTAAAGAAATTGAATTCTAGAAGTAGACTTATTATGAGATGGAGGGATTAGCTGTATTGTATGTGGTGGTCATCTTGCAGTTGCACTGACATGACATGAAGCAGGATCCAAGGCCTGGTTTTCGCCCAACTCCAGCCATCCATAATAATCCATTATTAGCTCTTGTTTAGTTTTACCGTAACTTCTAAAAAGTTGCTACAGTACCTGTCACGTCGAATGTTTGTGGCCCGTGCATAGAGCATTAAATGTAGACGAAAAGAAAAACTAATTGCACAGTTTGGTGGGAAATTGCGAGACGAACGTTTTGAGTCTAATTAGTCCATGTTTGAACACTATTTGCCAAATAAAAACGAACGTGCTACAGTAGCCCCAAAATCCAAATTTCTCCAACTAAACAAGGGCTTAGTGTAGTTTCTTTCTCCATGGCTGCAATTTTTGTTCTGAAAGTTTCTTCCAGCCGTCGACGGCGACGTGTATCTTCCAAAGATCAATGGGTGAAATGTACAACAGTACAAGCAGCAGCACTCCCGAAGCCGAAAGCTGGAAAGACGCTATCAGACTATTTGTCCAATATCCATCCAGATCCAGATCCAGAGCCAGAGCCACTCCATGCCTATTTGCCCGCAAGCGTCTAGATATTATTATGCACGCAGCGGTCGATGTCGATGCAACAAACTAACCGTAGATATTATACACGCAGCTGTCGATGTCTACGCAATAGTTGGCCCCGTTTGGCTTGCTGGAACTTGGTTGAAATTGGTTAAAAAACACTGTTTTGGCTGAAATATTGTGAGAGAAAAATACTATTCTGGCTGAAAAAAGAAGCTGAACAAACCGGGTTTAAGGTAAGCCGAATGGACTTCGGTAGCCATTTTTTGCAGTTGATGTAGCAGCTGCGGCTGTAGCTCTCTCTTACGTATTACCGTAGCAGCAGTTGCTGATGAACAGGACCATTGTTTTTATACCCAAAAGAAAAAAGAAAGACTTGCTGTAAAATCTTGGTCCGGTTCAGTTCTGGACTTGTCGTATACATGGCAAGTTGTCACCGAGTAGTTCCTGGTTGAAAGCAACGAGAAGTCATCACCTGAAGCCGACGTTGTTTTTCGTTGGCCGCCAGCTGCGTGCTTTTTGGGGTAGTAGGAGTGTGTGGGGTGTGCGTCTCTCTCTACAGGTAAGATTTTGTTTAGATCTGATGGTCTATAAATTTATTCACTAAATTTTAGACCATTTTTAACTCTTGCGGCTCTAAATAGGTGGTTTATAATATTATCTAAAATTTAGTTAACTTTAGAGAAAAAAGGTCCGATCCGATAATTTATTGGGCCACACAAGCAAGTTAGAGAAAAACACAGTCATATAGTTGATAAGCCGGACTGATAAGTTCAAGCCAACAGGGCGGAAACAAACACGTACGCAGCAGCTGTTTAGCAAGTTTGGCTTAGTTTGGCTTCTTGAGTTCTTTAATTTGACTTTTGCAGCGGTTTAGCTAGTTTGGTGTAAGTATATAAAAAAAAGTACTTGCTGGAAATAAAACCTACAGTATGATAGATGAAGCTGGCCGGCAGGACGACGACGTATCGTACGCATACGTCTCGCAGGTTCTCGGCAAGTCTAGAGACGACGGAGCATGGCATGACATGGCATTATGCATGCATTGCATGCGTGCATGTATGGCCGTGATGGATGGACGCGTCGTTGTGGGTAGTACAGACGCTGCCGGTCGGTGCCCATATCCTGATGGATGTCTCTAGCTAGCTAGGCCAGGAATGTGCAGCGAGCGAGCCGGCGAGGGATGGATGGAGGAGTGTACGTACGTGGGCCAACGCCCAACGACACTACTCCCGATCGAGTCCCGGCCATGATGCATTGCCCCGACCCGACCCCGATCATCATCCATCCAATAATGCAGCTAGTCCATCGATCATTCGATCTCCGTCTCCCGCGACGAAGAGGGAACGAAAGCGACGGCGGCGTGCGTGCATGCATGGACCGCGGGCGGCGGCCCGCCGCCCCTTTCCCATGCAACACGCCGACGTCGCGCGCGCCGCCCGGCCGGCGGGGGCTGGCCTCGATCTCTCTCCCACTTCCAGTGTCCCACATGCATGCATACCACCGCTGCCCGCTGGTCCCGCGGGCAGCGAACGACCGCGCGTCGATCGATCGACTTGCCGATACGCACGGAGGCACGTGGGTTCGCCGCGGGCTGGCTCTAGATCTCATCGTATCTCTACCTAACCTAATGCAAACGAATTAGAGTATAGCAAGCTAGCTGTAACTGTAAGTATGTGCTGCTAGCTACACTGTTATTAGGCTGGCTGTCAAGTTGTAAGTATAGTATATATGTACTAGTACTACTATATAAGTATATTCGTATATATTAGTAGTATGTACGTATATGATCTCTATCAACGTCGGGGAGTTAATGGCACCCAGGAAAACCCATGCGCGCAAGGACGGACGGACGGGCGGGACGCCATCCATCCAATCCATCGGGAATTCAAGAGCCAAAGGTGGCTTCGCTGAAAGATCGAGTACTGCTGAGAACGACTGCACGCGAACCGTGGAGATATGTCCATTCTCACAGTTTGGTTGGTGGTAACTCCCGTTCTTCCCCCGAGCGCTCCTCAAAGGCGACTCGGGGCGACCTCGCCGGAGCCTACTACAGGAATGGTATCTAGCGACTCGGGGCGACCTCGCCGGAGCCTACTACAGGAATGGTATCTAGGACGGCTGGTGAGGCTTTGTAGAACGACTCGGCCAGCCGCTTCTACCATACCGTCTCTATAAATCATATATTTGTAGGGGCGGTTCTCAGACCGCTCTTATAAATTGATTTGTAGGGATGGTTGGTACCAGCCGTCTCTACAAAATCGATTGGTATGGGCGGCCGTAGTACCAGCCGCCCTTATAATACCTGTTTATAGGGGCGGTTCAGTCTAGAATCGTCTCTACAGTACATTTTTCCGTCAAAAAAATTTAAATTTACAATTTAAATTCGACCAGAACATATATTTCGTGCTTGCCGCATTATGTGAGAAGGGGAGGAAAAAGGATGGCCAGAACAAAACCAACAGCAAGAAGATGGTGGGTGTTGACCTAGACAAGAAAAGACGATTACATCGAATGACTACAGTAAGGTTGAGGGTAAGAAAAAGGTCAACACCGCATCCCTTGAGAAGGAGAGGAAGAAAAAACTTCCCAATGCCAGCACAGGGAAGAATACGCGAAGGGATGATGGCGAGGGAGGGAGGATTATGAGTAACTCTGATACTAAGGTGAAGAGCAAGAAAGTGTCCACCACATTATCTGAGAAGGAGAAGAATAAGGAAAAGCTGAACAAAACACACAGAGAGAAGAAGATGCAGGCTGCTGACAGCAAAATGAGCAATCATGACAGTGGAGTGAACAAGGAGAAGGCGTCCACAATATTTTGTGATAAAAAAAAGAAAAGGAAAAGGCCAAACAATACCAACAGTGAGAAGGAGACTCCGCCAATCACATCTGCTGTTAAACAGCCTGATCGTTTGGCTGTGCCTTGTCGTAAACGATCGTAAATTTCCAGCCAGAACAATATTTTTCTCTCACACAAACCAGCCTGCAGTACTTCTTCACGAACCAGCAACGAAACGAACCAGCCAACCGAACAGACTGAAAGAGAAAAAAATGAGGACCACTGAGAGCATGGAGATTAAGATGAGACATGACCGACAGAATAGGAGAAATGTGCCACTTGATGTATCCAACGACAGAATAGGAGAATTGGAGCTAGCTTGACAATATTTTGCATAAAAGCTTAAGTAACATAACTTGAAGATTTAATATCTTTAACATCAAATTGAATACCTATTCAATTAAGCACCTCTAGATTAGCACCTGTACTACAGCAATCACTTGATTAAGCTAACAAGCATTAGTAACCATATCCGGTATAATAATTTGAGCATCATCATAACCATCAAGTTCCATCAATTAATGCTATGTTGCCGCTGCTCAGTCAAGTTCTTACTATCCGGGAGAGATAACGACTCGAATCGATTCCAACCAGCTGGGGAGTTATTCCTAACACAAACCCATACTTCCCCATCGGGGTCGCGTCGGATCACCTTTGGTACAATTCAGGTACAGTCACGGGTCCGAGTAGCGCCGCACCCTTAGGGATTCTACCAGTCTGTCAGGAAGTTCAGGCCCGGCCTGCCCTTGGACTCACGCCACTAGCTCCCCGCACATCCTTACTGCCTCATCAACCATGTAGTTAGTCATTGCTTGTGCTGTTTCATGACCCAATGATCTGAACGACCATTTCTCTCTGCCATAATGATAGCCAAGTGTTCATCAATGTATGGTTGCATCAGTTGTGTACTTAGCAAGACACTGTAATACGCCCGACTCACTTCTTTGTAATCATGGTCGATGAACACTTTTCTACCACTGGTGCCCTTCCCTGCCAGCCTACCCTTGTGACAAGAATCGGGTTTATCAATCCCTTTATGTACTTTTAGGTACTCTTGACAACACTCGATGACTTCTTCAGTACTGTAACCCTCTATCATGGAGCCCTCTGGGTATGCTCGATTATGCACGTATCAACTTAGAACCGACATGAACCGCTCGTAGGACCACATTTCATGCAAGTAGCAAGGGCCCAACGTCTGTATCTGATGAACCATGTGAATCATGAGATGTTGCATTATATAAAAAAGCAGGAGGTAAACACATCTCTAGTTGGTTTTGTATCTCCACCATAAATTCATGTAGGTCACTTAGCTCTTTCTTGCCAATCGTCTTCTGTGAGATCTTCGAAAAGAAGTAGCACATGCGGGTGAAGACCATTTTTAAGAACTCTGGCTTTATAGCCCTGATTGCAATAGGTAGAAACACTGTCAGCATCACATGATAATCGTGAGCCTTGTAGTGTGTTATTGACAAGTTCTTCATCGACACTAGCTTCTTCACATTCGCTGAAAACCCAGTCGGGACTTTGACCCCCCTTAGGAAAGTGCATATAGCTCTCTTCTCTTCTGGTGTTAGGTTGAAGCACGCCGTGAGCAGAGTATATTTTCCATTAGCCTCTGATACCGGGTGAAGCTGTGGCATCATGTTTAGCTGCAACATATCTTTTTATGATTTCAGACCATCCTTTGACTTGCCTGTGTCCATCAAGATAGCAATGAGACTCTCAAAGATATTCTTCTGCACGTTCATAGCATCAATGGCTTGGGGGACCTCCAAGTCTGGCCAATAAGGCAGATACTGAAAGAAGATCGATTGTTTCTTGAAAGGTACGCCTTCGACAGGAGATGTGCTTCTATCTCTGTTCGTTCCATCTGGATTCTTCTTTCCATAGACGACGCGTATGTTTTCACCATTCTGTACACATGTTCTCTGTTATGACGTCTCTTTGGAGGGGATTCAATCTCCGGGGTGTTGTCATAAAATCTAAAGAACAATTTGCTGTGGTACTTGTGACTTGTCTTTAAGAAGCGTCGGTTCCTTAGGTAAACTATCTTCTTGGATGCATCCAGGAACACCCATGTAGTACCATCCAAGCAAACTAAGCATCTCGTCTTCCCTTTGATCTGTCCAGACAAAGCAAACAGCGCGGGATAGTCATTGGTAGTAACAAATATTATTGCTCTACATATGAAGTCCTCCTTTCAGAACGCATCGTACATCAGCTCCCCATGCCTCCATAGCCTCTCCATTTCTTGCATCAAAGGCTCGAGGAATACGTCTATATCAATGCCTAGTTGTTTAGGGCCAGAAATAAGAATAGTGAGAAGAAGTTACTTTCTCTTCTGACACAACCACATTGGGATGTTGTACATGGTCAAGATCACTGGCCAAGTGCTGTGGTCGCTCATCCTCTCATTGAAGGGATTCATTCCATCGGTGCTCAAGCTAAACCGTACATTCCTTGGGTCATCGCTTAATTCTTTGTGTTTCTCATTGATCCTTTGCCACTGACTACAATCAGCCGGTTGTGCAATCTTATCATCATCCACCTTGCCCTCATCATCCCACCATGTCATGAGTGCGGCTTCTTTAGGGTTTAGGAAGATACGTCTCAAGCGGTCGGTCACTGGCAGGTACCACATTACCAAGGTAGAAATTCTTCTCTGCTTTGCATCATTGCCTAATGGAGTGTAACACCTCTGGTGTTACGAGCTCGCTAAGCACTGAGATTACGGTCGGAGAAATAGATCTATTAATATAGTGAGTTAGTTACTTAAATGTGCTAATGAAATCTTAACAAGAAAATACGAGAAGCGGTTTACTTGTTGGCACGAAAAACAATTTTTATAAACAAAAATAAAATATAACTTGTAATTGGTACTTAAATAAAATTTGAAGTGCAAGTTTAGTAGATGGAAATGCAACATCGACTTTTGGAAAATAGATGTTGTTAACTAGTGTTGTGAGAGCTCAAAAATCAAATTAGAAATTAAAATTAGCCCTTTTCGTTGAATCGGCAAAATTTTAAAGTTGTGTTGAAAGTACACTTTTTGGCGATTTATAAAATGCAAAATAGTTAAATAACGCCCTGAAGTTTTGGTTCTATTGTTTGGTATAAAGTGTGTGCTATGTCGTGAAATGATTGTTGGTGAAGTTTGGTAAAGTTTTGACCGTTTAAAAATTCAACCAAAAGTGCTTAGGAACATTAGTTCTAATGAAACCTTGAATTCTTTTAAGTATGAAATGATAGTAGGCAATGCCATTTTGGCATTCGATTTCCAACAAAAATGGTTAAGCACTACATCTATGTTTTCGCATGATCGGTTGCAGTTAGGTGTATACTAGGATGTGGTGCAGGTCGTGCTTACGTTAGAGTTACGATGCTCACGCAAAAATTGACCGAACTTCGCTAGAACGCGTTGAGGGCATGTCGTTGGCGCTCTGTTCGTGAACCGACAACTATAGCGAGCGATCTCAGCCGCTCACCTCAACTACCTTGGCCCGCTCAATCTCAGCCGTTCATCCCACCTACTCGAGATGTTGTTGCCGCGTACTGCCTTCACCCTGCCTTTTCTCTTTCTCGCTCTGCTCCTATCCGTGTCCTTGCCATGTTGCCTGTCTGCTGCCTCGTGCGCCATTAAGCCAAGACCGAGCTGATATCCTCGCCTCTGCTTTCTCTCACTCTCTCGGTCTCTGCCTCTGCTTGCCTACCTCTGCTTGCCTCTGCTTGTCTCTGCCTGCCTCTGCCGAGCCGAGCACCCGCCGTGGCTGCGCCGCCGTCGCCCGACCCTTCATGTGTGCGCGTGAACGCGCGCGAGCCCCATGGCCCACGCTGGACCGCAGCCCCTCAGCATAGCCCCTCCCAAGTGCGTCAACCGCTGACCCCGCCATCGTCCGTGCTGGGTCGCCCTGCTGCTGATGCCAGCCGCGGAGCTCCGCCTCCACGCACCGCCCCCGGGTGTAGGGTCGAGATGGCGGACTAGAGGGGGGTGAATAGTCCTTTCTAAAATTAATCGTGTCGGCTAACCGAAACAAGTGCAGAATTAAAACTATCGGTCTAGCCAATACTACACCCCTCTATCTATGTTCTCTAGCACCTTCCAAAGATACAAATTAAGCAACAAAGGTGCCGAGCTAGTTAGAGCTCACCTAATCAATTCTAGAAGCAATGTCACACAAACCTATGCCACTAGTACTTCAATCAACAAGGGAGCTCCTACACATGCTAGTAAGCAAAAGCACAAAGCCACCTAATGCTCACTAACAATGCTCAATAACAAGGCAACCAATGCTAAATTAGAGAGCGCAAATACTTAGCTACACAAACTAAGCAATGTGACTAACAAAGTTACACAAACCAAATTAGCCACGCAAGGGAGCTACTTCTATGCTACACAAGCAAGAAGGTAACTAGTGAGCTACATAAGCTAACTAATTTCAAGAGCAACTACACAGGCACAATGTATATAAAAGTAATCACAAGCTTGTGTAAAGGGATTGTAAACCAACGGGAAGAACAAGGTTGACACAGTGATTTTCTCCCGAGGTTCACGTGCTTGCCAACACGCTACATCCCCGTTGTGTCGACCGCTCACTTGGTGGTTCAGCGGCTAATTGGCATCACCCGCCAAGCCCGCACGTCGGGCACCGCAAGAACCTACCCCGAAAGTGAGGGTAGCTCAATGACACGCTCAACTAGAGTTGCTCTTCGTGGCTCCCGCGGGGCGAGCACAATGCCCCTCACAAAGCTCTTCTCCGGAGCACCGCACAAGCTTCTTGCGGGCTTTGACGGAGACCACCACCAAGCCATCTAGGAGGTGGCAACCTCTAAGAGTAACAAGCACCACCGGCTTGCAACTTGATCACCTAGTGCCACTCGATGCATCCTCACGATGCAATCGCACTAGAATCGCTCTCTCACACAATCGGATGATCACTACGAAGCATATGTGAGATGGAGGGCTCCCAAGCACTCTCAAGCATAGACACAAAGTCCCTCGAGGTGCTCCACCCCAGCCATGGCCGAGACCACCTTCTATTTATAGCCCCATGGGCTAAACTAGCCGTTACCCCTTCACTGGGCAAAACTCGGGACGACCGGACGCGCCGGTCGAAACTACCGGACGTAGGACCATAGCGTCCGGTCAATGGATGCTTGCCACATGTCGCCTCCGTTCAACCTCAGTCGCTTGATCTCAACGGTCAAGTGATGACCGAACGCAGCTGCTCAAAGTGATCGGACGCAGCAACCCCAGCGTCCGGTCGTTTCCAGTAAGGTACCAGTAGCGACCGGACACGTCCGATCGGTCACGATCGGACGCAGCATCAGCGTCCGGTCCTTCTCCAACCTTTCTGCGTCGCCTACGTCACCATTTGTTAGCCTGACCGGATGCACCCTGCCAGCGTCCGGTCACTTTCAGCGCCAACGTTCGGTCGAAGACCGATGCCTGCACGCTCTCAGCCGCCACTGACCGAACGCAGGACCCCAGCGGCCGGTCACCACGTGACCAGCGTTCAGTCCACTCTGTGAGACCCTATCTTTTCTGTATAGGGCACCGGTGGAGTTTCTAACCCTTCTCGCCTCCATTTCATCGCCGAGTTGATTCACATCAACTCCAACTTCATCTCCTTTATAAATGTGCCAACACCACCATGTGTATGTGTGTTAGCATTTTCACAATCATACTCCAAAGGATTAGCCACTCAACTTGCCACGCCGCTCAATCCTAGCGATGATGCAAAGTTAGATCACTCGAGTGGCACTAGATGACCGATATGCAAACATGTTTACCCCTCTTGATAGTACGGCCATCTATCCTAAACCCGGTCATCAACTTCTCTACACACCTATGACCGATGAAATGAAATGCCCTAGGTTATACCTTTACCTTGCGCATTACATTCACTCTCCTCCAATATTGATGCAACACATGCACCAACATGATCAACAATGATATGATCCACTTCATATCATCACGTGATCATATTGGTTCATCGATCTTGACTTCACTTGCTTTTCACCGTTGCCTTCGTCCATCGACGCCAAATCTTGCTTCAGCTTCATCGCCACGCGGTCCATTGCTCCAAAGCCTCCAACTTGCCCTTCACACTTGCAACCGGTCCATCAAGCCAAGTCTTGTCTTGATCTTCTCCACCTTGATCACATGACTCAATGTCATGTCTCATGTGCAATGAGCTCTTTCATCATCACATGTGTGAGCTTTGCAACATCTTCAAGCCATTTTCACCTTCATGGCATATGTTGCTCACACACATGTACCTGTGGACTAATCACCTGTGTATCTCATATAAACACAATTAGTCCACCTAGGTTGTCACTCAATTACCAAAACCACACAAGGACCTTTCACCGGGCCATGATTCGACCCCCACTAGCATGGCCGAGCGTGGCCGTGCTCCATGCATCACTGGCATCACCGCCGTGGCCTTTGCACGCCGCTGTGCGTGTGGCAAGCCCACTGCAAGTACCTACGGCCCCTCCCATCGCCAGCCACCACGCGTGTGAGCGCGCCCGAGCCCCGCGTTGCCTCGCGCCACTTCACCTCCGCTGCCGTGCCCCGTAGCACCCCCGCCTTGGCCACGCCATTGCCACCGATGTGGCTGCTCGCGTGCGTGCATGGCCAGGGTGCCTTGGGCCACCCCTGGTCATGCCACCAACACCCACAGGAGCGGCAGACACCCTCGCTGCCCCTGCGCACCACCTCCATCGTCGCCGGCCACCCCCCGTGCCAAATCGGCCGTTGGCCGGTTCCCCTACCATGCTCTATTTGTGAGGAGGAAGAGGAGGACCGCGGGGTAAGAATAGAATTTTACCAGGGTCCCCAATGTGAATCTCTTGACTCAAGTAAATAGTGCTGAATAGTGTCTTTGAACCACATGTGGAAATAGTAAGAAGTATAGGGGCCTCGGCGCAAATTGGTGCCGCCGCCACTGGGCTTCCCACCGTGGGCTGGCTTGCTGGGCCGCCGTCTGCCCCGTGGGCCGCTCACGCCCGCCCCGCTTGGGCCGGCCTTGTGCCGCCCTCGCGCCTGGGCCATGTGCGCGTGCTGTGCGCCTGGGCCGCGCGTCCACGTGGGCCGCCGTGGCTGCGGGCTGGCCGCATAGCCCAGTGTCTGGGGGAATTGCATTTTCCTTTTTCTTATTTGCAGAAACTTCATAAATCCGCCAAAAATTGTAGAAAAATCACAAAAATGCCAAACCAATTTTGTTAGGCTCCTAAAAGCATGATCTATCTATTAGCGTATTTGGTTCATCTAGTTTTAAAATGTTTCCAAGGTTGCTCTAATTATTCTAAAATGTTTAATATTGTTAAAATATGAACTTGTAGGAATTTCCATGATAAATTGGTGATAGTATTAACTCTAAAAATTTTATGGTAGGTTCATCATATGGTTAGGTGTCCAATGTAATTTTTATAGCTACAGAGTAATTAAATTGCTAAGATAGCAAATGAGGCCTAGTTTGAATATATAGTAAATCAAATAAATAAAATAAAGAAACACCTTGGAATTGTATAACTAAAACACTTGTTGGGAAATGACATCTTTCTCAATGATGTTGATACGTAGATTAGTATGTTAGTCATTAGAGCTAGCTTGTTAGTTCGTAGTATATGCTCTGTTCCAAGAGTTGTTGTTGCCTTGTTAATTATCTGTTGCATCATCTCTGCATCGCATTGCATATCATAATAGGGACGTCGATGGATCGCGGAGTCATCGGGAGTTGCTGGAGAAATGGTACTTTTGGAGATCGTGTCGCCATGATGGAAAGCTAACTTCTGATTAAATCTTACTCAGGCAAGCATCGGTGTATAACCCCTACTTTTCTGCACTTTATATTATGTTTGTGCATTAAGTTTTAAGGAGTTGAATGAAACCCACTTGCATATATATATATATATATATATCTTTATCCTATGAGTCTTACTAGTATGACAGGATCGTGTAGATTGCTATGCTACAGGACTCCGGTAGAAGTCAAGTGATTGCCTGTCACTCGCGAGAGATAGGAAATATATTATTGATGTTACTATATTATTATCACCTGGAATATATATGAATGATAATTGGAGACCGGGCGGAATTGTACTTTGGATCTAGACTTGGTTTGGCATTCGAGCGAGGCTCGGGTTGCACTTGTTTCACCTGTGTCGGTTAAGGACCGGCCATTGCATTAGGTTCTAGGCAGGTCATAGACTTATTATCTTGAACAAATACTTGTGTATGGGCACGGAAAGACTCATTGTTCTCTTGTCATGGGTCCTGGCTCTTTTTGGACCGACTGATTGGAGGCGGGGATGGTGGAGGTCTAAGCACCGCACTGAGTCCGGGACTCAGGAGCGGGGGCTTGGAGTGCAAGTTTGGACGGGGACCTACACCCCGTGACAGGAGGGTAGTGGGTTGGTCTTGCTTGTGCTTGGGGTACAAGCGCGACGTGTGTTTCAGGATACCTAGCTGGGCACATTGATTCATGAATCGCCGGGTGATCCGGTACGACTTGTCTACAATATAGTATCGTAGTTAGAACATGGAAGATGAAAGATGGTAAAATGATTATGATTGCTTACCACCTGCTTGAAAGTAGCACAGGTGCTTACATAGAATGGTTAGTTAATGAACTAATGATACCTGCTAATAAAATTGAATATAAGGATGCACGTTTAGTAATGCTCCTACAGATGTATTAAACCCACAAGCCAGATAGCCTTGCATATCTTTGGAGTCTTTTCTTTCCTCCTGTCGAGTAAGTCTTGCTGAGTACAATTGAGTACTCAGGGTTTTAGTTCCCCCTGTTGCAGGTGACAGGCGGATGCTAGAGCTGACTCTTGGCTATGGATTCCTCCTGGTGGGCTCAGAGAGGATTCCTTTACGCTGCGATCATAGTTTTATTTATAACTCTCACCAAATGTTTTATAAATAGAAGTTTTATAATCTATCATCATAATTTATATATCAATGCTTCATCATGTCATGAATAGATATTTATTTCCGCTGTAACTCTAATCACATATTTATATTCTGCTGTTAAATTAAATTATTCATAACTTTGATAACATGATCATATTCCGCTATTATAAACAATAAATATTATACTCTAATGTTGCATGGAAAGTGATGTAAGAAATGGTTAATAATGATATAAGCTTTATTCTCTCATTTATGATCCTGATGGAAAAATGTGGATTTTCAGGTTCTCCCATCAGGTGTGCTCGATGGAACTACGTAATTTAGTGTCCTCCCTTGAGTACTTAGTGTCTAATGGAAGACAAGTACTCTTAGGAGGCATTAGATTAGGCGGTTCTACCACATGGAGTGTCCTCTGGGGGCTGAGATTCTTGTACCACCTTTTTCGTACCATTCTTATTCCTCTTTTTCCCTGTGGAGGCTTCGTCCCATCGTAAAGGTTATTGTTCTTCTACCGGCTGACCCCACACCGGGGACATTTATCCAGTGACTTGAGCGTTTTGCCACAAAAAAGGATACAGTGGTTGGGGCATGCATGGATTTTTTTCAACCCCATCATCAACGGACTTTTGACCTTCTTCGCTTGGTATGTGTTGGCAGGAACTGAATTTGGTTGTGGCAGCACCCATGACAGGAGACGCAATAGATCATTGAAACTATAGTCTGACCAGCCGTACTTAGCCTTCAGGATGAGTAGCTCAAGCACAAAATGTAGCAATGTCCAATGTGTCGGATAGCCCTTTTTCAACACCATACACAGTCTCCTTCGATGCTTTTGTCACCCTTTTCAAATTTTCTAGACCTTTTAGGCTCTTTAGCAAAATCTCTGGTCCAAGGGCTCGAATCATGTCCTCCAAATCATCTTCATCCCTGACACGTGCTCCGCCATCATTATTGGCACCACCTTTGTCGTTACCATCCCAACCACCAGCATCACCCCTTGTTCATTGCCAAACTCGAGATCCATTCGTGCATCAAGCTCTACTGAATATTGGGACAGGGATTCTTAGGTTTCGTCATCGTATTCCTCCTCATCCTCGTCGTTAACAATAAACGTTTCACCATGATGAATCCACACTGTGTAATCCTCAACAAATCCTCGCATAATCAAATGTGATATGATGATAGTCACATCTGTCCATGCCATACGATTCTTGCAATCCTTACAGGGACAAATAATTGTATCCTTATTCTCTATCAACGTCGTTGCATGCTTCTCTGCGGCTTCAATAAATTTATCCACCTCCTCACGGAAACCTGCCTTGAACCTTAACGAACCATACATCCAAGAGTTTGTGTACTCCATCTTTTACAACAACAAAAAAACATTAAAGGACTACTTATTCAGATATATATAAAAATAAATCAAATTAATAATTACTTGAGAATAATTGTATATACTTCAGATATATATGAATATAAATCAAATATAATTACATGAAGCATACAAACATACCATGGTAGAGAAAAATTAATTAATGGCATATTTATTCATAAATAATTAAAA
Organism: Miscanthus lutarioriparius; assembly: GCA_904845875.1. Taxonomy (NCBI): domain Eukaryota; kingdom Viridiplantae; phylum Streptophyta; class Magnoliopsida; order Poales; family Poaceae; genus Miscanthus; species Miscanthus lutarioriparius. Next base: position 4,345,514 of record CAJGYO010000018.1, read on the forward strand.
TATATATTTGTTCATTACAATAAACAATTTCAAAGACAACAATTAGCAACAATTAATATTTTACCCAATATCTTTCATGCAAACCATAGTCCAATTTCATCAAACATAAATTTACAAAAACAAAATTAATAAAAAACCAAACCCAGGATCTAGATCTACATGCACATGAAACATCCATAAAACTAACTAATTATTCACAAAAATCAAGAAATATAAACCAAATAAGGGTATGATCTTGTTCCCCTACCTAATTTACCCTAGTACATTCAAAACTTGGGTCTAATTTGCTTCATAAGTAGCTCAAGCACCATAGAAGAGAGAGAAAGGCAAAACTCTAATTACTCACTAACTAACCATTTAAACTTCAAAAAAGTGTGGAATAGTATTTTCTTACCTTCTACAACCTCTTCATCAAAGGATTTGAGACCAAAACATCCCCCCCTTAGTAGAGCATTTTTTGGGAGGTGCCCAAGGCTTCCCAAGCCTTTTTTCTCGGGTAAGAGTGAGTGACCCGCGGAGGAAGAAGGGGGCTGCAGTCGTTTGTACGTGCAACATTTATAGGCGCGGCTGGTGATTGAGCCGCCCCTACAAATCGCAACACCAGGGGCGGTTGGTGAGTGAGCCGCCCCTATAAATTAACCCATTTGTAGGGGCGGCTCGTATCACCAGCCGCAGCTACTGTACCATTTGTAGGGGCGGCTGGTCTCGTGGGTCCCGAGCACGCCCACTGTAGGGACGCTTCCATCCCCAGTCGCCTCTATAAAAAAATTGAGCCGTTGCTATAAACATTTTCTGTAGTAGTGGCCGTAGGGCATCCCCCACCCTGCCTCCCCCTCCGGCCGCCGTCGCCGCCCTCCAGCGTACGGCCGCGGCGGCCCGTGGCGGTCCCAAAAGAAGGGCTCCGTCCGCAGCCACCCTCCACCCTCTTCGGCTCCGGTGACATAGGGCGGCCGGCTGGCTGGATCCATGCCACCAAAGGCTAGATCTGGCGTTTGCTGCCCGCACATGACTTTTTGCCTCGGTCGGTGGTGGGCAGGTCTGGGTGGATGCTAGTCGACGATAGGCGGTCCGTGGCCTTCGAGAGACCCGCGGCCGGCTCCAGCGGGCGGCCGGCCGGCCGGATCTAGGCTCCCAAGGTCGGATCTATGGTGGCTAGATCCGGGCGGCCGGCGCCCTCCTAGTAGGCCCCTGGGACGCTGCGGCCTAGCATGCCCGTGTTCCTGCCCGTGACGTCAGGCGTCCGGGGCCATGGCCAGCTCCTGCCGAACGGTGGCTTGCGGCTAGAGGTCTTGCTGGCCACGTGTTTGCCCACATGGTGGATGGTGGCCAGGGCCATGCTCGGAGCCTGCCCACGGCGGCCACTGCGGCGGTGGTCAAACATTCTCTGGGTGAACACCCTGCCCGATGTCTTGTGTCGAGCTAGCGGCGATGGCAAACCATATGCTATCTACCTTCTTGGTGGTGTCGTCGAAGGTTTTATTCGCTGCGTGTGCCATTGGCGGTGGCTCTAGGATGAAAGTCCATCTGGTGCACTCCTTCCAATGTTGTTGGCGTCTGTGGATGTCATCCCCTCCTTGGAGGCTTTGTTGGGGCAGTTTTGTTGTCGCTTTGCTACTCTCGTCGGAGTTGCTCCTCGCTGTGTTGTATCTATGTGTGCTTCAGCTTATCTTCGCTTCGGTCTATCCAGCTTGGTGATTGGTGTTGCCGCAGTCATTTGGTTCTTCACAACGGATACTTTGTCGCTTGTGCTCGGGCGGATACTTTGCCATCGTTGTCGCTTCGGGCTCCCCCCTCATGCAGATGTTGCTGAGTGTGTGTTGGACCGCCCCCTCTTGCGGATACTTTGCCGCGTTGTCTTGGGTGGATGCTTTGCCACCGTGGTTGCTTGGGCGGATGCTTTGCCACCGTGGTTCTTGCTCGGGCGAATGCTTTGCCGCTGTCTCTCATCTCTTCTCGGTGGATGCTTTGCCACCGTGACTTCATCTCCTACGTTGGTAGCCTTTGTGGAAGAAGCACCTAATCTAATGCTTCACAGGAGTACTTGTCTTCCATTAGATATTAAGTACTCAAGAGAGGACACTAAACTACGCAGTTCCGTCAAGCACACCCCAAGAGAGAACTCGAAAATCCATATTTTCCATCAGGATCATAAATGAGAGAGTAAAGCTTACAATATTCTTAAGCCATTTCTTACATCACTTTATTACAGTAACCGAATTTTACCTCAATTGATTATAACAGTGGAATATAACAATGTTATCAGAGTAACAGAGAAAGCAAAGATTAATTTAATGACATGGTGGAGCATTAACATAGTGGATATTTTTATACAAGAGATGCTAGCAGATTTTACATCTTTTTTTTATAAAAACCTTTAGTGAGGGTTATAAATAAACACTACGGTCGTAGCGTGAAAGTAATCCTCTCTGAGCCCACCAAGAGGTTTCCACACACAAGAGTCAGCTCTAAGTATCCTCCGCTCACCTGCAACAGGGGAAATAAAACCCTGAGTACTCGATTGTACTCAGCAAGATTTACCCGATAGGAGGAAAATAAAAGACTCCAAGGATATGTAAGGCTTATTTGGCTTGTGGGTTATTGCCTCTGTGGAAGCATTACTACACATGCATCCTTATATTAAATTTTATTAGCAGTCATCATTAGTTCATTAACTATACATTCTATGTAAACTCTTATGCTACTTTCAAGCAGGTGGTGAGCAATTAGAATCATTTTACCATCTTTCATATTTTAGTTCTTACTGTGGTGCTAGACCATAGTCAAGTCATACCATCTTACAGAAACGGCGATTCACGAATCAATGTATCCCAGCTTGGTATCCCGAAACACACGCCCCATTTGTACCCCAGGCACAAACAAGACCAACCTATTCCACTCCTGTCGAGGGGTCCAGGTCCCCGTCCAAACTCAAACTCTAAGCCCCCACACTTGAGACCCGGTCTCAACATGGTGCTTAGACCTCCATCTTTCCCCGCCTCCAATCAGTCGGTCCAGAAAGAGCCGAAACCCACGACAAGAGCATAACGAGCCTTCCCGCTCCCATAAGTAAGTATGTGCTCAGGATAATAAGTCTATGACCTGACTACCATCCACAGCAACGGACGATCCTCAATCGACACAGGCGGAACAAATGTAATCCGACCTTCGCTCGGTTGCCTAACCAAGTCCAAATCCAAAGCACAGTCCCGCCCGTTCTCCAATTATCCTTCATATATATTCCATGTGATAGTAATATAATAATAACAATAATATCTTTCCTATCTCTCGCGAGTGACAGGTAATCACTTGACTTCTATCGGATCCTATAGCATAGCAATCTACACGATCCTGACATACTAATAGAACTCATAGGATATATATATATATATATATATATATATATATATATATATATATATATATATATATATATATGCAGGTGGGTTTCATTCAACTCATCAAAACTTAATACACAAGCATAAAATAAAGTGCAGAATATTAGAAGTTATGCACCGGGGCTTGCCTGCATAAGATATAACCAAAAGTTAGCATTCCATCATGGTGACACAATCATCAGACACCATCTTTTCCGCTACTTCGGTCGACTCCATGATCCATCGTTGTTCCTATTATGATGTACGTAGATGCAACGCAGAGACATAAATAATCAACGGCAATAGCAACTCTAAAATACGATTACGTTCCACAAGCTAACGAGCTAGCTTTAATGACTAACATACTAGTCTATGTATCATGTTGTCAAGTAAGGCTTTGTCTCTAGAAAAATATTTTAGTCCTACAATCCCAAGGTGTTTTGCCTTCTTATTGATTAAATTTATATATTCGAACTAGAGCTCATTTAGCTATCCTAGCAAACTAATTATTATGGAGCTACAAAAATTACAGTGAGCATCTAATAATATTAGGAATTTACTGTAAAAGTGTCAGAGCCAATACTATCACCAATTTATCACAATAATTCCTACAAGTTTATATCTTATAATATTAAGTATCTCAAATTAATTAGATAATTACTGAAAATATTATAAAACTATATAAACAAAATATACTAGCAGATAGATCATGATTTTAGGAACATAACAAAATTGGTTTCATAATTTTTGGTTAACTACACAATTTTATATTAAATTTACATGTTTACCTTAGAAACTAAATTAGAAAATGCTTTAGAAAACAAAAAGGGCCGGTGGCAAGCATTTGGCCCAGTAGACCCGGTGGCCCAACGTGGGACGCGGCCCACGCGCGAGACGGCCCACGGCGGGGAGCCCGCGCTGGCACTTTAGCAAATGAGCCATCAGACTTTTCCCGAACCACGATGAGGTCCAAATACTATTTCTTCCATTCTCTGATGAATTCACTTAACCCCCTAGATTTTTCCATATTTCCCCGCGCGCACCCCCGGCCATCCCGTGCATGGCGGCAAGGCGAGCGACGGCACTGGGCATCCATGCCGGCCACCAGAGGCCTGCGCGGACCCATTTAGCGGGTTGGTCACCATCTACGGCTAAACACGCAAGGATGGACGGTGGTTGGGAGCTTAACGGTGCACTACCGAAGTCTAGCCTCGACGACAGGTAGAAACGTGCGGTGGCGCGACTGTTCCTGTGGCCTAAGGCACTATTGGGGTGGTGGAGATAGCGGGTAAGCACCAGTAGCTCATCAGGATTCACGCTACGGTGGCAGTTGAGGCAGAGGAGTGCTGAGGTGGCCTGGCCACGTGCGTGCAGTGATATCAGCGGCGCTCCAAGGTTGACACTGACACATCAGGTCCTGACTCGCGTCGTTCCTGGTCAAATAAAGATGAGCAACAACACGAGGGGACCAAGGTGAGCTCATAGGAACAACTAGTTGATCCCCTACCGAGGGGTAGGGCCTTAGCCCTAAGTCATGCTCTGTTTTGAAGGCGTGATGACCGGCGGCCATGGAACACTAAATTCGACCGCGTCGAGGCACAGCAAAGCCTCGATAGGGATCACCTGGCTAGTCGACTCCCTAGGCCACTTGCTGGTGTAAGGAATTGAACTGCGAAGCTCCGAGCTAAGCAAATCGAGAGGCAGAGCGCGCGGTGCCCCCGTTGTGGTCATGTCATGGAGAGGCACATGAGTGAGCACGAGTGGATTAAGACGACGGCTTCAACCGATAGCTGTAGTATGACCACATGCACATAGGTAACGAGACCGGGGAGGGCTTGGCATGACGCGCTTGAATTGGAGCGCCCGGACCCGAGTAGGTCTTACCGGCGTCGGCTAGCGGGGCGGGATAGGGCAACGTCTCATCACCACGGTGACCGGGGTCGTCGACCTAGACGCGGCGGCAGCGCCACATACCCTGAGGTTCGACGCAGTAGGTAGGATAAAGGGTGGGGCGAGCACCACATTATCAAGGTGGCGACCGCCGCAGCTCCGCCATGACCCCGTGCATGGCTCTGTGGCTGGACGTTGGCGTGCGCAGACCGCGGTAGTGGGACCAGACTACTGCTAGCTAGGTCGGGCCATGCAAGGCCTGGGCGCAGGGCGGCATTGGCCGAGCGCACGCGCAGGCCGACGGCCGTGGCTTGGTTGCGACGTGACCCCAACGCCAACCGCGCTGTGCCCACGGTGACCGCGAACACAGTCCGAACGGCTGCCCTAGGTGACATGCACGCGTTTTAATGCGTAGCAAAAGTTACTAACGATCACAATTACGGTTCAACTAACTCCCCTATCGTAAAGTCCACATTGCCAACGACCTAGCAACGCCATCGCCATGACCAGAGAGCAACAAGGGAAGGAGATAGATGGATGCTAATATGAGCTCGTCGCGCTGAACGCCAGTTCACGAACAGAGCGCCCACAACATGATTTCACGCGTTTTAATGACGTTTTTGCAATTTTAAAGGAGGCAGCGCGACATACAACACAACTTCGACCTACACCATGCTCAAGTGCTTACTTAGAAGCAACCAATAGTACAAAAACATGAATCTAGTGTTTAAATATTTTAGTTAGAATTTAAATGCCAAAATAGCATTGTCTACTACCCTTCCATACTTAGAAAAGCTAAGGATTTTAGTTCGAACTAACAACCATTAACACTTTTGTTATAATTTTTAAAAGGCCTAAACCCTATTAACTGCTACCGACAAGTATTTCATGCAATAGTCCATACCTTATACTAACCCATAGGAGCAAAATATTTAAGCACTATTTAACTATTTTGCTCAATATAATTCGTCAAAACTGGTATTTTAAACAATAGTTCTAAGTGTTTGCCGACTTAACGAAAAGAGCTTATCTTACGTCAAATTTGATTTTTAAACTCCCAAGAGAACTAGTTAACACTATTTATTTTGATTTTTTCCAACCACAAAAGTGAGTCACGTAGAATTTGTTTATCATTTGACGTGCGTTATAATTTTTTTTAACCTGAAAACTTGTTTGGCTAATCCCTTTCGTACCTAAATCTCGGTGCTAAGCAAGCTTGTAACACCAGGGGTGTTACAACCTTGTGTTGATGTATTTTTCCTTGCAAGTCCAGTCGGTTAGGTTTGTGGTGGAGGGTCTCTCCTTGTCGCCTTTCTTGCTGTTCTATTGTCGTTCGGTTTTCTTACCACTTTATTTGTGGTTCTGTAACCTACACTATGGGATCTCTCGGGATCCGGTAGCTGCGTTGTGTAAGCCGTTCTTTCAGCTCTTCTTCTTAATGAAATATGCGTGAAGTCATGGTAGGGAAAAAAACGTGGAGATAGAAACAAAAACAACTCTCCCTCGGGATCGTCACCGATGACTGCTGCGTAGCGTAGATCTCCTCTCCCAAACCTTTTTAAAGTCAAACAACTCATCAGCCTCAGCTAGCTCCATGAACTCCTACTTAAAAGAACATGCGAATCTAGAGGGCAAAATTAAAGGTGCTCCCTCTGAAACACTTTTTTTTCTGACCTACCGTACTCCTGGATGGAGGTGATGGATACATATACACACATATAGGTAGCTAGCTGATCGACGACAACCAAAGCGATCAGGACGTACGGAGTACGCGCGACATATATACGAGCTGAATAGCTACCTGATCAGATCTGATCGACCTGACACCTGACTACCGAGGTTTCACTAGTCACTTCATCGCCCAAGCCACACGATGTGCGTTTCCAACCAACTACGTACTGTACCGTGATCCTCTTTTTGCTTCTCTGAGCGTACTCTTTTGCTTCTTGGACAGCGAAGCTATGCTCTGAGGTATCCTTCCCGGTGCTCTGCATGCATTGCTGAAACTGCTCTGGAGCAGTCTGAATGTCTGATCGACTCGGCGGCAGCCATCGGTCCCCGATCGACACCAGACTGTACGCAAAAATCACTAATCCATTACGATCTCTAGCAATAATCCCAACATCACCTCCACCATCCTGGCGGTGGGGTATGGTGGACCTGCCTCAGCGTGGCCCATTCCAGAACGCCGTTCTGGTAGCCAGGCCTCGTGGTTCCGATCAGCATTTTCCTTTACCCTTACCATCGTTTCCTACTCCCTGTTGTCGGATTTCATTCAGAGATAACCAAATTTGATCTTTTCTGACAGGGCGACGACGGACTGATGGATTAAGGATGAATATCGTTGACACAGGCATCCCGACCTGACCTGTCTATAAAAATCTGACTTAACTTGACACGATCCGAACAATGCATCAGATGGGCTCAAAATTTTCAACCTAACCCAAAAAAGACCGACCTATACGAAAAATAACTTTTAAAAAAGAGAGAAATAAAATAACCTGGCCTGGTCCATCATATCGGTCAGGTGGGCGTGAACTAAAATTTTTCGCCCGATAATTTTTCCTGGTCTGATATTTAATAAACAGGTGTTGCTCAAAAAAAAAATCATCAGGTCCGAATGTCCAATATTCCATCAGGTTTAAGTGTCTAACTAACTGAGGTACCAGTGACCTCAAAAGGGTAAGCATGCAAGCGACTTAAAGTTCAGTATACTTCAATAATGCTTGGAGCTACATACAGATTGATCGGTAGGACCTCGGCGGCCTGGGCCTGCCGGACCTGAGGGTGCTCGGCTTTGCTCTGCGGCTTCGTTGGGAGTGGCTGCGTTGATCCCAGCCGGACACGGTTTGGTCGCTGTTGCCGTCGAAGCCGGAACGCAAGGTCGACCATATGTTCCGGGCGTCGGTGTCCGTCCAGGTCGGCGACGACGCCTCGGCCCGTTTCTGGACGGACTCTTGGCTGCCGAACGGGCCTATCTGCCGCTCGGCCCCAATCCTTTTCAGGGCAGTAGCATGCCGCCGTCGCAACCGCACCGTCAAGGACGCCCTCGACGGCCGGCAATGGACCAGGGAGATCACTGGCGCGCCTACCGCTGCGGTACTCTGCGAGTATATCCATCTTTGGGACACCCTGGAGACGTTCCAGCTATCACCGCACACCTCCGACCGCTTTCATCTGGAAGTGGACTGCCAGCGGCACCTACACCGCGCCGTCGGCGTACAGGGCGTTTTTCATCGGTATGACTTCTCTGCTGGGCGCCAAGTTCGTTTGGAGGGCGGCCGTGCCGCCAAAGGTCAAGTTCTTTTTCTGGCTCGCTCTGCATGGCCGCCTCTGGACAGCGGACCGTCGCAAACGACATGGACTGCAGCCGGAAGCTACGTGCGCGCTCTGTGATCAAGATGGCGAGACGACCGACCACCTGCTGGCCTCTTGCCCGTTCACGCGTGAGGTCTGGGCACGCCTGCTCGCCTCGGCGGGGCACCAGCACCTTGCACCGGGCAACGACTCCACACTCGCCGACTGGTGGCTGCTGACACGCGACGAAATCCCGGGAACCTTCAGACGGGCCTTCGACTCACTCGTCCTCCTAGTCGCCTGGATCATCTGGAAAGAACGGAACAACAGGACCTTAGCAACGTTGCCATGACGACGACACAGGTGCTCGCCGTGGTCACCGAAGAGCTGGACGCCTACATCGGCGCCGGGTACAGGCGTCTGGCGTCGTTCTTCATGGCTGGCGGTTACAGCGCGCTCCCACCTCCTTCGGTCGTAACATTTGTTTATAAACGTTTAGTACAACGATTTAGCACCGCCGTTAAAGCCGGCGATCCTTGTTAGTGTGCGTGGTTTGTATATCATGGCAACTCGCCATGGTGTGCAACCATTGTGTATTCGGAAAAAAAAGTAGTAGCTGGGCGATCGATCCATGGTCGACACATATGTTTAAGAGGAGCAAGAAGAAGTCGTAACCACATCGCTGTGCTGGTTAGATAATTGTTACTTAGCTTACTTGTAGGTAGGTACTCTTGGTTGACCAATGGGAGCAACAATAATAAGCCGGCCCGGCCGGCCGGATTAGCAACAGTTGAGACTTGAGATCGATGGGAGCAGAAATAATGAAACGATCGATGAACAACTAACGCGCACATCACGCAGATTAAGCACGCTACACAGAGTGCCACGTACAGTGGTGGTCCACGCGTCCATTAATTGGGCCCCGTACGTACGTACACATCCAGAACATGCCATGTGTATTTTTTTTTTTGCACATGGACCGGTGGCCCTGTTCGCTTCGCTGAAAAAACAAGTCGAAATATTATTTCGGCTGATTTGTTGTGAGAGAAAAATACTGTTCAAGCTGAAAAAATAAGCTGAAAAAGACGGATTATAAGAGAAGCGAATAGGGCACTGTGTGTGCAGTACAGTGCAGGGAGAGAGATTTTTAGAGTGCAAACAAGCGAGCTCAATTATCTATGGCATTGGAGTCAAGGTTGCGTTCCGTTTTGGGCTGGTTCCCTATCGAGGTCTCAAGGGGAAATTTCCACGACTAGCGAGTCGCTCGCCCTAGCGCCGCCGCCACCATCGCCTCCGCATCCACCACCGTTGGTCTCCCTCCCTTCTCCCTCCAGCATCTCGCTGGAGGCCGGAGGGAGTGGGGATCCATCGTTTTTTATTAGTTTTCTAGTAGATCGAGTGATCTAGGGTTAGAGTCTCTCCATGCCAAGTTTCTTGGTACTGGAAATTTATCTCCTCCTCCTCTCTGGCAACAACGAGGGGGCAGTGTGGATTGATTTTCTCCATGACGGCTCTGTTGAAGATGAGGGCGACATCAGCGTCAACAACTTTATCGGTTTGACAACATGGAGACTTGGCTTTCTGGATGACGACATCAAGGCGGAGATGATGTCACCGTCATGGAATAATTTTCTCCGGTTTCTTCTCCGTTTTGTTGTGGTTAGATCTGGCCACAATGAAGGACTAGAGAGAATAAGTTTCAGATCAATCTTTCTTATTCTTTGGTGGTAAAAAGAAGAAGGAAGACACAAGAAAGAAGAAGTTTCTCCACTTCGCCTGCAGGAATGTTGGCTGTCGTTCGTTGGGCATATGTTCTCAGGCCTTTTGCCGAGTGTTTGACTGTGCGGTCGTCTATACGAATCATCATACAGGTTTGGAGTTGAGATTTTGTGCTATACAGAGCGTGGTACAATTTAGATGATCTGGATATACGCTAGTGTGCTTGTAACGTGATGATATACTCAGCTGTGATCTAATATAATTCTTATTTCGTCTAAAAAAAATTATCTATGGCATTGGCATGCATGTAGATGGGATTATATCCTCTAACGAGATTTTACTCATTTTTTGTGAATGTCAGAAATATTTTTTATTATGATGTTGTAGCCTTCTATCAATGGTATACTCTCTTTGTCCTGTCCTAAAATATAAAGGATTCAGTTTATCCTTAGTCAAACTATAGTAGTAACTTTGACTAAGTTTATAAAAAAAAGAAAATATATATAGAACTTCGAATTAGCTTAATTAAATACATTATAAAATATATATCTATAATATACCTCTTTGAAGTTATAGATGTTGATATTCTTCTCTATAAATTTGGTCAAATTTAGCGTAGTTTGACTTAGGATAAACTTGGGCCCCTTATATTTCAGGACGGAGGGAAGAACTTTTGCACAATAATAACAACTAATGTAGGGCATATTATTATAGATGCAAATGCTTGCATACTTGTACCCATACTTACTTTTATGAATGAACGTATGCAAGTTCTAACTCATAAATTTGTTTGCAAAAAAAAGTTCTAACTCATAAACATTTCTGAGAGACTTCGCTGGTAGGTTTGAGATTGAAAAATTACCGGTATATGGCCACGATAGCTAAACTCACTTTTACCCCTCGAAGAATAAGGAAGAAGTTTATTTTTTACAATTGAGTTATCGTTTCGAGTCTGATTGTGGCCGTCAAGGTCCAATGACAATCAAACTACTTTGGCCATTGAACTACTAAATTAGACAACTTTAGCCCTCAACTAGTTTTAAAGTTGGTTTTGCCTACATATGTATTTTCAAAAAATATAAAAATATGTTTACATCTCTAAAACATATAACTAATTTAGTTTAAATAAAATACAAATGTTGTACCATTTTTCTACAAACAGTATCTATTGGTGGTTAATTTAGAGTTATTTGGACATACTTGTTCCTGTTGGTAGTGTTTTATTGCTCATAATCTTGATCATTATTTATTTAATATAATATTAGTGTACATATTTAGTTAGACTCCAATTTGACTCAGCAAGTTCCACATCAAGGAAGCTAATTGGGCAACCGTATGTAGGAGGTTGCTTAGCCTCTAGCATATTCTTGAGTGAATGCTAAGACTCCATAAGTGGCCTATCATGTCTGTGTTGGGAGTCGTGATCCCTTGTCGCATGCCAAAATGGCTTAACACTAGTCAAAATTGTACTCAGGAGATAGATCAAGGATCAATACTACATCTATATAGTAAAAATTACAATAATCCAACTACACAAAGATGTACATGGCTCTTATAGTCTTATATATGCCTCCTATGCATGTGAATAGAACTAATATTATTGCGAAGTGGAGGCTATCATTTGTTTCACCTAAATGGATACCCAATTGGACTTTAGAAACTCCTCGCAACTTTTACAAAAATGTTGGAAGGAACAACAACAATAACCATCAACCACTTGCATTGCAAAAAGTACAAATATCTTGCAGGCATATGCATGTAATAAAGTAAGCAAAGCTATCAAGTAAAGTTGGGCAAAATCTATCTGGTTGATTCTATGTAGGTCTTATTTATGGCTAATTACTCAGAGTCTGTTTGGACCGACTAAGACTAATTGTTTGTCATAGCTAAAAATTAGTTGATTATTAACCGGTGTATATTTGTATTCCTCGTAAAAATTTACATAGTTCTCTAGCAATGAACTATTAGTTTGGCTTTTGTTAGCTAGTTGTGTTTGACTAATGGACTAACAACTACTAGCGATTAAAAATCGTTAGCCTTTCTTTGAATGGAGTAGATCTAATTTTTGGCTTCGATATGTTAGACCGTGAGCTCAAAATATCAAATAGACCTTAATCTAGCTTTTGAGAGAAGAGCCATGCAGTAAGCCGTGAATCGAATCCAAAGAAGCACAAAACCAGGTGGCCAACTTGGCTTGGCCCTCGTCTCCTCTCCTCTCTTCCCCAAACAAGATCTCGCCTCTCCCTGTCATGGCGGATAATTTAATTTAATCTCACTAGCCCTCCTGCTCTGTTTTATTATCAGAAAGGCTAATGATCAACCGGTTGATTTGCCGGTTGTTATCAACCATTTTTTGGGTCGTGCGATGCGGAAACGTCGGCCTCTCCTCGCCTACGATCATGCTGGCGCGTGCGATGCGTCCCTGTGCGTGCGTCCGCTCGGCTTCAGCGTCAAGCAAGCAATCATGCCGGTGCCTGTGTCCCTACCTGACACACGAACGTGAGCACGGAACACCCTGCGACAATCTCTCCTCTTTCACCTCCTTGTGTGGATTTTGTTTTTTTTTAATTTCTGAAGAATTTGTGAATAATTTGATATATATTTCTCTTATGTCTGAAATTTATAGAAATAATTTGTAAATCTTTTTGAAAAATTTGGCATATATTTGTGTTATTCCCAAATTACATCACTCTTTTCAATAAATTACATTGAAGAAATCATTGTAAATATAGTAATAAGACAGTGTAAATATAGCTATAAGACAATGTAAGTGTATGTGAAAGATTTGGTTGATAAGAGAGGCTAAAATAATCGATTGTTGAGTAGACATTTTCTTTATTATCGCTTCCTCCTCGCTGCACCCATCCCGCATGTCCTCTCCCCTGTCTCTCTCCAGCCTCCTTTTTTCGACCTTTGACGCTGTAGCTTGAGAGCAAGCTTAGACTCTGTTCGGCTGGTCTATAAGCCGCTTGTGTTGATTTATACGGTTGATTTGTTGGAAGGAGAAAAATACTATCAGCCTGTTCGTTTGGTCGTATTCGGCTTATCAGTCAACGAACAGTATTTTTCTCTCACATCAAATTAGCCAACAATATTTTCAATCATGACTTATAAGTCAAACAAACCCAAACTAACAGGGCGTATACCATGAGTGATAAGCGGGATTACAAGTCAGACTTCTAACGGCAGCCGAACATAGTGCCTACTCCTGAGCGGCTGAGCGCTAGCTGGTCTCCGATAGGCTTGCCATGCAGGTGCGCTGCGACGTCTGCGGCGCCGCGCCGGCCGCCGTGGTCTGCTGCGCCGACGAGGCCGCGCTCTGCTCCGCCTGCGACCGCCGCGTCCACCGCGCCAACAAGCTCGCCCACAAGCACCGCCGCATACCGCTCCTCCAGCCCGCCTCCGGCAACGACGACTACGACGCTGCCGCAAACGCCGCCGCGCTGCTCTGCGACGTCTGCAAGGTCCGGTGCATGCTTCGGCCGGAGAGGGAGAGGATCGGATTCGGAGCTGCTGCTGCTGCTGACATGGTTGGTGCGCCTTGCAGGAGCGGAGGGGCCTCGTGTTCTGCGTGGAAGACCGCGCCATCCTGTGCCCTGACTGCGACGACCCCATCCACAGCGCCAACGACCTAACCGCCAAGCACACCCGCTTCCTCCTCGTCGGGGCCAAGCTCTCCGCCGCGCTCGTCGACCAGGTGCCCCCCTCCCCTGACGACGACGACTGCGGCCGCGGCAACGGCGCCGCCTGCGAGCCCGACGCTGTGCCCGCCCTCGGCGCGCAGGGCTCCTGCGAGGCCAAGGCCTCGGCTCTTGAGTCCGGCGGCGTAGGCGGCGGCAGCAGCATCTCCGACTACCTCACCAACATCTGCCCCGGCTGGCGCGTCTACGACCTCCTCTTCGACGACCCCGCGTTCTCAGCGGCATCGGTACGTGCCCAGCCATCGTCGCCGCGCTCTGTTCTATTCTATCCGCAACCGGATCACGCTAGCTAACAGATCGACCTCGCGGTGGTTCGTTCTTGGAAGCAGAAGGCCGGCTACAGCGACGACGGCCACGAGCAGGTGCCGTCCCTGGACGCCGACCTCTTCGACGTGGTGGCCGGCGGCCGGCCGGGGAAGCGCGGAGGCGCGTGGTCCGGCGGCGGACCGCTGTGCTTCGACAAGGTGCCGGCCTCCGTCGTGGTCCTTCCGACGGCGGCCAAGCAGCAGCAGGGGTGCGTGAGGGAGAGGAGCTGGAACTCCGACAGCGACAGCGACGTGTTCGCGGTGCCGGAGTTCCCGCAGCCGCCGTCGCCCAAGAAGGCGCGGCAGGCACCGGCGCCGACTTTCTGGTGCTTCTGAGCTGTACTGTATGAGCGAGCTTGTTGGTGCTGGCTTTTTACCCTGTACTGTTGTTACTGCATATATATACTTACCACTACTGGCTAGCAGTGCTCAATCCCAGTTAATTAAGTTTGCTGCAGTTTATATTACGGTTTGATCATGAGGTAATATTGTTGTTACCGTATTGTAAACTTTTGTTGTGTCATGTATGTGTGCCACCTCCTTGATCTTGAGCAGGGGCGGATCCAAGGGCCGGGCTGTCCGGGCTGCAGGCCGGGGCGAGTCCATGTAGCCCCTTTAACATATGTGGTGTTTAGCCTAAAAACTATTATCTTAATTAGACAAAAGGAAGCCTAAGAAGTAAGATCAGATTGTTTTGAACGTGAATCAGCAGCTCAGCCCGGGGTGCAACCCCGTTCTGGATCCGCCCCTGATCTTGAGGTAGCAAAAAGATTTTAATCACCAATCTCAAGTTGACTTTGATATGAACCTCGTCAACAATTATGGTGCCTTGCTGCCTTTCAATCTTGTTCTTGATTGTATAGTGTGCCTGCCTTGGTAGATCGATCGCTGCATGAGCTAATTTTTTAGCAGTAATATGATAGCTGCAACTGATTGACATGAGAATACTGCTCCCTCCCATACTAATACTATCCTGGTAGAATAGAAATAGAAAACCAAATCGTATACATTTGCCAGCACACCCAGGTAGCTGGATTGCGAGATTCTTTTCTTGTTGGTTGAACACAAATCAGGGGCCGGTTCAGTTACAGTACAACCAGCCCAGGAATTACTCCAACTGAAGAATCTTATATAAATTTAGCTAGCATTCCAGCCTGGAATTTTTGCAGGTGGCCATCCCATGCGAAATGTACGAGGCCTTAAGGAGTTTGGATATGTCCTCCCCTTTTTCGAAGTGTCTTGTCTCAAAACCTGTTTGCACCTGTATTTGACCTTTCACCAATTTACTTATTATTATTACTTTCCGAACACAACGCAAATGGCCGGTCTTGGGGGGAAAAATCTCACATGCTTCTGTATACGTGAAACTGATATATCTAGTCTTGGCAGAGCAAAGTCAGACATGCTAACTGTTATATTGTAGAAGAAGTGGCCATTCATTAATGGAAATGCCACCGTCCTATGCCGTTTGGTTCAAACGACTGTTAGATTGTGTAGAGATACCAAAGTGAGGTTGCCTCGGTCTCCAACTTGTGCAAGAACGTGTCCTGACAGAGTAAGGCCACTTTGGATGATTGTAAGAATTTGGGGTCTATTTGATTGTAGTAATAAAATAAAATAATGTCTAGGTGATTCAGACATTCTATATTATGGGTTAGATTAAAATACCACCAACATATTATTGCAATCCTATAATCCATCTCAAATCTACTAATCGGGTAGATGGATGGACAATAATCCAACACCTATAATTTAGGGATCTAAACAGCCCAAATTATTACTCCAGACTCTAATAATCCAAAAGTAATCCAAATAGGCCCTTTACATAGCCACTATAGAATCTTAGGGGGATGTTGGGTTGGCCCTTTACACCTATAATGTTGGGTTGTTTTTTCTTTTAATGTCTTAGGGGGGATTGCTCCCCACCCGGCACTATCGGAAGCAGCAGATTTGCCGAGTGCCAAAAGATTTGCCGAGTGCATTTCATCGGGCACTCGGCAAAAAAGTTGTTTGCCGAGTGCTTCAAAAACCACACTCGGTAAAATAACGGCACTCGGCATACCAATATCTTTACCGAGTGCTGAAAAAAGACCACTCGGCAAACTAGGTAAAAAACACTTGGCAAAACAGAGACACTCGGCAAAAAACCGCCACGTAGACATCCGTTAGTTAGTGTGCCGGCCGTTAGGAGTTTGTCGAGTGTCTGTTACTGGCACTCGGCAAAGAAGTAAGTTTGCCGAATGTTTTTCTTTAGCACTCGACAAAGAAATAATTTTGCCGAGTGTTTTTTTTGGCACTCGGCAAATAAATAAGTTTTTTTCTCTTCTGACCTTGAAACTTTTTCTACTGTCCAAATACAACATGTGGTACTTCATGTTAAGATTTTGTATATTTCTAGATCTGTTTGCTATATTTAATTAATTTATTGTATTTCAAGGAATTTTTTGGTATAAGTCAAATTTGAACTGCAAGTGGTTCAAATAATAGAATAAAATGAGTAGAAAAATGATATTCATGTTATTGAGTCCGGTGTGAGGCCTTACCCAAGAAATGAATAGAAATTTCGTACATCTTATTCAGGAAACACGACCACGAACGTGTGGCCGAATGGTTTTTAAATTCTAAAAAAAGCAAACAAAGTCTTAAAATCATGAGATTTGTCAAGATCTCGTGAGATCATACGTGGAGGCCGTGGTAAAAATTGAGAAGGTTTTGCATAATCTTTCACGTACGATGTTTACAAACCGAAGTATCTCAGAAGAAGAATCGTAGCGTTGAGAAGGATTCGGTAAGATTTAGAGTCAAAGTGACGGTTGAATTGGGGTTTGACTTCAAAACTTTTTGTATAGCCAATAGAGAACATAGATTGATTCATGTGTAATTTTGGTAATTTTTTGGATCCGTTTAATAATTTTAATTTATTAAGTGCAATTATAGAATTTTAATTGATATACATTGAATTTGAGCTACAACTGCAAGAAATAATAAGTTTTTTTTCACTTTTAGCCTTAAAACTTTTTCTACTGTCCACATATAACATGTGGTACTCCATGTTAAGATTTGGTATATTTCTGGATCTGTTTGCTATATTTAATTAATTTATTGTATTTCAAGGATTTTTTTTGGTATAAGTCAAATTTGAACTGCAAGTGATTCAAATAATAGAATAAAATGAGTGTTTACACTAAAATTTAGAAGCAAAATCGTAGGGACTCGAAAGCTCCCAAGATCATATCATCAAGAAATCAATTGCGTGCAGGTCAGTATCGGCTGATTCGAATGCAACACTGAAATCGGCTTTCTTTAGATAGCGCCGGTAGATAACGACAAATGCTACGATCGGTGTCGGGACAAGGCATGTTGGACTCTGTAAAAAGAGAAAGATTAGAGTCAAGTTTTTCTTAATTTTGGAATGTTTTTTCTAGGGACAAAAATTATGATGAGTCGTGCTTAGGTAGGAATCGTGCGTATGTTCCGGGTATAAATATTGGACCCTAGCTTTTGTAAAGGACACATAATCAATCAAATACAAGTTACTTACTTTTTCAGCTCCGGCCACCCCTTAGGAGTAGAAGTAGAGTAGATCTCGGCGAGTTCTTCAGCAAGTACGGCTGCATCGATCCGGTCGACCTCCACTGCTCGAACTAGATTAAGGTCAAGTTATCGGCTCTATCTAAGGGTGGCGTTGCTTCGGGTAGATTCATTAAGTTACCGATATTGCTTATTGCTTCCATTATTTATTTAATTATAGCAATATCACTTCGCTTGATTGAGATTGATCTAGATCGGCCTTATATATTTCTTAACCCATCGTTTGTTAATCTGAATTTGATCTAATCTGCATCTTGAACGATGAGTTATGTTTTATCGGTCGTTTTATGTCAATCTTGATCACGCATAGTGTGTCCTTAAGGCATGTTTTGTCTTGAGTAGATCTGTTGGCTAGCGAGAACCGTTCCATGGTCTGTTATCATGGCCTGTGTGATTCTGCCTCATACCCCACTGTTAGCACTATGAAGTGGGGATCGTTATTTGGTAGATTTGTTCCTGATAGGGCATGACCTTAACTGTGCGCTATGCCTGAATCGGCTGTTTTTAGCCGATATCGAGTGCTTTCATGAACAGTTCACGTCATGAGACCGTTGAAGTAAAAATAGATTAAAAGATGTGTTAGCCCCATGAACTTATTATTGTATTACGGCCTGCATGATTCTGCCTCACGCCCCACTGATATAAGTAATAAGTTAGGGTCATCGAATCTATTGTTGTTTCTATGGCCTGCATGATTCTGCCTCATGCCCCACTAGTCATAGCGGTAGATGAGATCTAATATGTTCATTAGATTTATCTTTATTAAATGGTTAAATGATGATGAGCTGTTTCTTTTATATGAAAAGGGATTTGGTTACTTACAGTCATTGACTTAGCATAAATTAATCATTGTTGACATCCTTTTGCCATTGACTAATGTTTGTCTAAATAACAAGATCTATCCTGAGCGATAACCGATTTATCTTCCATGATTTCATGAGCTTCAATTGATTTATTCTTATGAGTATGCTGGAATCGACTATTTAGTTGATTTCCTTCAGAGAAAAGCTAATCAGTAATTTAAGGCGGAAGATGCCGGTGTTGCCAGACAGTCCCGAATGTGCGGCCAAAGCTAGGCGGATCTCCAGCTCCATCGAGCGGACCCTTCCGGCTTGCTCGTGTGCCCTCGGCATGGGACGACATTTCATGCCAACACACATTCTTGGCACGCCCGGTGGAACCCCACAATCATCATGGCGGTTCACAACAACAACGACATCCTTATGATACATTATGAAGATCTACCTGATGGAGATAAAGATGTCATCGGCAAAGCTATAGAAGAATTTCAGAACAAGTGTTTGTTGTCCTACACCAAAACACGTGACAAAACAATTGTTCAGAAATATCCACTACTAAGAGTTCTATTACACGGGTAGACAGATACAGTTGAAGATGAAGACAGGCGTTTCTTTATGGAAATTGTAAATAAATCTGTTCGTGTTGCCATATCAAGCCATAGTGAAGCTTTCTTGGACACATTCCACAACGCCATGAAAGAGGCGGTTCATGGGTTCCCAGTTGGTCAAGTTGGGCTAGCTTATTACAACATTCTACATCCATCAACCCAAGGGACTAATCAAGTCGATACCAGTTATCAAGAAGCGGCACCAGCTGGTAATGATGATGTCTAGGCAGTTCAGAGTCCATCTGAGCAAGCTTAAGGTACTACTACGAATCAGACACAGTATAATCCTGGATCGTCAGTGCAGCATGTGCAACAGCCGACGGAGCAAGGTCATAACCAGGTGGTTAATTTTGGCACATCAGGCCACATACCGTCGTCGGTTTAAAAAATAGCACCATCAATTCAAAGGATCTATAGAGATATAGATCCTCATGTCTACAATCAGAGATTCCAAGCAGCAAACTAGCAAAGGACCCAACAGATAGAGATTCCACAAGGGTATCATTATGGCACATATTATAACACCCTTCACATGATTCTGAATCCAGAGTATCAAGGTACACGGGATTTCAATCCACAGATGGGTCAACAGGTGCAGAGAAATCCAAATTTGCATATTGACAAGTTGTTGCTAAAGGTAACCGAGATGATGAAGAATCAGTTCAGCCTGAAGCCAAAAGGGCTGACCTTTTCGTACAAACGTCCATACCCAGAATGGTATGATTTGGTCGCTCTTTCTGTAAATTATAGGCTTCTGGAGTTTGCTAAGTTCACTAGCCAAGACAGTATGTCTAGCCACCGTGAAGCTATGTGCATTCCTCAATGTAATTTCTTAGAAGGCAATTGATCCAACTGATCTAGCTAAACTACAGAATGATGTGGTTCAATGTCTCGTCAGCTTTGAGTTAGTGTTCCCTCCTTCCTTCTTTGATATCATGACACACCTCCTAGTTCACCTAGTCAAGGAGATTTTCATTCTCGGTCCAGTGTTCATACACAACATGTTCCCCTTAGAGAGATTCATGGAAGTCCTGAAGAAATATGTTCACAACCGTGCTCGCCCAGAAGGAAGCATCGCCAAGGGCTATGGAACAGAAGAGGTCATTGAGTTCTATGTTGACTTTATTCCCGACCTTGACTCGATTGGTGTTCCTGAATCGAGACACGAGGGGAGACTAAGCGGAAAGGGGACACTAGGAAGGAAAATATATATTGGTACGGATGATGATTATTTCAATAAAGCGCACTACACAGTTCTACAGAACTCCTCTTTGGTAGATCCGTATATTGAGACACACAAGGATCTCTTACGATCCGAGTTTTTAGGGAAGACTAAAGCTTGGATTACGCATAAGCACATGGAAACTTTCGGCGGTTGGTTGTGAAAAAAATGTCAAGGTGATGAGAGCATCCATGAGCAACTGTATTTATTGGCTATGCAACCATCATGGCATATCGTCACATACAAAGGGTACGAGATAAATGTGAACATATTCTACACAGTAGCTCAAGATAAAAGGAGTACCAACCAAAACAGTGGTGTCTGCATAGATGCCACAGACCCGAATGGGAATAAGCAGACATATTATGGATGCATAGATGAAATATGGGAACTAAAATATGCACCTACTTTGAAGATCCCATTGTTCAAGTGCCAATGGGTCAAGGTGACCGGAGGCGGGGTAACGGTAGACAACGAGTATGGAATGACAACAGTAGACCTTAGTAATATTGGGTACAAAGACGAACCATTTGTCCTTGCCAAGGATGTGAATCAGGTGTTCTATGTCAATGATATGTCTACCAAACCAAAAAGAGGGAAAAACGATAATGACTCAACCAAAGAGCCAAAGCGCCACATAGTTCTATCAGGGAAAAGAGTCATCGTGGGAATTGAGGACAAGTCGGACATGTCAGAAGATTATGAAAAGGATGATCGAATTCCGCCCTTCAAAGTGAACAAAAACCCTAGCATCTTGGTAAATGATGAGGACACTCCATGGTTACGACGCAATCATAACCAAGGGACATACATAAAGAAGAAGTTCACTGCTGTGCCCACTTGATGATATAGTGATTTAATGTAGTGTGTGTTTGAGATATTATATAATAATTGTGAATTCACATGTTTATTATGTCATGTTTCAAATTAAATCAATGTTTGATTTGGTGGGATTTCTCTCTCAAAAAGGTAAATTAGGATATTGAGTGATGAAAAATTAAAATATTAACGTTAAAATGATGTGAAAATAAATTTCCTGTCCAAAACCAATAGTTTTAATAATTTTAATTAAACACTATATTTTTGCATTAACGAAATAATAAATATTAGTTACATTATGTTTTATAATTGTAACAAAAAATAAAAAAGTTAGGTTCTAGATTTTTCCTATGTGCAATAAAGAAAAAGAAAATCCATATTTTTAACAAAATAATTTTATGCCTTTTATTTAATTTACTATGTATTTCACAAGACTATTGCATTTTTATTAAAAAAATTGCTTAAAACACGCGAGAAACGAAACTGCAGCCCACCTTTACTCCCGGGTTGGAAGCCCACCCAGGAGTAAAGGTGGGCTGCAGTTTCGTGGCCCGCCAAAAAAACCTTTATTCCCGGTGCTTATTACCAACCGGGCTCCCGGTGCGTGTAACCAACCGGAGTAGAGTAAAGGTACACCTTTACTCCCGGTTGGTAACACGCACCGGGAGTAAAGGATCTTTACTTTCGGTGGGAGGATGGCACCGGGAGTAAAGGGGCGTGGCATATATATACCAGTGCCATCTTCTTCCTTGCGTTCTTCGCCGATTCCTCTCCCCCTGCGCCCACGCCACTCGGCCCGCCACACCGAGGACGCCGCCGCCACCCCGCCCGACGTCGGTCGTCGCCACCGCCTCACGTGCGTCCACGGTCCCCACGCCCCCCGTGCGTCGACGACCTCGCGGCGCCAACTGCTGCCCGGCCACCCCGGCCAGACGCGCGGCCATACCGGTACCGTACCCTCGCGCGTTGACACAGCGCGACGACGAGGCCGCCAACGCGCGCGGCTTCCCCTCCTCCATTCCCGAGGTACACTGCTTGCTCCATTCCATCTCCAGGCTACACCGTGACCGCAACAGATCGATGATGAGGAGCACGCTGTGCTTGCTCCGATCCATTCCATCTCCATGCATGAAACACATGTTTTAGGCAAGTTCACTCATGGTAACCGTACGTACTGTTGTTCACGTTTTCTTTTCCTATGTGCATGCTCCTCTATTGATACAGTAGCTACTGAAACTTTGGTTGTCACTTTGGTTTGCATACGTACGTACGTCAACAAATGTGTGTATCGATCACAAACCCAAACATACTGATCACTTCACTGGATATACTTAACTAATTTTCAAGGCACATCGCACACGGCGTTCAGACGAGCATTATTTTCTGTCGTGCTAACTATTATAAGAAAGAAAGCGCCAAAGGAACAGAAAAAAATTCCAGTGTATACGCGCCATCTATAAGCGCCATGCGTTTCTATGTATAAGCGCCATGCATTTCTTTGTATACGGCGGAGCACCGCCGCCCTTGTTCGCCCTAGGGTTTATACGGTGGAGCACCACCGCCCTCGTTCGCCCTAGGGTTTAGGGTTCTGTCGCCCTCGTTTGATCATTTTTTGTGGGTGAAGGTTGGTTTGTATGATAAGAAGAATTAGGAAGCGAGTAGGTTTTAGTGGAATGCAGATCTTACGAATCGTCAGTCCGAGTGCTTGCTTTTTGGTTCGGGGTCTACTTTGGGGGTTTTGGACGATGTTGATGATGAGGATGTTATAGACTTTATTTTTGGGCAAGGGCGCCTGAGTCTGGATGCTGAGGGGGAGCTGAATATTGTGTCGAAGCCTGAGCCATTGGAGCTTGATAAGTGTGACCATCAGCATATGTACCACGCGAGGGTTTTGGAAGGTGACTTGCCTTTGGTTCCCGTGACACCCGTTCTTTAGGAGCCAATTGTAAGGGTCGAGGGGCTAGGCGAGGGTGAGGGTTTGTAGGTGGTTGTGGATGATATAGCTGAGTCTATGAAGGGTGTAGCAGATGAAGTGGTTGAGAGTGTGCTTGAAAATACAGTTATGGAGATGGAGAGGGATATGGCATGCGAGGTGTGTTTTGAAGAGGATGCTCCCGATGTTTGGGAGTTCCAACGCCAAGGGTCGACTTGATGTCTATTTTTTATCGATGTAACATGTGTTGTTGTATTTGTTGTAAATTTGGCGTGTTGTTGTGAACCTCTTCGAGGGTTCCAATCATTGTAAACATTATTTGGAGCTGTTTACTCGACGAGTCAGGATGCAGTGCGATTTTGTTGTCACTTTGGTTTGCAAAGAACGCCCCCCTTTTCTTTTTTAGGCGAGGCTCATCGTTTATTGTTCTCGAAACTTGACGCCTTAGCGATGCCCCCTTTCTTTCAAAGTGAGGCTCGCTATTTTCCGTTTAATAAAACCTAATGCGTGGCAGCGACGCCTTTTTTGTTTCAGTAGGGACCGCCAAAACCTACTCGCTTCGATTCTTCTTATCATACAAACCAACCTTCACCCGTCAAAACCTACTCGTTTACGGTTTAGGGTTTATCTGGCGAGCACCGCCGCCCTAGAATTGCGTCCCGTGACCGAGGGGCAAGATTTAATAATGCATATTGTTCGTAGATTTTACGCATGTAAGCAAAGATTTGACGTACTATATATTGGTTTTGTTTTTTGAAGCTAGATGGCCGACAGAAACATGGATGAGGTGGAGTTGATGATGAATTTGATCAACACCGGCACTCAAGTTGCGGCGATGATGGTGCTAAAAATAACGTGTAAGAGGATGCGGATGACGGAGTCGATGATTTAGCTCTTGAACAAAATGAGCAACAACATATTGGCCAAGTATATATTTTTTATTATTAGTTATATATATTATAATGTCTTATGTGTGCTCATGACATTAAAAATAATGTTTATGTTTTGTAGCCCTCTGGATCGACATCAACAACTACAACGAAGAGTAAAAATGTTCGAGGTCCCAAAACGCCATTGGAGGGCCGCTTCATCATCTCGGAGTTCAATGTGGATCTGAAACCGAACAGGGGCCAAATAAAATAAAATTCGTGCACCACTTGTGGTTACCCTTGTACGGGACCGGCTCCCGATCGATTACCCATGAATGGAAGAAGAAGACCAATGCTCCTCATATCAGTTTTGTCTCCGATCGTGACAAGACGTTAATTTGGAAAGATGTCTTGGTACATTTCACGCTCCAAACAGGTGGTTATGGTGATATAATAGATGGTGATGAATTGAAGGAGCGAGTTAGGGATTGGGCAATGAAGAAGATGGCCACCCAGTTTCAGACTTGGAAGAAACACCTATACACGACGTATGTCAAGAAGAACATAGTACCAGATTTTACTGTCCTAGGCCTGATCTCAAAGCAGAGGCCCTATTGGGATGAGTTTGTACAGTACAAGACGTCGAAAGAGGGTGTGAGTCGGGTGATAAAGAACCAACGTAATGCCCAACAGAAGACATACCACCATAACTTAGGATCAGGTGGCTACCCGACTGCCATTAAGAAGTGGAACAAAATGGAAGCAGACCTTCTTGCCAAGGGTATCACACCGTAATCACTTTCAGTGGGGAGAGCGTGCAAAGAATTGGTTTTTCGCTCATGGGGAACACTGGACCAGAGAGCGAGGAAGTGCGTTTATGGCGCAAGAATGCAAGAAGCAGCAGAAAGATTGTTTTATGCTTAGAGAGCTACTGCTAGTGGTGCGTTCAGGCCCAACAGAGAGAAGGATGAGCTGACATATGCCGTCGGGACTATTGAACATGGTGGCCAAACCAGAGGCAAAGGAAGTGTCTTGTGGGAGCATGGATTCCCTCAGGACAGACCTTCCTACAGAAGCCGCTAGAGAAAGAAGGAAGAAGAGGCATAGCGGCTCCAGAGGTTGGAGGAAGCGGTGCGTGAAGCACAGGAGTGGGAAAAAAACCTTGAAGCGAGAATGCAGGAGGAAATTAGAAGGCAAGTGCAAATAGCGGTGAGTGCAAGCAAGCGAGCATCGAGTCGGAATCAACATTAGCCAATGCATTCGGTTGAAAAGCACAAGCTTCCACGGAGATACCAAATCAAGGGGACACAGGATCAAGCTTCCCTATGGATGACGCCACTTGAACCTTGTATATCGTGTGAGCTACACATTCAAGAGGAATTCCACAATCAAGGTGGCTATCGGTCTTGTTAATCCTATCGACCAACCAAGACACCAAGGATTCATGGGAATATAATCCAAGAAGGATATGCTACCATCTCGGTAGATAAAAGTGAAAAAGGTTTTAGTGATTTGCCTCTTGACATTCCCCGGAGGTGATGGCGAGAAGACTCTAGGAGAAGCAGAGAAGACATTCATTCTATGGCAAGCGCTACATCATCATTCCCGGGATGTCGGCTCCACCTCCTCCTGAACTACCTCACCATAGGTGCGGATGAAAACACTACGTCATTAATTTATATTGGCTTAAATAATTAACAATCTGCTCATAATAATATGTCATTCCTTTTTTTGTAGCAGATCCTCCCCCAACCTAAATCCAATTGTTCAATCGCCAGATTATCATAGTGCTCTGTACGATGACATTGTGTTGGAAGGCGAGGCTGCATCCACACCATCTCCAAGGAGGTCTCCAACGCCGCAGCCGCCACCTCCAAGGAGGTCTCCAATGCCGCTACCACCACCTCCAAGGAGGTCTCCAACGCCTCCCCCACCCCCGCCTACCAAGAAGCCAAGTACTAGCAAGAGGCCAGCCCCGCAAACGAAGAACCAGTCCTCGCCGGCAAAGAAAGCCACCGTGAAACCAAGGGCTATTCCCAAAATAGTATCTGAAGAGAAGGAAGAAGTAACTGATGCATATAAAAAAGATATGTCCAGATTCTATGACAAACTTAAAAAGGGTCAAGAAGAAAGGAGAAACCTGGAGAAACCGTACTTTTTTGTAGCTCCAAATATTCTAAGAAAAAAGGTGGCTTCTTACCAGCAACAACAGCGGGAATCTCGTAAGCCGTCCAAATCAACGTTAACGGACTATGACCGCACTCTCACCAAGTCAATTGAGGCGGCACAGAAAAAGAAGCGGGCAGGGAAAGGAGTTGCACAACTCGGACAACAATTGCACCAATCAGTCTCCCCGCTAGTTGTTGGTAATGAATATGGTTCGAATTTAGGATTAATGCATCAGGCAAACATACCTCCAGATGTCGATTTGGATCACCTTGGTGAATTTATTTAAGAGACTGGTCTCGACCTTTACCAGATGTTTGGTGATGGAAACATTGAGAGTCGGCGGAGGTTGATATTTGGAAGAAAAAAATTTGTACAAGGCCGAGTCTATACAACCCTTAAGCCTTATGTGATCTGGGGACGCAAATGTACACCTTAAACAAGTGGTACATGCAGGCATCTCTTGAGTGGAGACTTCTGCGTTGGTGTCGAAATTAAAGACGAAACATTGGTTCCGTGGTGATGATGTTATGTATGTTGACTTTGCGAAATTTCATCAACTATGCCACCGACCTCTCTAGACAAAGTTATCATTAGTCATATTACACCGTAAGTAATAATTCTTTTGATCTATTATTAAACTCATCATATGTGTGTATATGCATATAAATTATCCTAACAAGTACTATATATATGCAGATTTACAATGACAGAGCTTTCGAAAGGAAGGCTGCAATGAAATTGGTTTTGTTGATCCCCATATAGTATTCAAAGACCCAGTTACTCCAAAGCCTAATTGGAAGTCTGAGTCAGAGAGTAACCTCATGAACTTCTTAGTGAACCAACGCCACAAGAAGGATATATTCTTTCCCTACAACTTCAAGTGAGTGTTAATAATGTCGATCATCCTTAATGGCTCATATGTTGATTCTAGTTAATTAATGAGTGTTATGCGTTATATCCTATAAACACATGCAGCAATCACTGGATATTGATGGACATCGATCTGGTGAAAAGTCACTTGATAATCTATGACTCGATGAGAAAACCACAACAAGACTACCAAGATATGGGGCCCGTTTGCTGGTCTGAATCTTGGCTGAAACTGGCTGAAAACACTGTTCCGGCTGAATTGTTGTGAGAGAAAAATACTGTTTCGGCTGAAAAAACAAGCCGAACAAGCCGAATATGGGGTAAGCCGAACGAGGCCATGATAAATATTATCCAGAGGTAATTTCGGTATCTCTAGCAACTATATATACACACAAATATGATGATTAACTATATCTGATGACGTGGCAAATTTTTTATTGGGCAGTGTTTGAAAAACCTTTATTGAGAAGCAACACATGGGAAAATGCAAAGCGCCACGGAATGTAATCCCTTTAAAAGTAAGTCTCCTAAATCGCATCATCTTTATTAATTAAACATATAGCTTTCACCGGATCACCAGATTGGATGACAAATCTTTTTCTCGAAAAGTGGTGTCTGAGGCAGGAACAGGGGAACAACTACTGTGGTTACTATGTTTGCAAGTTTATCAAGGTGGTCTCCCAAAGAACTCCTACAGAGAGACTCAAAGTACGTTAAAAATACACTATATATTCATTTAATTATTATTATTGATTGTGTTACTATGTCTTTATATATATATACATATATTAATTTATTTTCCTTTAATTTAAACCTGTAGGCTCGATGGTTGGAGGAAAAGGTCATACGGCAAGACCAAATTAAAACAATTCAAGAGTCTATAGCCGGATTTTTTAATGAGCAGGTCATCGATTCCAAGGGCGAGTTCTACTTCGACCCAACACTGCCATGGAAGCCAAGCTAGAGGATGAGAGGAAACTTGTTATATCACAACAACTGTAAATGCAATCTTTTGTAATATATGCACATGAAACAATATAATGTAAAATACACATATGCATGCATGCATGTAAATATATATATGATGCATGCATGCATATATATATATATATATTTCTATGCTTGATTTGTGTGATTTAATACGTTCATTATGCTTGAACCGAAACATACTATACGCGCATATAAATGTATAACTAGCAGCGTACAATACGACTTCGAAAACCTATTTTGAAAAGAAAAGAAAAAAATCTAAAGAAAAAAAAACCTTTAGTCCTGGTTCGTATTACCAACCGGGACTAAAGGTGCCGGCCATCGTGGCATGTCACCTTTAGTTCCGGTTGATGTTACCCACTGGGACTAAAGGTCCTCCTTTAGTCCCGGTTCCTGACCCGGGACTAAAGGACCCCTTTAGTCCTGGATGCTTGCTTCCGGGTGGAGAACTAGGATTAAAAGGGGTTCTCACTGGGAATAAAGCTCTGTTGTCTACCAGTGTTAGCAACATTGCCATGACGACGACACAGGTGCTCGCCGTGGTCACCGAAGAGCTGGACGCCTACATCGGCGCCGGGTACAGGCGTCTGGCGTCGTTCTTCATGGCTGGCGGTTACAGCGCGCACCCACCTCCTTCGGTCGTAACATTTGTTTATAAACGTTTAGTACAACGATTTAGTAGTGTGCGTGGTTTGTATATCATGGCAACTCGCCATGGTGTGCAACCATTGTGTAACGAAAACTCTTTCTTCTCTTCATGAAGCAGTGCAGCGCACGCTTTCGGAAAAAAAAAAGTAGTAGCTGGGCGATCGATCCATGGTCGACACATATGTTTAAGAGGAGCAAGAAGAAGTCGTCGCCATGGCAACCACATCGCTGTGCTGGTTAGTTAATTGTTACTTAGCTTACTTGTAGGTAGGTACTCTTGGTTGACCAATGGGAGCAACAATAATAAGCCGGCCCGGCCGGCCGGATTAGCAACAGTTGAGACTTGAGATCGATGGGAGCAGAAATAATGAAACGATCGATGAACAACTAACGCGCACATCACGCAGATCAAGCACGCTACACAGAGTGCCACGTACAGTGGTGGTCCACGCGTCCATTAATTGGGCCCCGTACGTACGTACACATCCAGAACATGCCATGTGTATTTTTTTTTGGCACATGGACCGGTGGCCCCGTTCGCTTCGCTGAAAAAACAAGCCGAAACACTGTTCCGGCTGATTTGTTGTGAGAGAAAAACACTGTTCAAGCTGAAAAAACAAGCTGAAAAAGACAGATTATAAGAGAGACGAATAGGACACTGTGTGTGCAGTACAGTGCAGGGAGAGAGATTTTTAGAGTGCAAACAAGCGAGCTCAATTATCTATGGCATTGGAATCAAGGTTGCGTTCCGTTTTGGGATGGTTCCCTATCGAGGTCTCAAGGGGAAATTTCCACGACTGGCGAGTCGCTCGCCCTAGCGCCTCCGCATCCACCACCGTTGGTCTCCCTCCTTTCTCCCTCCGGCATCTCGTCGGAGGCTGAAGGGAGTGGGGATCCATTGTTTTTTATTAGTTTTCTAGTAGATCGAGTCATCTAGGGTTAGAGTCTCTTCATGCCAAGTTTCTTGGTACTGAAAATTTATCTCCTCCTCCTCTCTGGCAACAACGAGGGGGCAGTGTGGATTGATTTTCTCCATGACGGCTCTGTTGAAGATGAGGGCGACATCAGCGTCAACAACTTTATCGGTTTGACGACATGGAGACTTGGCTTTCTGGATGACGACATCAAGGCGGAGATGATGTCACCGTCATGGAATAATTTTCTCCGGTTTCTTCTCCATTTTGTTGTGGTTAGATCTGGCCACAATGAAGGACTAGAGAGAATAAGTTTCAGATCAATCTTTCTTATTCTTTGGTGGTAAAAAGAAGAAGGAAGACACAAGAAAGAAGAAGTTTCTCCACTTCGCCTGCAGGAATGTTGGCTGTCGTTCGTTGGGCATATGTTCTCAGGCCCTTTGCCGAGTGTTTGACTGTGCGGTCGTCTATACGAATCATCATACAGGTTGGGAGTTGAGATTTTGTGCTATACAGAGCGTGGTACAATTTAGATGATATGGATATACGCTAGTGTGCTTGTAACGTGATGATGTACTCAGCTGTGATCTAATATAATTCTTCTTTCGTCTAAAAAAATTATCTATGGCATTGGCATGCATGTAGATGGGATTATATCCTCTAACGAGATTTTACTCATTTTTTGTGAATGTCAGAAATATTTTTTATTATGATGTTGTAGCCTTCTATCAATGGTATACTCTCTTTGTCCTGTCCTAAAATATAAAGGATTCAGTTTATCCTTAGTCAAACTATAGTAGTAACTTTGACTAAGTTTATAAAAAAAAAGAAAATATATATAGAACTTCGAATTAGCTTAATTAAATACATTATAAAATATATATCTATAATATACCTCTTTGAAGTTATAGATGTTGATATTCTTCTCTATAAATTTGGTCAAACTTAGCGTAGTTTGACTTAGGATAAACTTGGGCCCTTATATTTCAGGATTTGAGGAATAACTTTTGCACAATAATAGCAACTAATGTAGGGCATATTATTATAGATGCAAATGCTTGCATACTTGTACCCATACTTACTTTTATGAATGAACGTATGCAAGTTCTAACTCATAAATTTGTTTGCAAAAAAAAGTTCTAACTCATAAACATTTCTGAGAGACTTCGCTGGTAGGTTTGAGATTGAAAAATTACCGGTATATGGCCACGATAGCTAAACTCACTTTTACCCCTCGAAGAATAAGGAAGAAGTTTATTTTTTACAATTGAGTTATCGTTTCGAGTCTGATTGTGGCCGTCAAGGTCCAAAGACAATCAAACTACTTTGGCCATTGAACTACTAAACTAGACAACTTTAGCCCTCAACTAGTTTTAAAGTTGGTTTTGCCTACATATGTATTTTCAAAAATATATAAAAATATGTTTACATCTCTAAAACATATAACTAATTTAGTTTAAATAAAATACAAATGTTGTACCATTTTTCTACAAACAATATCTATTGGTGGTTAATTTAGAGTTATTTGGACATACTTGTTCCTGTTGGTAGTGTTTTATTGCTCATAATCTTGATCATTATTTATTTAATATAATATTAGTGTACATATTTAGTTAGACTCCAATTTGACTCAGCAAGTTCCACATCAAGGAAGCTAATTGGGCAACCGTATGTAGGAGGTTGCTTAGCCTCTAGCATATTCTTGAGTGAATGCTACGACTCCATAAGTGGCCTATCATGTCTGTGTTGGGAGTCGTGATCCCTTGTCGCATGCCAAAATGGCTTAACACTAGTCAAAATTGTACTCAGGAGATAGATCAAGGATCAATACTACATCTATATAGTAAAAATTACAATAATCCAACTACACAAAGATGTACATGGCTCTTATAGTCTTATATATGCCTCCTATGCATGTGAATAGAACTAATATTATTGCGAAGTGGAGGCTATCATTTGTTTCACCTAAATGGATACCCAATTGGACTTTAGAAACTCCTCGCAACTTTTACAAAAATGTTGGAAGGAACAACAACAATAACCATCAACCACTTGCATTGCAAAAAGTACAAATATCTTGCAGGCATATGCATGTAATAAAGTAAGCAAAGCTATCAAGTAAAGTTGGGCAAAATCTATCTGATTGATTCTATGTAGGTCTTATTTATGGCTAATTACTCAGAGTCTGTTTGGACCGACTAAGACTAATTGTTTGTCATAGCTAAAAATTAGTTGATTATTAACCGGTGTATATTTGTATTCCTCGTAAAAATTTACATAGTTCTCTAGCAATGAACTATTAGTTTGGCTTTTGTTAGCTAGTTGTGTTTGACTAATGGACTAACAACTACTAGCGATTAAAAATCGTTAGCCTTTCTTTGAATGGAGTAGAGCTAATTTTTGGCTTCGATATGTTAGACCGTGAGCTCAAAATATCAAATAGACCTTAATCTAGCTTTTGAGAGAAGAGCCATGCAGTAAGCCGTGAATTGAATCCAAAGAAGCACAAAACCAGGTGGCCAACTTGGCTTGGCCCTCGTCTCCTCTCCTCTCTTCCCCAAACAAGATCTCGCCTCTCCCTGTCATGGCGGATAATTTAATTTAATCTCACTAGCCCTCTTGCTCTGTTTTATTAGCAGAAAGGCTAATGATCAACCGGTTGATTTGTCGGTTGTTATCAACCGTTTTTTGGGTCGTGCGATGCGGAAACGTCGGCCTCTCCTCGCCTACGATCATGCTGGCGCGTGCGATGCGTCCCTGTGCGTGCGTCCGCTCGGCTTCAGCGTCAAGCAAGCAATCATGCCGGTGCCTGTGTCCCTACCTGACACACGAACGTGAGCACGGAACACCCTGCGACAATCTCTCCTCTTTCACCTCCTTGTGTGGATTTTGTTTTTTTTTTAATTTCTGAAGAATTTGTGAATAATTTGATATATATTTCTCTTATGTCTGAAATTTATAGAAATAATTTGTAAATCTTTTTGAAAAAATTGGCATATATTTGTGTTATTCCCAAATTACATCACTCTTTTCAATAAATTACATTGAAGAAATCAGTGTAAATATAGCAATAAGACAGTGTAAATATAGCTATAAGACAATGTAAGTGTATGTGAAAAATTTGGTTGATAAGAGAGTCTAAAATAATCGATTGTTGAGTAGACATTTTCTTTATTATCGCTTCCTCCTCGCTGCACCCATCCCGCATGTCCTCTCCCCTGTCTCTCTCCAGCCTCCTTTTTTCGACCTTTGACGCTGTAGCTTGAGAGCAAGCTTAGACTCTGTTCGGCTGGTCTATAAGCCGTTTGTGTTGATTTATACGGTTGATTTGTTGGAAGGAGAAAAATACTATCAGCCTGTTCGTTTGGTCGTATTCGGCTTATCAGTCAATGAACAGTATTTTTCTCTCACATCAAATTAGCCAACAATATTTTCAACCATGACTTATAAGTAAAACAAACCCAAACGAACAGGGCGTATACCATGAGTGATAAGCGGGATTACAAGTCAGACTTCTAACGGCAGCCGAACATAGTGCCTACTCCTGAGCGGCTGAGCGCTAGCTGGTCTCCGATAGGCTTGCCATGCAGGTGCGCTGCGACGTCTGCGGCGCCGCGCCGGCCGCCGTGGTCTGCTGCGCCGACGAGGCCGCGCTCTGCTCCGCCTGCGACCGCCGCGTCCACCGCGCCAACAAGCTCGCCCACAAGCACCGCCGCATACCGCTCCTCCAGCCCGCCTCCGGCAACGACGACTACGACGCTGCCGCAAACGCCGCCGCGCTGCTCTGCGACGTCTGCAAGGTCCGGTGCATGCTTCGGCCGGAGAGGGAGAGGATCGGATTCGGAGCTGCTGCTGCTGCTGACATGGTTGGTGCGCCTTGCAGGAGCGGAGGGGCCTCGTGTTCTGCGTGGAAGACCGCGCCATCCTGTGCCCTGACTGCGACGACCCCATCCACAGCGCCAACGACCTAACCGCCAAGCACACCCGCTTCCTCCTCGTCGGGGCCAAGCTCTCCGCCGCGCTCGTCGACCAGGTGCCCCCTCCCCTGACGACGACGACTGCGGCCGCGGCAACGGCGCCGCCTGCGAGCCCGACGCTGTGCCCGCCCTCGGCGCGCAGGGCTCCTGCGCGGCCAAGGCCTCGGCTCTTGAGTCCGGCGGCGTAGGCGGCGGCAGCAGCATCTCCGACTACCTCACCAACATCTGCCCCGGCTGGCGCGTCTACGACCTCCTCTTCGACGACCCCGCGTTCTCAGCGGCATCGGTACGTGCCCAGCCATCGTCGCCGCGCTCTGTTCTATTCTATCCGCAACCGGATCACGCTAGCTAACAGATCGACCTCGCGGTGGTTCGTTCTTGGAAGCAGAAGGCCGGCTACAGCGACGACGGCCACGAGCAGGTGCCGTCCCTGGACGCCGACCTCTTCGACGTGGTGGCCGGCGGCCGGCCGGGGAAGCGCGGAGGCGCGTGGTCCGGCGGCGGACCGCTGTGCTTCGACAAGGTGCCGGCCTCCGTCGTGGTCCTTCCGACGGCGGCCAAGCAGCAGCAGGGGTGCGTGAGGGAGAGGAGCTGGAACTCCGACAGCGACAGCGACGTGTTCGCGGTGCCGGAGTTCCCGTAGCCGCCGCCGCCCAAGAAGGCGCGGCAGGCACCGGCGCCGACTTTCTGGTGCTTCTGAGCTGTACTGTATGAGCGAGCTTGTTGGTGCTGGCTTTTTACCCTGTACTGTTGTTACTGCATATATATACTTACCACTACTGGCTAGCAGTGCTCAATCCCAGTTAATTAAGTTTGCTGCAGTTTATATTACGGTTTGATCATGAGGTAATATTGTTGTTACCGTATTGTAAACTTTTGTTGTGTCATGTATGTGTGCCACCTCCTTGATCTTGAGCAGGGGCGGATCCAAGGGCCGGGCTGTCCGGGCTGCAGCCCGGGGCGAGTCCATGTAGCCCCTTTAACATATGTGGTGTTTAGCCTAAAAAACTATTATCTTAATTAGACAAAAGGAAACCTAAGAAGCAAGATCAGACTGTTTTGAACGTGAATCAGCAGCTCAGCCCGGGGTGCAACCCCGTTCTGAATCCGCCCCTGATCTTGAGGTAGCAAAAAGATTTTAATCACCAATCTCAAGTTGACTTTGATATGAACCTCGTCAACAATTATGGTGCCTTGCTGCCTTTCAATCTTGTTCTTGATTGTATAGTGTGCCTGCCTTGGTAGATCGATCGCTGCATGAGCTAATTTTTTAGCAGTAATATGATAGCTGCAACTGATTGACATGAGAATACTGCTCCCTCCCATACTAATACTATCCTGGTAGAATAGAAATAGAAAACCAAATCGTATACATTTGCCAGCACACCCAGGTAGCTGGATTGCGAGATTCTTTTCTTGGGCCCCGTTTAGTTGGCTGCCCAACTTGGCGCCGTCGAAATTTGTTTTTACTGTAGCACACTGTATCATTTTGTTTGTATTTGGTAATAATTGTCCAATCGTTGACTAATTAGACTCAAAACGTTCGTCTCGTAAAGTACAACCAAACTGTGCAATTAGTTTTTGATTTTGTCAACATTTAGTACTCCATGCATGTACCGTAAGTTTGATGTGACGGGGAATCTTCTTTTTGCATAGTGCCAAAATTTGGATTTTGGAGTAACTAAACAAGG
Source organism: Miscanthus lutarioriparius (assembly GCA_904845875.1). Classification (NCBI taxonomy): domain Eukaryota; kingdom Viridiplantae; phylum Streptophyta; class Magnoliopsida; order Poales; family Poaceae; genus Miscanthus; species Miscanthus lutarioriparius. The sequence continues at coordinate 4,380,901 of CAJGYO010000018.1, forward strand.
GCTTGTTGGTTGAACACAAATCAGGGGCCGGTTCAGTTACAGTACAACCAGCCCAGGAATTACTCCAACTGAAGAATCTTATATAAATTTAGCTAGCATTCCAGCCTGGAATTTTTGCAGGTGGCCATCCCATGCGAAATGTACGAGGCCTTAAGGAGTTTGGATATGTCCTCCCCTTTTTCGAAGTGTCTTGTCTCAAAACCTGTTTGCACCTGTATTTGACCTTTCACCAATTTACTTATTATTATTACTTTCCGAACACAACGCAAATGGCCGGTCTTGGGGGGAAAAATCTCACATGCTTCTGTATACGTGAAACTGATATATCTAGTCTTGGCAGAGCAAAGTCAGACATGCTAACTGTTATATTGTAGAAGAAGTGGCCATTCATTAATGGAAATGCCACCGTCCTATGCCGTTTGGTTCAAACGACTGTTAGATTGTGTAGAGATACCAAAGTGAGGTTGCCTCGGTCTCCAACTTGTGCAAGAACGTGTCCTGACAGAGTAAGGCCACTTTGGATGATTGTAAGAATTTGGGGTCTATTTGATTGTAGTAATAAAATAAAATAATGTCTAGGTGATTCAGACATTCTATATTATGGGTTAGATTAAAATACCACCAACATATTATTGCAATCCTATAATCCATCTCAAATCTACTAATCGGGTAGATGGATGGACAATAATCCAACACCTATAATTTAGGGATCTAAACAGCCCAAATTATTACTCCAGACTCTAATAATCCAAAAGTAATCCAAATAGGCCCTTTACATAGCCACTATAGAATCTTAGGGGATGTTGGGTTGGCCTTTACACCTATAATGTTGGGTTGTTTTTCTTTTAATGTCTTAGGGGATTGCTCCCCACCCGGCACTATCGGGCAAAGCAGATTTGCCGAGTGCCAAAAAAGATTTGCCGAGTGCATTTCATCCGGGCACTCGGCAAAAAAGTGTTTGCCGAGTGCTTCAAAAACCACACTCGGTAAAATAACGGCACTTTCGCATACCAATATCTTTACCGAAAATTTGAAAAAAGACCACTCGGCAAACTAGGTAAAAAACACTTGGCAAAACAGAGACACTTTCGGCAAAAACCGCCACGTAGACATCCGTTAGTTAGTGTGCGGCCGTTAGGAGTTTGTCGAGTGTCCGTTCTTCGCACTTCGGCAAAAAGAAGTAAGTTTGCCGAATGTTTTTCTTTAGCACTCGGCAAAGAAATAATTTTGCCGAGTGTTTTTTTGGCACTCGGCAAATAAATAAATTTTTTTCTCTTCTGACCTTGAAACTTTTTCTACTGTCCAAATACAACATGTGGTACTTCATGTTAAGATTTTGTATATTTCTAGATCTGTTTGCTATATTTAATTAATTTATTGCATTTCAAGGAATTTTTTGGTATAAGTCAAATTTGAACTGCAAGTGGTTCAAATAATAGAATAAAATGAGTAGAAAAATGATATTCATGTTATTGAGTCTGGTGTGAGGCCTTACCCAAGAAATGAATAGAAATTTCGTACATCTTATTCAGGAAACACGACCACGAACGTGTGGCCGAATGGTTTTTAAATTCTAAAAAAAGCAAACAAAGTCTTAAAATCATGAGATTTGTCAAGATCTCGTGAGATCATACGTGGAGGCCGTGGTAAAAATTGAGAAGGTTTTGCATAATCTTTCACGTACGATGTTTACAAACCGAAGTATCTCAGAAGAAGAATCGTAGCGTTGAGAAGGATTCGGTAAGATTTAGAGTCAAAGTGACGGTTGAAATGGGGTTTGACTTCAAAACTTTTTGTATAGCCAATAGAGAACATAGATTGATTCATGTGTAATTTTGGTAATTTTTTGGATCCGTTTAATAATTTTAATTTATTAAGTGCAATTATAGAATTTTAATTGATATACATTGAATTTGAGCTACAACTGCAAGAAATAATAAGTTTTTTTTTCACTTTTAGCCTTAAAACTTTTTCTACTGTCCACATACAACATGTGGTACTCCATGTTAAGATTTGGTATATTTCTGGATCTGTTTGCTATATTTAATTAATTTATTGTATTTCAAGGATTTTTTTTTGGTATAAGTCAAATTTGAACCGCAAGTGATTCAAATAATAGAATAAAATGAGTGTTTACACTAAAATATAGAAGAAAAATCATAGGGACTCGAAAGCTCCCAAGATCATGTCATCAAGAAATTAATTGCGTGCAGGTCAGTATCGGCTGATTCGAATGCAACACTGAAATCGGCTTTCTTTAGATAGCGCCGGCAGATAACGACAAATGCTACGATCGGCGCCGGGACAAGGCATGTTGGACTCTGCAAAAAGAGAAAGATTAGAGTTCAAGTTTTTCTTAATTTTGAAATGTTTTTTCTAGGGACAAAAATTGTGATGAGTCGTGCTTAGGTAGGAATCGTGCGTATGTTCCGGGTATAAATATTGGAGCCCAGCTTATGTAAAGGACACATAATCAATCAAATATAAGTTACTTACTTTTTCAGCTCCGGCCACCCCTTAGGAGTAGAAGTAGAGTAGATCTCGGTGAGTTCTTCAGCAAGTACGGCTGCATCGATCCGGTCGACCTCCACTGCTCGAACTAGATTAAGGTCAAGTTATCGGCTCTATCTAAGGGTGACGTTACTTCGGGTAGATTCATTAAGTTACCGATATTGCTTATTGCTTCCATTATTTATTTAATTATAGCAATATCACTTTGCTTGATTGAGATTGATCTAGATCGGCCTTATATATTTCTTAACCCATCGTTTGTTAATCTGAATTTGATATAATCTGCATCTTGAACGATGAGTTATGTTTTATCGGTCGTTTTATGTCAATCTTGATCACGCATAGTGTGTCGTTAAGGCATGTTTTGTCTTGAGTAGATCTGTTGGCTAGCGAGAACCGTTCCATGGTCTGTTATCACGGCCTGTGTGATTCTGCCTCACACCCCACTGTTAGCACTATGGAGTGGGGATCGTTATTTGGTAGATCTGTTCCTGATAGGGCATGACCTTAACTGTGCGCTATGCCTGAATCGGCTGTTTTTAGCCGATATCGAGTGCTTTCATGAACAGTTCACGTCATGAGACCGTTGAAGTAAAAATAGATTAAAAGATGTGTTAGCCCCATGAACTTATTATTGTATTACGGCCTGCATGATTCTGCCTCACACCCCACTGATATTAGTAATAAGTTAGGGTTGTCGAATCTATTGTTGTTTCTATGGCCTGCATGATTCTGCCTCATGCCCCACTGGTCATAGCGGTAGATGAGATCTAATATGTTCATTAGATTTATCTTTATTAAATGGTTAAATGATGATGAGCTGTTTCTTTTATATGAAAAGGGATTCGGTTACTTACAGTCATTGGCTTAGCATAAATTAATCATTTTTGACATCCTTTTGCCATTGACTAATGTTTGTCTAAATAACAAGATCTATCCTGAGTGATAACCGATTTATCTTCCATGATTCCATGAGCTTTAATTGATTTATTCTTATGAGTATGCTGAAATCGACTATTTAGTCGATTTCCTTCAGAGAAAAGCTAATCAGTAATTTAAGGCAGAACATGGCGGTGTTGCCAGACAGTCCCGAATGTGCGGCCGAAGCTAGGCGGATCTCCAGCTCCATCAAGCGGACCCTTTCGGCTTGCTCGTGTGCCCTCGGCACGGGACGAAATTTCGCGCCAACACACGTTCTTGGCACGCCCGGTGGGACCCCACAATCATCATGGCGGTTCACAACAACAACGACATCCTTATGGTACATTATGAAGATCTACCTGATGGAGATAAAGATGTCATCGGCAAAGCTATAGAAGAATTTCAGAACAAGTGTTTGTTGTCCTACACCAAAACACGTGACAAAATAATTGTTCAGAAATATCGACTACTAAGAATTCTATTACACGGGCAGACAGATACAGTTGAAGCTGAAGACAGGCGTTTCTTTTTGAAAATTGTAAACAAATCTGTTTGTGATGCCATATCAAGCCATAGTGAAGCTTTCTTGGACACATTCCACAACGCCATGAAAGAGGCGGTTCATGGGTTCCCAGTTGGTCAAGTTGGGCTAGCTTATTACAATATTCCACATCCGTCAACCCAAGAGACTAATCAAGTTGATACCAGTTATCAAGAAGCGGCACCAGCTGGTAATGATGATGTCTAGGCAGTTCAGAGTCCATCTAAGCAAGCTTAAGGTACTACTGCGAATCAGACACAGTATAATCCTAGATCGTTAGTGCAGCATCTGCAATAGCCGACGAAGCAAGGTCGTAACCAGGTGGTTAATTTTGGCACATCAGGCCACATACCGTCGTCGGCTCAAAAAATAGCCCCATCAATTCAAATGATCCATAGAGATATAGATCCTCATGTCTACAATCAGAGATTCCAAGCAGCAAACTAGCAAAGGACCTAACAGATAGAGATTCCACAAGGGTATTATTATGGCACATATTATAACACCCTTCACATGATTCTGAATCCAGAGTATCAAGGTACACAGGATTTCAATCCACAGATGGGTCAACAGGTGCAGAGAAATCCAAATTCGCATACTGACAAGTTGTTGCTAAAGGTAACCGAGATGATGATGAATCAGTTCGGCCTGAAGCCAAAAGGGCTGACCTTTTCGTACAAACGTCCATACCCAAAATGGTATGATTTGGTCGCTCTTTCTATAAATTACAGGCTTATGGAGTTTGCTAAGTTCACTAGCCAACACAGTACAAGCACAATAGAACATGTCAGTCAGTATCTTACACAATTAGGCGAGGCATCAGTTGAGGAGGCCCATCGAGTTTGTTTCTTCTCCTTGTCCCTATCAGGGCCAGCCTTCACTTGGTTTTCATCATTGCCGATCAACTACATTACCAATTGGGCTGATCTAGAAAAAAAAATTTATACATATTTTTATACTAGGACTAGAGAAAAGAAGATTACCGATTTGACAACTATAAGACAGAAGACTAATGAATCGGACACTGAGTTTCTTCAGAGGTTTCGAGAGACTAGAAACTTATGCTTTTCATTAAACTTGGCTGATGATCAGCTAGCTGCTTTAGTCATTCAAGGAATGCTGCCAATGTAGAAAGAAAAGCTACTGGGGCAAGAATTGACAACTTGGGTCAATTGGCTCAACGAGTGGCAGCGCTCAATAGCCAATTCCAGAGCATGCGTAGGGATACTCGATTCTAGAAGGGTACCACAGTGGCCGAAGCTTATAATCCATACTCAGTTGATGACGGCTATGAAGATGAAGAAGAAGAGGTTGCTGCGGCTGAATAGAATTGGGGCAAAAAGATGATAATGGTGCCAAATTCTTGGGTAAGAGGAGTTGAAGAAAGCTATGACTTTGATGTCACCAAATCAGACAAGTTCTTCGATTTCTTGCTTGAGAGGGGACAGATCAAGTTGCCCGATAATCATGTTATGTTGCCCACTGATCAGTTGAAGAATAAGAAGTTCTGTAAGTTTCATAACGCTACTTCTCATTCCACTAATGAATGCAGAATTTTCTGGCAGCATATACAGAGGGCTATTCAGCAAGGAAGGCTCAAATTTGATACGCCTCGGCAACATATGGTCGATGCTAGGCTGCTCAAAGGAAAGACTAAGGTCCTAACATCAACCAAATCAAAGGAAGCTAGAACGGTCGATCCCGAGAGACAAATATCGGTCGGTGAATACAGGGAAATTAAAAGGTGTCGCGACAAGCAAAAGAGCCGATATGAGCAGGGAGGAACATCAAAGGAAGGGGTGACAAAGCCATGAGTTATATCTTGAATTTTGTTGAATAAATGATAGCGGCAGAAGGAAAAGGATTATCAATGTTGGTTGAAAAAGCAAGAGTACCAGCGTCAACAGGAAAAAGAGAGGTATGAAAGAAAGCAGACTGAATTTCATTAGAATTGTCCTTTCTTCAGACATTGCTGGAACGAAGGTTTGAAGTTACCTACCAGGAGTAACTGTCCAGAGTGCAGCGATCAGTATTGGGAGTTTAGACAATCTCAGGCCAACCACCGATCTATCCATGCTCAAGATGCATATCACCATAATAACATGGATCGGCGCTTAAAAATGGAAGTATTCATAATTGGCTGGGAAAAAGAGTTGTCGATCAAGATTGGGCTGATTATGAAGAAGAAGGCAACGAGAGAGAATATGTTTGGCAGGAAGACCAACGGTATCCAGGAGGTTTAACAAGAAGCCAGAAGAGAAGGGTGCAATGCCTAAGGAATAAAGAGTTGGAACAGGCTCAGGCATCTAGTAAACCTCAAGTATGACGTGCTAAGCAAACAACCGATAGAAAGCAACCATCGGCTAATATTCAAATGACTTTTCTGTTGCCATCAGAGTTCAGAGCTCCGGCAAATCAAGAAGTTTATTCGGATTTTGATGAATCAGAGTATGAGGAGATGGTTGCCATGTTAACGGTTATACAACAAGTAATATTTGATAAACCAGTTAAGCATCGGCACCTAAAGGCTTTATATGTAAAAGGTTTGGTTGATGGGAAGCCAATGAATAAGATGTTGGTTGATGGAGGCGCTTCTGTTAATGTCATGCCTTACACCACTTTTCGTAAAGTTGGCAAGGGACCAGGAGATCTGAGTAAGACTGACATGATGCTTAAGGACTTTGAAGGTAATGTGTCTAAGACCCGGGGGGTAATAAATATCGAATTAAGAATCAGAAGTAAGACTCTGCTCACCACATTCTTCGTCATTGATGAAAAAGGGTCATATAGTTTGCTCCTTGGTCGTGATTGGATTCATGCGAACTATTATGTACCATCGACCATGCATCAGTGTTTGATTCAATGGCATGGAGATGATGTCGAGCTGGTTCGCGCTGATGAATCTGTGAGCATCGCAACAGCCGATCCAGTCTTTTGGGAACTAGGAGATTTTGAATGGTTTTCTGGCAAGTTATGGGAAGGAGGCTTCATTAGAATCAACGATAAAAGCCAACATGCGATCCAAGCAGTCGGCTTTGAAAATTTGTCTTAATAGATAATCTAATAGATGGTATAGATGGCAAACTAGGATATGGTTTTATGTCGACCGATGAATTAGAAGAAGTAGATATTGGTTCTGGAGATAGACCTAGGCCGACGTATGTAAGTGCCAAGTTAGACCCTGAGTATAAACGAGAGTTAGTTGATTTGTTATAGGAATTTAAAGACTGTTTTGCTTGGGAGTACTATGAGATGTCTGGTCTAGACCGGTTAATTGTCGAACATCGGTTGCCAATCAAACCTAGATATCGGCCATTTAAATAGGCTCCAAGGAGATTTAACCCGAACATGCTTGATGATATCCAAAAGGAGACTGAAAGGTTACTGGAGGTGAAGTTTATCCGACCGTGCCGATATGCAGAGTGGATATTGAATGTTGTCCCTGTATATAAGAAGAATGGAAAATTAAGAGTTTGCATCGATTTCTGGGATCTGAACAAAGCCACACCCATGGATGGTTATCCAATGCCGATAGCTGATATGTTAGTAGATGCAGCAGCCGGGCACAAGGTTATTAGCTTCATGGACGGTAATGTAGGATACAACCAAATTTTTATGGCTGAGGAAGACATAGCAAAGACCGCTTTTAGGTGCCCCGGCGTAATTAGTTTGTTCGAGTGGGTTATGATGACCTTTGGTCTGAAGAAAGCCGGTGTAACTTATCAAAGGGCGATGAATTATATTTTTCATAAGTTAATCGGTAGGATTGTTGAAATCTACATCGATGATGTGATGATAAAATCCAAAGGGTACAAAGAGCATCTAACTGATTTATGAGAGACTCTGCAATGCACAAGAAAATATAGTCTAAAGATGAATCCTAATAAGTGTGCTTTTGGAGTGTCAGCTGGACAATTCTTGGGATTTATGGTCCACGAGAGAGGAATCAAAGTTGGTCAGAAAAGCGTAAAAGCAATTGATGAGGCAGTTCTCCCAACTACTAAGACAGAGTTGCAATCTCTACTTGGTAAGATTAATTTTATCAGAAGATTCATTTCAAATTTGTCGAAAAGGATCCTGTCGTTTTCTCCCTTATTGAAGTTGAAAATGATCAAGAATTCAAGTGGGGTCACATACAACAAAAAGGGTTTGAAGAAATAAAAGAATACATGAAATGTCCACCTGTCCTGGTTCCTCCTCAGCAAGGTAAGCCTTTTAAATTGTACATATCGGCTGATGACAAGACAATTGGATCGGCCTTGATGCAAGAATTTGAAGGAAAAGAGAGAGTTGTTTTCTATCTAAGTAGAAGACTACTGGATCCAGAGACAAGATATTCTCCCACTAAAAAGTTATGCTTGTGCTTATATTTCTCTTGCACTAAGTTGTGACACTACTTATTATCGACCGAGTGTACGGTTGTTTCCAAGGCTGATGTGATTAAGCACATGTTATCAATGCCAATACTGAATGGGAGAGTGGGAAAGTGGATTCTTGCATTATCGGAATTTGACTTGAAGTACGAATCGGCTAAAGCAGTCAAAGGACAAGTAATGGCCAATTTTATCACCCAGCATCATAAGCCAAGCATTGGTTATGTAGAGCCGATGCCTTAGACGTTATTCTTTGATGGATCATCATGCAAGCATGGTGGTGGCATTGGTATTGTTATTATTTTGCCTTGGGGGGCAAGTTTTGAGTTTGCTCTTCCAACTGAACCAATGATTACTAACAATCAAGCGAAGTATAAAGCTATTCTTAAGGGACTTCAACTTCTTCACGAAGTAAAGGCTGAAGCAATTGAAGTATTTGGAGATTCATAGTTAATTATTAATCAGTTGATCGGCCTATATGAGTGCAAAAGAAGATACTTTGAAAGGATACTATGACGAGTGTCAAAAGTTGCTCAAAGAATTTTTTCATGTCTCTTTCCAACATATTCCGAGAGCACAAAACCAAGAGGCTAATCTGTAGCTCAAAGTGCGTCATGATATCAAGTGTCTCAAGAAGTCTTGAGTAGTGAAGCCTCGAATGATGATTGGAGAGTCAAAATAGCCGACTACCTTAGAAATCCATCACAGAAAGTTACCAAAAAGCTAAGGTATAAATCAGCCAAGTATGTTTTACTGAATGATCAGCTGTATTACAAAACAGTCGATGGAGCATTACTCAAATGCCTAAATCGAGAAGAAGCTAAGATGTTGATGGGCGAGGTGCATGAAGGGATATGTAGAGCTCATCAATCGGCTTATAAGATGAAGTGGATTATTCGTAGAACTGAATATTTCTGGCTAACAATATTAGAAGACTATTTTGAATATTACAAAGGGTGCCAGGATTGTCAACGTTTTGGTAATATCTAGAAATCGCCTGCATCGGCCATAAATCCAATAATCAAGCCATGGGCATTTCGAGGTTGGGGAATTGATTTAATTGGCCAGATTTTTCTACCCTCAAGCAAAGGACATAAGTTTATATTGGTAGCAACAGATTACTTCACTAAATGGGTTGAGGCAATTCCTTTGAAGATGATAACCTCAAAGAACATGGTTGATTTTGTCAAGGAGCACATTGTGTATTGTTTTGGGATTCCTCAAACTATAACTACCGATCAGGGGACAATATTCACATCAGAGGAGTTCGAAGATTTTGCTGCCAGTATGGGAATCAAGCTACTAAATTCTTCTCCTTACTATGCTTAGGCTAATGGCCAGGAAGAAGCGTCCAATCAGATTATGATTAAGCCGATCAAGAAAAAGATTGAAGAACAGCCAAGGAAATGGCATTCAACGCTTAATGAGGCACTATGGCCATATAGGATGGCCTATCATGGATCAATTAAAACGTCGCCTTATGAACTTGTGTATGGCCATAATGCAGTTCTTTCTTGGGAAGTACAGATTGGATCAAGGCGTGTTACATTGCAAAATGATTTATCAGCCGAAGTCTACAAGAATCTTATGATAGATAACTTAGAGGACTTGAATTGCCTTCGGCTGCGTGCTCTTAAAAATATCGAAGCCAATAAACTGAGGATTGCAAAATATTACAATAAAAAGGTCAAGATTAAGCAATTTTCTGAAGGAGACTTGGTCTGGAAAGTAAAATTGCCGATCGGGTCGAAGGACAGTAAATTCGGCAAATGGTCACCTAACTGGGAAGGACCTTATTGGATCAAACGTTGTGCGCCTGATAATGCTTATATTTTGAAAACACTAAGAGGAGAGGAAGAATTTGACCAAGCAATCAATGGGAAATATCTAAAGAGATATTACCCTAGCGTTTGGATTAATACTTAATATCTGATTTGTTCGGTCGTCAGCTCTAATAGCCGATATCAGAAAGGTATCGCCTGAAAGCTCTAGTTTGGTTTTGATGAACTGATGAAACCATAAGTGCTAACCTAGTTGATCAAGTGATCATAAGATAGGTAGCACATTCCAAGTGGTGAAGCAAATGAAGATCATAACATGATGACGGTGATGCCATGGTGATGATCAAGTGCTTGGACTTGAAAACAAGAAAGAGAAAAACAAGAGGCTCAAGGCAAAGGTATAAATGGTAGGAGCTATTTTGTTTTGGTGATCAAGACACTTAGAGAGTGTGATCACATTTAGTATCGATAGTTGTACTATTAAGAGGGATGAAACTCGTATCAGAATGCGGTTATCAAAGTGCCACTAGATGCTCTAACTCATTGCATATGCATTTAGGATCTAGTGGAGTGCTAACACCCTTAAAAACATTTGTGAAAATATGCTAACACATGTGCACAAGGTGATACACTTGGTGGTTGGCACATTTGAGCAAGGGTTAGGAACTTCACAGGCGGAGTGTCACCGGCACCCTAAAACAGAAAAAACGGAAGTCACTGTAACAGACCGGACGCTGGTCTCGGTAGGACCGGCGCGTCTGGTCAGGCAGAGCATGAAGACGCTGGCGTCAGTCTTTGACCGGACGTTGAAAGGGTGCATCCGGTCCAGCTGACGTGGCAGCGCACAGGGGAGTCACCGTGTGACCGAATGCTGGGTGTGTCCGGTCGAGCATGAAAAGTCGTCTCTAGATGCTTACTAGAAATGACCGGACGCTGGGGTTCAGCGTCCGGTGACTTTGAGCTGCTGCGTCTGGTCATCTCTTGACCGTTGAGATCAGACGATCAACATTTGAAGAGAGGGGACACGTGGCACGCATCGCGTGACCGGACGCTGAGGTCCAGCGTCCGGTCAATATGACCGGAGCGTCCGGTCACCCCGTGTTGTGCCCAGTGAAGGGGTACAATGGCTCTATTTCGTGGGGGCTTCTATTTAAGCCCCATGGCTGGCTCAATCTCACCCTCTTGGCCAGTTGCACTGACATAGCAACCTTATGAGCTTAGCCAAAGCCCTCCTACTCATCTCCATCATTGATTCATCATCTTTGTGGGATTGGGAGAGAATCCAAGTGCATTGCTTGAGTGTTTGCATCTAGAGGCACTTGGTGTTCATGTTTCGCTGCGGGATTCACTTGTTACTCTTGGTGGTTGCCGCCACCTAAACGGCTTGGAGTAGCGAGGATCATCGAGTGGAGGTTGGTGATTGTCCCCGGCTCCGATCGTGGTGATTGTGAGGGGTTCTTGACCTTTCCCCGGTGGAGAGCCAAAAGGTACTCTAGTGAATTGCTCGTGGCTTGTGTGATCCTCATCTTGTGTTGGTTGTGCGGCACCCTATTGAGGGTTTGGCGTGTGATGCCAATTAGCGCGTGAACCTCCAAGTGAGTGAATCGCCACAACGAGGACTAGCTTGTCGGCAAGCAAGTGATCCTCGATAAAAAATCATTGTGTTCATCATTTGATTCCGAGGTGATTTGTCTTCATTGGTATTCATTCTTGCAATTGATTGGCTCCTCCTTCGACATGGCGGTATAAACAAATTGCTCACTCTCTTTACATTACCGCAAACTAGTTGTCAAGCTCTTTAGTATAGCTAGTTGTGAGAGCTTGTTAGTTTGGTTAGTGTGGCTCTTTAGTTAGCTTTTGAGAGCACACTAACTTAGTGTAGTGTCATAGCTATTGTGTGGATAGAAACTATATAAACGAGAATTGTGGTAGGTGGCTTACTATTTTAGTAGGCTAGCGCAACACTTGCTTCGTCTCATAATTGTCTAACCGGTTTGTTAAGTGTTGTTGTAGAAATTTTTAATATGCTATTCACCCCCCCTCCAGTCATTAGGACCTTTCATCGCCTCTAGTGCAAAAATAGACCCGAAGGGGTAAAAGCCGGTACGATGTGTATCGCTTATAGGAGCAAAGCAAACACGGATGAAGTGATGCATATAATACGAAATAAAGGAAAATCACTCAAGACGATGAAATTATTTGCAAAATATCACCTATTACAAGCTACGGGCCGGAAAACACTTTGCTTACTATATCATCGTCCAAGGTGTTGAAGGCTATAGAGTTGGCAGCGCTAAAGAAGTCCTCGACCAAGCGCTCATGATCCCCAGGGTGCACCGTGTCTGGAAAACCATGGGGAAGAAACCAAAGATAGTGGCCAGAGCGGGCTTGTGCAGCGGCCAATGCCACGGCAGCATCATGATGAACGCCATGAAGAGCGACCTCCCTGACACGGTTCGGGATGTCATGCAAGCGAACCAACGGAACGGCGCCCTTGGCATTGGCAAATCCCGTCGTGTGATCCGCAGCTGATCGAAGGCTTTCCAACTGAGCAGTTAGATCTAAAAGATTTAAGGAAAGAAAGATCAGAAATCTTGAAGGCAAAGTTAAGAAGAAGCTAGAAAGATTATGGTAGACGTCTCACCTATGATTCTGGCTTCAGCCCTAGCCAACCTTTCCCCCCACTGGGCTAGCCTCAGGGGGTGATCGGCCTTGAATCATGGCCAAAGCCGATTCTACAAGGGAGAGGCAGCTGGCTAGATTTTGGTCAGTCCGATCGATGGAGGCAAGCAGATCGTCATTGAGGGCCTCCTCAGTAGACCTCTTGCTGTTCTCCATGATCTCAAACATACGGAAAAGTAGGAACTATACTAAAGACGCAGAAGGTTTGAGACGAAGCGGGTTGTTTTTCGATCCACAGCCGTGGCCCGTATATATAGCCCGGGAAGGCGAGAAGATAGATTTCGCCGGCGGTTTGAAATTGAAATCAGATACAGAAACGGATCGACACTCTAGAAATTCAGGGGATAGATAACGAAGAAATAACAGATTCAGACTTATTGCTTCTCCAAATTACAAAATATCATGGGATGGATACGAAGAATTTACATTGACCAGAGATCAACCCACCAAGGCTTCTTTCGATTGAAGGGAGTCCGGGTCCCCACAAGGCCGAAGGTCATCATGAACCAAGTCACATCGGCTCATTGATAAAATTATGCTAGGAGAAAGGGAAAGGTCGCCCGCCTAACAGATGCCTAGCTGATTTCTCGGTAACTGGGAACTGTGGGAAAGAAGCCTGTGGCTTTCTCGGTGGGCGTTTGGTGGAGCAAATAAGGGGAAGGTGTCCACACATTTTAGCCCTTACAAACACTAGAACAACTTTGTGAGCATGGAGAGAAGACTTAGGTGATATCACAAAAATTCTTCTAACCACAGTGGCTGATCCTCTTGCTCGACAAGGCGCTAGAATGAGCGACATAATCACCCTATACAAAGAATTCTTTTAACCGCTCAAGATCTTCATAGCAAAAGGATTGACCATGTAGGGTTCGGTGGAGTCAGAAGCACTCGAGGGGGCAGATGGAAGAGAAACATAGCTGAATTGTTGAGTTGCTCTCACCAGGGTCGGATAGACATTTTATAGCCAGCCTAGAAAGATGAATCCAAGTGTCCGTGAAGCAATGATGCTCTCACAAAAGTTTTGAAGCATGGGCTCATGAACTGACATAGATGGCGACAAACAGTAGACCCCCAGTCAAGATTCTCTACCCGTGACTACGGACCTATCGGGGATACAGACGTGATAATTTTGGAATAAAATTTCTTTTATCCCAAAATTGGGGGGCATGTGTCTACACCAAAATTTGGAAGAAGAATCGCAGGGACTCGAAAGCTCCCAAGATCATGTCATCAAGGAATCAATTGCGTGCAGGTTAGAATCGGCTGATTCGAATGCAACACTAGAATTAACTTTCTTCAGATAGCGCTGGCAGATAACGACAAAGGCTACGATCGGCGTTGGGACAAGGCATGTTGGACTCTGCAAAAATGGAAAGATTAGAGTTCAAGTTATCTTAATTTCGGAATGTTTTCTCTAGGGCCAAAAATTATGATGAGTCGTGCTTAGGTAGGAATCATGCGTAGGTTTCGGGTATAAATATTGGACCCCGGCTTTTGTATAAGACACACAATCAATCAAATACAAGTTACTTACTTTTTTGGCTCTGGCCACCCCTTAGGAGTAGGAGTAGAGTAGATCTCGACGAGTTCTTCAACAAGTACGGCTGCATCGATCTGGTCGACCTCCACTGCTTGTTTGTAAGTATTGTCATGGTTTATACTTCTGTTCGTACGGCTGCATCGATCCGATCGACCTCCACTGCTACTCTGATATAAGCTAGTTATCGACTCTTGTCTAGTTCAAGTACGGCTGCATCGATCTGGATGACCTCCACTACTCGAACTAGATTAAGGTCAAGTTATCGGCTCTATCTAAGGGTGGCGTTCCATCGGATAGATTCATTAAGTTATCGATATTGTTTATTGCTTCCATTATTTATTTAATTACAGCAATATCACTTCATACGATTGAGATTGATCTAGATCTAGATCGGCCTTATATCCTTCTTAACCCATTGTTTGTTAATCTAAATTTGATCTAATCTGTATCTTGAACGATGAGTTATGTTTTATTAGTCGTTTTATGTCAATCTTGATCGCGCATAGTGTGCGGTTAAGGCATGTTTTGCCTTGAGTAGATCTGTTGGCTAGTGAGAACCGTTCCATGGCCCGTTATTACAGCCTATGTGATTATGCCTCATACCCCACTGTTAGCACTATGGAGTGGGGATCGTTATTTGATAGATCTGTTCCTGATAGGGCATGACCTTAATTGTGCGCTATGCCTGAATCGGTTGTTTTTAGCCGATATCGAGTGCTTTCACGAACAGTTCACATCACGAGACCGTTGAAGTAAAGATAAGTTGAAAGATGTGTTAGTCCCATGATCTTATTATTGTATTACGACCTACATGATTCTGCCTCATGCTCCACTGATATTAGTAATAAGTTAGGGTCGTCGAATCTATTGTTGTTTCTACGGCCTACATGATTCTGCCTCATGCCCCACTGGCCATAGCGGTAGATGAGATCTAATATGTTCATTAGATTTATCTTTATTAAATGGTTAAATGATGATGAGTTATTTCTTTTATATGGAAAGGGATTCGATTACTTACAATCATTGGCTTAGCATGAATTAATCATTGTTGACATCCTTTTGCTACTGACTAATGTTTGTCTAAATAACGAGATCTATCCTGAGCGATAACTGATTTACCTTCCATGATTACATGAGCTTCAATTCATTTATTGTTATGAGTATGCTGGAATCGACTATTTAGTCAATTTCCTTCCATATCGGCTCTCAGAGTCGTACATTCGGGACTGTCTGGCAACACCAGCATGTTCTACCTTAAATTACTGATTAGCTTTTCTCCTTGTCCATTGTAGGGTCAAAGTGACTGGCACATCTCAGGAAGAGTGCATAGGATCGACCATCCCTACGCTGAAGCTAGGCGGATCTCCAGCTCCATCAAGCAGAGTCTTCCGGCTTGCTCGTGTGTCCTTGGCATGGGATGAAATTTCGTGCCAACACACGTTCTTGGCATGCCCAATGGGACCCCACAATCGTCATGGCGGTTCACAACAACAACGACATCCTTATGGTACATTATAAAGATCTACCTAATGGAGATAAAGATGTCATCGGTAAAGCTATAGAAGAATTTCAGAACAAGTATTTGTTGTCCTACACCAAAACACGTAACAACGCAATTGTTCAGAAATATCCACTACCAAGAGTTCTATTATATGGGCAAACAGATACAATTGAAGCTGAAGAAATTTCATGCCAACAATGAGTAAAAAATAATATTCATGTTATTGAGTACGGTGTGAGGCCTTACCCAGGAAATGAAAAGAAATTTCGAACATCTTGTTTAGGAAACACGATCATGAACATGTGGCCGAATGGTTTTTAAATTCTAAAAAAAGTAAACGAAGTCTGAAAATCATGACATTTGTCAAGATCTCGTGATATCATACGTGGAGGCCATGGTAAAAAATTGAGAAGGTTTTGCACAATCTGTTACGTACGATGTTTACAAACCGAAGTATCTCAAAAGAAGAATCGTAGCGTTGAGAAGGATTCAGTAAGATTCAGAGTCAAAGTGATGGTCGAATTGGGGTTTGACTTCAAAACTTTTTGTATAGGCAATACAAAACATAGATTGATTCATGTGTAATTTTGGTAATTTTTGGGATCCGTTTGATAATTTTAATTTATTAAGTGCAATTATAAAATTTTAATTAATATACATTAAATTTAAGCTATAACTGCATGAAATAATAAGTTTTTTTCACTTCTGACCTTGAAACTTTTTCTACTATGCACATAAAACATGTGGTACTCCATGTTAAGATTTGGTTTATTTCTATATCCTTTTGCTATATTTCAGTAATTTATTGCATTTCAAGGAATTTTTTGGTATAAGTCAAATTTGAACTGCAAGTGATTCAAATAACAGAATAAAATAAGTAGAAAAATGATATTCATGTTATTGAGTCTGGTGTGAGGCCTTACCCAGGAAATGAAAAGAAATTTCGAACATGTTGTTCAGGAAACACGACCACGAACGTGTGGCCAAATGGTTTTTAAATTCTAAAAAAAGCAAACGAAGTCTGAAAATCATGAGATTTGTCAAGATCACATGATATCATACGTGGACACCATGGTAACAAATTGAGAAGGTTTCACTCAATCTGTCACATATGATGTTTACAAACCGAAATATCTCAGAAGAAGAATCGTAGCGTTGAGAACGATTCGGTAAGATTTAGAGTCAAAGGGATGATTGAATTGGGGTTTGACTTCAAAACTTTTTGTATAGGCAACAGAGAACACAGATTGAATCATGTGTAATTTTGATAATTTTTTGGACCCGTTTGGTAATTTTAATTTATTAAGTGCAATTATCGAATTTTAATTGATATACATTGAAATTGAGCTACAACTGCATGAAATAATAAGTTTTTTTCACTTCCGGCCTTAAAACTTTTTGTACTCTCCACATACAACATGTGGTATTCCATGTTAAGATTTGGTATATTTCTGGATCCGTTTGCTATATTTAATTAATTTATTGCTTTTCAAGGAATTTTTCGGTATAAGTTAAATTTGAACTGCTATTGATTCAAATAATAGAATAAAATGAGTAGAAAAATGATATTCATGTTATTGAGTCTAGTGTAAGGCCTTACCATAGAAATGAAAAGAAATTTCGAACATCTTGTTTAGAAAACACGACCACGAACGTGTGGCCAAATGGTTTTTAAATTCTAAAAAAAGCAAACGAAGTTTGAAAATCATGAGATTTGTCAAGATCTCATGATATCATACGTGGAGGCCGTGATAAAAAATTGAGAAGGTTTCGCATAATGTGTCATGTACGATGTTTACAAACCGAAGCATCTCTAGAGAAGAATCGTAGCGTTGAGAAGGATTCGATAAGATTTGGAGTCAAAGTGACGGTCAAATTAGGGTTTGGCTTCAAAACTTTTTGTATAGACAATAGAGAACATAGATTGTTTCATGTGAAATTTTGGTAATTTTTTTTGATCCGTTTGATAATTTTAATTTATTAAGTGTAATAATGCAATTTTAATTGATAGAAATTGAATTTGAGTTATAATTGCACAAAATAATAGAATAATATTCGTAGAAAAATCAAATATATATTGTTGAGTGAATTTGATAAGGTATTTTCAAAGTTCATCGGAACAAATTTAGAAAAACACGGTGTGGAAAAGAAGAAAAAGAAGAAAAATAAAAAAGCTAGGATTTGCTGAGTGTCAGATCAGGGGCACTCGGCAAACCCCCCTCATATCCACCCCACCTGGGCTAGCCATACGCACACATGCACGCACACACATAGCCACCAGCTTTCATGGCCATTGCCACCATACTCATGCCCGCCCCGCCTTTGCCTCGCCCTCGCCGCCTGCCCCACCCCCGTCGCCTGCCCCGTGCCTCACGAACACAGGAACGAACTCAAGGCACCTCTTCATCACCAAGCCGGAAGCCACCGCCCAGGACCTACTCCACCACAGCCACGACGCCTCTCGGAGCCCTAGACCTGCCTTGAGCCTTCGCCACCACGGACCACGGCGCCGTGTCCAACGCTCGGTGTCCAGAACCCCACGCGCGACCTCTCGGAGCCACCTCGTCGTCACCACAGGCGAACGCCGCAAGACACCTCTGACCTCACCGCACACCTGCACCGACCCCGACCGGCGTCACGCGATCCGCTTTCACCTAGCCCGCCGGTGAGCAACCCGACCCAAAGCTCCACCTTTTGGCCTTGACAACACCGTGGCCTGCTTATAATGCACCTAAATTAGGGGTACTAACATAATGCACTTAAATGGAGACTGAATGTGGATTGCGTTGTTTGACATACCTACGGATGGACTGATTGCTTGCTAGCTGCCATGACTCTGCACTATTATTAAGTCATGGCCTTGTATTTGTATTTCTATTCCCTCTAAACAAAGTATATGGACTTTAGAAAAATTCTAGAACCAAGGGGGGGGGCCATGGCCCACTATGGCCCCCATGTAGCTCCGTCGTTGCTTGTATTTTTCCTACAAATCATCAGAATTCAATTTAAGATAGTATGAAAGTGGAATCAGGAATAGTAGGATAGTTTTCTTCCATTCAATCTGACACATGAGAATGGAAACTATGAGCTTGACAAATGTTTCTATTTTTCCAAGACCAAACACTTAGGCCATGCAGAAACAATTGCAAGGTAGCACAAAGGCATCTTTGTAGAAGGAAGTGCTCACCATGGAGTGGTGGAACCACATTTTCTTGCTCAACTACTTGAGAAGATGGCCAAGTACTAGATGGACTCTGTAGATGCTACTTGAGCAGTTATTTGTTGCAACAAAGACCAGCACCACCAATATGTGAAAAGTTATAATTGTCTCCACAAGTATCTATTTCTGTATGTAGGTCATAATGATTACATAGACCTTGAACATGACCAGCACTAAAAGGTTGAGCAAGAGTATTGTCCCAAGAAGACACTGCCACATTTGCATTTGTGTTTCTCACAGTAGCAGTATCCATAGGCATGACAGAACCTTGCTCCCTCTGGGTAGGTTGTTGTTGTGATAAAATAGCTTGAGAAACTGCAGGATCTAAATAAATCTAGTCATCACTCATTAACTAGAAAAAAAATCATGTCAAATAGCTATAGGTCCTTGAATAATACAAACCATGTTTAGATGCCTTCTACATATGGATATGGATGAGTCGCCTTTCATTTTGGCACAGGTGAAGGCGGATGCTCGCCTATACCATTCTTCTCCTCAAACATCAAGAAGTACTTCTGTGCATGGCTCCTTATCTATCAAAGGAACATTTTTTATAGATTGAGGCCATTATAAAGCTTAGATTTATTACAAAGTAATATTACCGAATGTCTGTAGCTAAAGATCACAGGCACTTTGAGAGCTATCGTTAAGGACTTAGGGCGGCAATGGATACCTGTATAAACATTTATGCAGTTTCCTATAAATTGTAATCAACTAGCAGCATAGTAGCATGCTTTGAAGGGAACAATCACAGACAGTGAATCATCAAGATTAGCAAACCTAATCCAGAGACCGGCGCATAGCACATCCAGCTAGCCATATCTTAATTAACAGACAATTCCAGTACAAGCGAGTGGCAAATAAACAAGAATTGAGGGATGGTCACTTGATTACTTACACGAGTACATACGGGCAGCCTGATCTAGAAAGTACCTGGTGAATATATTGTGTTATGTTAGTATCCATGCATGTTTAGCATAGTCCCTTCTGAAAAGAAACAGAAATTATGTGACATGTTGCTTAACTAAGTCTAATAGTTCGTTTGTTGTAGGAGAGGCTATTACAAGGATCATTCCACACTGTCCTCGACTCGTCACTTTATAGGACAGCAAGGTGAGGCATCCTACACCCATATCATGTTCGTATATCACGTAACCTAGCTAGGCATCTCCCGTTCGAAAGAGATACGGTTGGAAATATGCAAATCTTTGCATATCTATAACCGTATCTATTTCGAATTATCCACGTTTTTTAATAGCCCAAGGATGTGTAGATGGAGTTAGTTTCCATGCTCTACTCGGATCCAAGACAGAGTTTCAGCAGCATCTCCCTGTTGTTCTCCGGATACACAATCTCCCTGCCAGGACGTGTATTTGGAGAACAGCGGGGAGGTGCTGCCAAAATTCTATCTCGGATACGAGTAGAGCATAGAAACTAACCCCATCTACACATCCTCGGGTGGGATTAGGACCTATCTTCACCTATTAGATAGTATAGGAACCTATAGATGCAATTGATTTTTATATTACTTGCTGATATATTAGAGGATGGATGACCGTGAGTGGATGTACACGGGCCGCTCTAGTCAGGGTTCGTTGACCGATGAATGGATTGAGAAGACCGATGCTTTCTTGGAACTAGCATTTGCAAGGGTTAAAGGAGCGCGTGCCACTTGGTGTCCCTACAGCATTTGTGCAAACATGTGTCGACAAAAAAGGTGGTCATGGGTAAATATCTTTACAAGAATAGATTTACGGCGGACTATACCCAGTGGATCTACCATGGTGAATCTGGCGTGTGAGAAACGAGGTCGTGAGACAACGCATCGAGGATTATGGTGCTGATGCTGGGGTAGGAGACATGTTAAATGACTATCATGAAGCACACTTCGATGAAGGACGTAAGGAGGAGGAGCCAGAGCCAACCACAAAGGCGTATTATGATATGTTGTCTGAGGCATAGCAACCCCTTCATGGGCATGCCAAGGTTTCTCAACTGGATGCTATTGCATGCCTAATGGCCGTAAAGTCCCAATTTAGCTTGAGTCGAGAAGCCTTCGATGCTATGCTGACAATTGTTGGTACCCTGCTCCCGGATGGTCACATCCTGCCAAAGAGCATGTATGAGGCACAGAAACTCCTTCGTGCACTTAAGATGCCATATGAGTATATACATGCTTGTTCGAAGGGATGCATCTTATTTAGGAAAGAACATGCGGAAGCAAAGTACTGTGTGAAGTGTAAATCGTCTAGGTTCCTGGAGGTAGAATCTGGTGATGGTCAGAAGAGGCAGCTCACCATCCCCGTGAAGATCCTATGGTACCTTCCATTCATACCGAGGATCCAATGGCTTTATATGACTGAGAAATCCATGAAATAGATGACATGGTATAAATACGGATGTCGATACAATCCTGAGAAGCTAGTGCATCCATTCGATGGTGAAGCATGGACAAGGTTTGATATGATTCATCGTGAGAAAGCTCTAGAGGCTCGTAATGTACGTGTTGTGCTGACAGCAGATGGGTTCAATCCTTATGAAATGGCGGCTGCCTCATACACTTGTTGGCCCATGTTCGTTATCCCTCTCAATCTCCCCCTGGCGTCCTCTTTCAATGATAGAACATATTCTTGTCGTTGACAATTCATGAACACCCAGGGAATAATATGAATGTGTACATGGAGCCTCTGATTGATGATTTGGTCTGTGCTTGGGAGGAAGGGGTATGGACATACGACCGGGCTACAAAGACAAACTTCAAAATTCATGTTTGGTACCAGTACTCCCTGCATGACTTTTCGACGTATGGAATATTCTGTGGCTGGTGTGTTCACGAAAAGTTCTCATGCCCAGTATGCAAGGCGTCTCTGATGTTCATTTGGTTGACAAAGGGTGGCAAGTTTTCTTCGTTCGACAAACATCGACAATTCCTCCCTCTTGACCATCCATTCTGACGAGACATCAAGAACTTTACGAAAAATGTAGTAGTTGAAGGCCCTACACCCCAGATGATGATTGGTGCTGCGGTTCATGCTCAGTTAGATGCTCTCGAGGTCAATGACCAAGGAGATCGTTTTCTAGGATATGGTGAGCAACATGCATGGACTCACAAGTCGTGCTTATGGAACCTTCATGTATATTCCATGTGATAGTAATATAATAACAATAATAATATATTTTCTATCTCTCGCGAGTGACAGGTAATTACTTGACTTCTACCGGATCCTATAGCATAGCAATCTACATGATCCTAACATACCAATAGGACTCATAGGATAAGGATATATATATATATGCAAGTGGGTTTCATTCAACTCCTCAAAACTTAATGCACAAGCATAAAATAAAGTGCAGAATATTAGAGGTTATGCACCGGGGCTTGCCTGGGTAAGATATAACAAAAAGTTAGCATTCCATCATGGCGACACAATCATCAGGCACCATCTTTTCTGCTACTTCGGTCGACTCCATGATCCATCGTTGTTCCTATTATGATGTACGTGGTTGCAACGCAGAGACGTAAATAATCAACGGCAACTGCAACTCTAAAATAGGATTACGTTCCGCAAGCTAATGAGCTGGCTTTAATGACTAACGTACTAGTCTACGTATCACGTTGTCAAGTAAGGCTTTGTCTCTAGAAAAATGTTTTAGTCCTACAATCCCAAAGTGTTTTGCCTTCTTATTGATTAAATTTATATATTCGAACTAGAGCTCATTTAGCTACCCTAGCAAACTAATTATTATGGAGCTATAAAAATTACAGTGAGCACCTAATAATGTTAGAAATTTACTGTGAAAGTTTCAGAGCCAACACTATCACTAATTTATCACAACAATTCCTACAAATTTATATCTTATAATATTAAGCATCTCAAATTAATTAGATAACTGTTAAAAATATTATAGAACTATGTGAACAAAATATACTAGCAGATAGATCATGATTTTAGGAACCTAACAAAATTGATTTCACAATTTTCAGTTAACTACACAATTTTATATTGAATTTACAAGTTTACCTTAGAAACTAAATTAGAAAATGCTTTAGAAAACAAAAAGGGCTGGTGGCAAGCATTCGGCCTAGCAGACCTTGGTGGCTAACGTGGGATGCAACCCACGCAAGAAGACACCATTTCACGACGGGAGCCCGTGCTAGCACTTTAGCAAATGAGCCATCGAGACTTTTCTAAACCACGACTAGGTCCTAATACTATTTCTTCCTTTCTCCGAAGCAATTCACTTAACCCCTTGGATTTTCCAAATTTCCTTGCCACTTCCCGTCCATCCCGTGCATGGCGGTGCGGCGAGCGGCGGCACTGGGCGTCCACGCCGGCCACCAGAGGCCTATGCGGACCCATTTAGCGGGTCGGTCACCATCTACGGCTAAACACGTAAGGATGGACGGCGGTTGGGAGCTTAACGATGCACTCACCAAGCCTAACCTCGACGACGGGTATAACCATGCGGCGCGCGGCTGATCGCTCAGTGGCCTAAGGCACTATTGGGGTGGTAGAGATAGCGGGTAAGCACCAGTGCTCATCGAGATTCACATCATGGTGCGGTTGAGGCGGAGGAGTGCCGAGGTGGCCTAGCCATGTGCGCCAGATGATATCGGCGGCGCTCAAAGGTTGACACCGCCGTCGCAACCGCTGCCGTCAAGGACGCCCTCGACGGCCGGCAATGGACCGAGGAGATCATCGCGCGCGCCTACCATTGCGGTACTCTGCGAGTATATCCATCTTTGGGACACCACAGACGTTCCGGCTATCACCGCACACCTCCGGCCGCTTCATCTCGAAGTGGATCGGTAACACCTACACCGCGTCGTCGGCGTCTGGCGTTTTTCATCGGTATGACTTCTCTGCTGGGCGCCAAGTTCGTTTGGAGGGCGGCCGTGCATAAAGGTCAAATTCTTTTTCTAGCTCGCTCTGCATGGCCGCCTCACGGGCGGTGGACCGTTGCAAACGACATGGATCGCGGGGAAGCTACGTCGCGCTCTGCGTGATCAAGATGGCGAGACGACCGACCACCACCTGCCGGCCTCTTGCCCGTTCACGCGCGAGGTCAGGCACGCGCTTTGCTTTCGCCTCGGCGGGCACCAAAGACCTTGCACCGGGCAACGACTCCACACTCGCCGACCGGTGGCTGGCGACACGCGACGAAGTCCCGGGAACCTTCAGACGGGACCTTCACTCACTCGTCCTCCTAGTCGCTGGATCATGTGGAAAGAACGGAACAACAGGACCTTTAGCAGCGTTGCCATGACGACGACACGGTGCTTTCGCCGTGGTCACCGAAGAGCTGGACGCCTACATCGGCGCGCGGATGCGGTGTCAAGCGTCGTTCTTCATGGTGGCGTGATTCTGGCCGCGCACCCACCTCCTTCGGTCGTTAGAGCATCTCCGAGTGTTTGCTATCTCAATTTGGTATCCATATAATTTTAGCAAAATAAGAAAAAATAGCCTCCAACAGTTTGGCAAAATAACTTGGCATCAATAGCAACTTGGCAAATCTTCCCTCCGCGCGCGCAAATATACGCGCGCGTATACGGCTTGGCATCCGGGGCTCTTCGTTTCTTAGCGGGGCTCTTCGTTCGCTTAGCGGGCCTCTTCGTTTTGTTAACGGGTTTTTTTTATTTTACCAAGTCAAAAATGCCAAACTCTTGAAAATAGATTGTTTTTTTACTTGCCATATAATTTTGGGAGTTGGCAAATCACAAGATTTGCCAAGTAAAATTTGACAAACTCTTGGAGATGCTCTAACATTTGTTTAAACGTTTAGTACAACGATTTAGCACCGCCGTTAAAGCCGGCGATCCTTGTTAGTGTGCGTGGTTTGTATATCATGGCAAATCGCCATGGTGTGCAACCATTGTGTAACGAAAACTCTTTCTTCTCTTAATGAAGCAGTGCAGCGCACGCTTTCGAAAAAAAAAAGTAGTAGCTGGGCGATCGATCCATGGTCGACACATATGTTTAAGAGGAGCAAGAAGAAGTCGTCGCCATGGCAACCACATCGCTGTGCTTGTTAGTTAATTGTTACTTAGCTTACTTGTAGGTAGGTACTCTTGGTTGACCAATGGGAGCAACAATAATAAGCCGACCCGGCACTGGCGGAGCTATAGGGTGGACAGGTTGGGCCACGGACCACCTTGTAGATTTGGTCTAAACTGTAGTACCCCTCACTCCCTCAGTACTCGGCTTTGGACTCTGCTGGGCTAGCCTATGTGCTTCTGCTGCCGAATCCGGATCGAGCCTGAAAGCGAAGTCCAAGCGACGCCCGCGTCTCCGCGACATGCACCTTGGTCTTCTGAGTTCTGACTCCAACCGTCCAAACTCGTACTTGGGGTCTTGACGATCTGTATTTGCAGCAGCCGCGTAGCCACCGGCCGCCCTGCCGCCGGTCGGCCAGACGTCGGAGTCAGAGGCAAGGCTAGCAACGCACGACCTGTACGTTGATCATGATATCCTTTCTTCTTTACTCGAACTCTGTATGCCCTTTTTTTAATTGTGTTTTGTAATTCATATACTTGTGCACCGACATATTAAGTGGGTGTTTGGATCCGGTGACTAAAATTTAGGAGATATCACGTGAGGGTGTCGCATGTGGTGTTCGGATACTAATAAAAAAACAAATTACAGAACCCGTTAGTACTCCACGAGACGAATTTATTAAGCATAATTAATCCGTTATCAGCACACGTTACTGTAGCACTATATTGTCAAATCATAAACTAATTAGGCTTTAAAGATTCGTCTCGTAAATTAGTCGCAAGTTGTGCAATTAGTTTTGTAATTAGTCTATATTTAATATTTCGTACATGTGTCCAAATATTTAATGGGACAACGACTAAAGTTTAGAGGAGAAACCAAACACCCCCTAAATTTATAGCGGCTAAAAAAAAAATTTAGACAATAGACCACCGTAGCTACGAATCCTAGCTACGCCGCTGCCGCCAGGCCCGCCGGATTAGCAACAGTTGAGACTTGAGATCGATGGGAGCAGAAATAATGAAACGATCGATGAACAACTAACGCGCACATCACGCAGATTAAGCACGCTACACAGAGTGCCACGTACAGTGGTGGTCCACGCGTCCATTAATTGGGCCCCGTACGTAAGTACACATCCAGAACATGCCATGCGTTTTTTTTTTTGGCACATGGACAAGTGGTCCCGTTCGCTTCGCTGAAAAAATCAAACTGAAACACTGTTCCGGCTGATTTGCTGTGAGAGAAAAACACTATTCCGCCTAAAAAAAATAATCTGAAAAAAACGAATTATAAGAGAAGCGAATGGGGCACTGTGTGTGCAGTACAGTGCAGGGAGAGAGATTTTTAGGCTATGTTTAGTTTACGAATTTTGGGAATTTGGCTACTGTAGCACTTTCGTTTTTATTTAGCAATTAGTGTTCAATCATGGACTAATTAGACTCAAAACGTTTGTCTCGCCATTTTCAACCAAACTGTGCAATTAGTTTTTTTTCGTCTACATTTAATGCTCCATGCATGTATCGCAAGATTCGATGTGATGGCTACTGTAGTACTTTTTTGAGAAACTTTTTGGGAACTAAACAAGCACTTAGAGTGCAAACAACCGAGCTCAATTATGGCTGGTTTCCTATCGAGGTCTCAAGGAGAAATTTCCGCGACTAGCAAGTCGCTCGCCCTAGCGCCGCAGCCGCCATCACCTCCGCATCCACCACCGTTGGTCTCCCTCCCTTCTCC
Organism: Miscanthus lutarioriparius; assembly: GCA_904845875.1. Taxonomy (NCBI): domain Eukaryota; kingdom Viridiplantae; phylum Streptophyta; class Magnoliopsida; order Poales; family Poaceae; genus Miscanthus; species Miscanthus lutarioriparius. Next base: position 4,407,701 of record CAJGYO010000018.1, read on the forward strand.
CTCTGGCATCTCGCGGGAGGCCAGAGGGAGTGGGGATCCATCGTTTTTTATAAGTTTTCTAGTATATCGAGTCATCTATGGTTAGAGTCTCTCCATACCAAGTTTCTTGGTACTGGAAATTTATCTCCTCCTCCTCCTCTCTGGCGACGGCGATGGGGCAGTGTGGATTCATTTTCTCCATGGCGGCTCTGTTGAAGATGAGGGCGGCACTGTTGAAGATGAGGGCGACATCAGCGTCAGCAACTTTATCGGCTTGACGACATGGAGACTTGGCTTTCTGGATGACGACATCAAGGCGGAGATGATGTCACCGTTATAGAATAATTTTCTCCGGTTTCTTCTCCGTTTTGTTGTGGTTAGATCTGGCCACAATGAAGGACCAGAGAGAATAAGTTTCAAATCAATCTTTCTTATTCTTTGGTGGTAAAAAGAAGAAGGAAGACACAAGAAAGAAGAAGTTTCTCCACTTCGCCTGCAGGAATGTTGGCTGTCGTTCGTTGGGCATATGTTCTCAGGCCTTTTGCCGAGTGTTTGACTGTGCGGTCGTCTATACAAATCATCATACAGGTTTGGAGTTGAGATTTTGTGCTATACAGAGCGTGGTACAATTTAGATGATCTGGATATACGCTAGTGTGCTTGTAACGTGATGATGTACTTAGCTGTGATCTAATATAATTATTCTTTCATCTCAAAAAAATTATCTATGGCATTGGCATGCATGTAGATGGGATTATATCCTCTAAAAAGATTTTACTCATTTTTTGTGAATGTCAGAAATATTTTTTATTATGATGTTGTAGCCTTCTATCAATGGTATACTCTCTTTGTCCTGTCCTAAAATATAAAGGATTCAGTTTATCCTTAGTCAAACTATAGTAGTAACTTTGACTAAGTTTATAAAAAAAGAAAAAATATATAGTACTTCGAATTAGCTCAATTAAATACATTATAAAATATATATCTATAATATACCTCTTTGAAGTTATAGATGTTGATATTCTTCTCTATAAATTTGGTCAAACTTAGCGTAGTTTGACTTAGGACAACCTTGTGGCCCTTATATTTAAGGACGGAGGGAATAACTTTTGCACAATAATATCAACTAATGTAGGGCATATTATTGTAGATGCAAATGCTTGCATACTTGTACCCATACTTACTTTTATGAATGAACGTATGCAAGTTCTAACTCATAAATTTGTTTGCAAAAAAAAGTTCTAACTCATAAACATTTCTGAGAGACTTCGCTGGTAGGTTTGAGATTGAAAAATTACCGGTATATGGCCACGATAGCTAAACTCACTTTTACCCCTCGAAGAATAAGGAAGAAGTTTATTTTTTACAATCGAGTTATCGTTTCGAGTCTGATTGTGGCCTTCAAGGTCCAATGACAATCAAACTACTTTGGCCATTGAACTACTAAACTAGACAACTTTAGCCCTCAACTAGTTTTAAAGTTGGTTTTGCCTACATATGTATTTTCAAAAATATATAAAAATATGTTTACACCTCTAAAACATATAACTAATTTAGTTTCAATAAAATACAAATGTTGTACCATTTTTCTACAAACAGTATCTATTGGTGGTTAATTTAGAGTTATTTGGACATACTTGTTCCTGTTGGTAGTGTTTTATTGCTCATAATCTTGATCATTATTTATTTAATATAATATTAGTGTACATATTTAGTTAGACTCCAATTTGACTCAGCAAGTTCCACATCAAGGAAGCTAATTGGGCAACCGTACGTAGGAGGTTGCTTAGCCTCTAGCATATTCTTGAGTGAATGCTAAGACTCCATCAGACTGTTCGTTTGTTGGTTTCAGCCAGCCTAAATTAGACAGTCAACAGTGTTTTCCTCTCACAAAAAATCAGCATCAATCAGCTCAAACCAGCATCAGCACCACCCAGCGAACAGGCCCCATAAGTGGCCTATCATGTTTGTGTTGGGAGTCGTGATCCCTTGTCGCATGCCAAAATGGCTTAACACTAGTCAAAATTGTACTCAGGAGATAGATCAAGGATCAATACTACATCTATATAGTAAAAATTACAATAATCCAACTACACAAAGATGTACATGGCTCTTATAGTCTTATATATGCCTCCTATGCATGTGAATAGAACTAATATTATTGCGAAGTGGAGGCTATCATTTGTTTCACCTAAATGGATACCCAATTGGACTTTAGAAACTCCTCGCAACTTTTACAAAAATGTTGGAAGGAACAACAACAATAACCATCAACCACTTGCATTGCAAAAAGTACAAATATCTTGCAGGCATATGCATGTAATAAAGTAAGCAAATCTATCAAGTAAAGTTGGGCAAAATCTATCTGGTTGATTCCATGTAGGTCTTATTTATGGCTAGTTACTCAGAGTCTGTTTAGACCGACTAAGACTAATTGTTTGTCATAGCTAAAAATTAGTTGATTATTAACCGGTGTATATTTGTATTCCTCGTAAAATTTACATACATCTCTAGCAATGAACTATTAGTTTGGCTTTTGTTAGCTAGTTGTGTTTGACTAATGGACTAACAACTACTGGCGATTAAAAATCGTTAGCCTTTCTTTGAATGGAGTAGAGCTAATTTTTGGCTTCGATATGTTACACCGTGAGCTCAAAATATCAAATAGACCTTAATCTAGCTTTTGAGAGAAGAGCTACGCAGTAAGCCGTGAATTCAATCCGAAGAAGCACAAAAACAGGTGGCCAACTTGGCTTGGCCCCATCTCCTCTCCTCTCTTCCCCAAACAAGATCTCGCCTCTCCCTGTCATGGAGGATAATTTAATTTAATCTCACTACCCCTCCTGCTCTGCTTTATTATTGCTTCCTCCTCGCTGCACCCATCCCGCCATGTCCTCTCCCCTGTCTCTCTCCAGCCTCCTTTTCTCAACCTTTGACGCTGTAGCTTGAGAGCAAGCTTAGTGCCTACCAGATTCTCCTCCTCCTGAGCGGCTGAGCGCTAGCTGGTCTCCGATAGGCTAGCCATGCAGGTGCGCTGCGACGTCTGCGGCGCCGCGCCGGCCGCCGTGCTCTGCTGCGCCGACGAGGCCGCGCTCTGCTCCGCCTGCGACCGCCGCGTCCACCGCGCCAACAAGCTCGCCCACAAGCACCGCCGCATACCGCTCCTCCAGCCCGCCTCCGGCAACGACGACTCCGACGCTGCCGCAAACGCCACCGCGCCGCTCTGCGACGTCTGCAAGGTCCGGTGCATGCTTCGGCCGGAGACGGAGAGGATCGGATTCGGAGCTGCTGCTGCTGCTGACATGGTTGGTGCGCCTTGCAGGAGCGGAGGGGCCTCGTGTTCTGCGTGGAAGACCGCGCCATCCTGTGCCCCGACTGCGACGACCCCATCCACAGCGCCAACGACCTCACCGCCAAGCACACCCGCTTCCTCCTCGTCGGGGCCAAGCTCTCCGCCGCGCTCGTCGACCAGGTGCCCCCCTCCCCTGACGACGACGACGACTGCGGCCGCGGCAACGGCGCCGCCTGCGAGCCCGACGCTGTGCCCGTCCTCGGCGCGCAGGGCTCCTGCGCGGCCAAGGCCTCGGCTCTTGAGTCCGGCGGCGTAGGCGGCGGCAGCAGCATCTCCGACTACCTCACCAACATCTGCCCCGGCTGGCGCGTCGACGACCTCCTCTTCGACGACCCCGCGTTCTCAGCGGCATCGGTACGTGCCCAGCCATCGTCGCCGCGCTCTGTTCTATTCTATCCGCAGCCGGATCACGCTAGCTAACAGATCGACCTCGTGGTGGCTCGTTCTTGGAAGCAGAAGGCCGGCTACAGCGACGACGGCCACGAGCAGGTGCCGTCCCTGGACGCCGACCTCTTCGACGTGGTGGCTGGCGGCCGGCCGGGGAAGCGCGGAGGCGCGTGGTCCGGCGGCGGACCGCTGTGCTTCGACAAGGTGCCGGCCTCCGTCGTGGTCCTTCCGACGGCGGCCAAGCAGCAGCAGGGGTGCGTGAGGGAGAGGAGCTGGAACTCCGACAGCGACAGCGACGTGTTCGCGGTGCCGGAGTTCCCGCAGCCGCCGCCGCCCAAGAAGGCGCGGCCGGCACCGGCGCCGACTTTCTGGTGCTTCTGAGCTGTACTGTATGAGTCGTGACCTCTGTGACCAGTGTGTAGGAGCGAGCTTGTTGGTGCTAGCTTTTTACCCTGTACTGTTGTTACTGCATATATATACTTACCACTACTGGCTAGCAGTGCTCAATCCCAGTCAATTAAGTTTGCTGCAGTTTATATTACGGTTTGATCATGAGGTAATATTGTTGTTACCGTATTGTAAACTTTTGTTGTGTCATGTATGTGTGCCACCTCCTTGATCTTGAGGTAGCAAAAAGATTTGAATTACCAATCTCAAGTTGACTTTGATATGAACCTCGTCAACAATTATGGTGCCTTGCTGCCTTTCAATCTTGTTCTTGATTGTATAGTGTGCCTGCCTTGGTAGATCGATCGCTGCAAGAGCTAATTTTTTAGCAGTAATATGATAGCTGCAACTGCATTACCTGATCCTGATTGACATGAGAATACTACTCCCTCCCATACTAATACTATCCTGGTAGAATAGAAATAGAAAATCAAATCAGGGGCAGTTTGAGACTAATTAGGGCCCCCGTTCAGTTACAGTACAACCAGCCCAGGATGAATCTTATACAAATTTAGCTAGCATTCCAGCCTGGAATTTTTGCAGGTGGCCATTCCATGCGAAATGTACGAGGCCTTAAGGAGTTTGGATATGTCCTCCCCTTTTTCGAAGTGTCTTTGTCTCAAAACCTGTTTGCACCTGTATTTGACCTTTCACCAATTTACTTATTATTATTACTTTCCGAACACAATGCAAATGGCCGGTCTTGGGGAAAAAATCTCACATGCTTCTGTATACGTGAAACTGACATATCTAGTCTTGGCAGAGCAAAGTCAGACATGCTAACTGTTATATTGTAGAAGAAGTGGCCATTCATTAATGGAAATGCCACCGTCCTATGCCGTTTGGTTCAAACGACTGTTAGATTGTGTAGAGATACCAAAGTGAGGTTGCCTCGGTCTCCAACTTGTGCAAGAACGTGTCCTGACAGAGTAAGGCCACTTTGGATGATTGTAAGAATTTAGGGTCTATTTGATTGTAGTAATCAAATAAAATAATGTCTAGGTGATTCAGACATTCTATATTATGGGTTAGATTAAAATACCACCAACATATTATTGCAATCCTATAATCCATCTCAAATCTACTAATAGGGTAGATGGATGGACAATAATCCAACACCTATAATTTAGGGATCTAAACATCCCAAATTATTACTCCAGATTCTAATAATCCAAAAGTAATCCAAATAGGCCCTTTCCATAGCCACTATAGAATCTTAGGGGGATGTTGGGTTGGCCCTTTACACCTATAATGTTGGGTTGTTTTTTCTTTTAATGTCTTAGGGGGGATTGCTCCCCACCTGGTATATTATTTCAATACCCTGACTCATGTGTCAGTGACACAGTATAAGATGTCATCCGTAATAATGGTAAATATGTAAATGCCCCCTAGATTGTAAGATGTTTGGTTGGTCAAATTCGTAAAACAGGAATATAGATGGTTGGATCTAATAAGGTATGATTGGTCGCTTTGCATTAGTTTTAGCCGCATTATATCTTATGCAGTACCATTCAAAACAATTTAAACGTACGCAATATCTTATTGTTTGGTTGGGCTGCACAGAGAAGTTGTGTTGGGTAAGTTTGTGTTTGGTTGCTCACGCATGTTCGAGTAGACGTCCAATGTTCTAGGAGCGGCGGAAGAGGTGAGAATATTTCGTTGTTTGTGGTATGCCCCATTAGCATGTGTAAACATACCTTGCCTAACACGACCAAAACTAACGTACTAGTTAACATTGTATTGGACTTGGTTTGAGCACCATGCAAGTCTACACATATAAGAGCTAAACTATATATATAAGAGCTTTGGGACTAATAAACAAACGTAAAGTGCATTGCACAAGTCTAGACACATGCTAATGCAACAAACCAAAAATATGCCCAAAATAATCTATCCCCTCCATCCCAAAAAAGAATGAAAGTCACACTTTCTCAAAGAGTAAAAAAACTAAATTTAATAAGTATCACTAGATTAATTATGGAATACATTTTCACAATAAAATTATTTGAAGATATAAACATAGATACTATTTCCTACAAAATTATTGAAACTTAGGATTGTTGACTCATTAAAAAAATGAGATTTTTTTTCTAGTTTTGGACCGTGGGAGTACACAAGGATATGAAGAATTGGATCCTGTGAGATTTTTTATAGCATATTCCTATAATTCCTACGAGATCCAAAGTTCCAAACCACTACTGACGTTTGCAAGAAATTTGAACTCTGGTTGCTAAAAAGAAACTTTCGGTATGAGCTGTACTTCACCATGCAACCACTAAAAATATCTAAATCGCGTGAATCTTTTGGCAACAAGTGAAATTAAGAGGGTCGTTTGCAGTACTTGAAATTAATATCTCCAAGGACAGTTGGTGTTGTTCCCTTAAACATCGAAGAAGATCCTGGACTGCACGTTTTGTTGCATTAAGAGGAAGCTCCATGGATCCTTGAAGAAAGCTCTTCTCGAACACACCTGAACTGCTACGTGCGCCGGCCGTGTAAACATGCACACGGTCGCAGCTGCAGTACACGCTATTTTCATTACCCGGAATGCATGTTTACCTCCAAACAGAATTCCATGCTTATGTCTGCTCACTCCATCCCGGAAAAAAACAATTTAAAATTTAGGACAAGCTAAAATTTTAGTGAAAATAATATTAATATTTATGTCTCAACATAATTTTAATGTGAATGTATTCTATAATTAAAAAACTTAAAAATATTAGACTTCATGAGAATTGCGGGCAGTAGCCACACTGTAGACCATACCTGAACACACAACATATACTACATCCGTATCAATATAAGTCCCCACGTCATATTTTGAGGAGTTAATCAATCTTAACTTTGACTAAATTTATAGAAAATAGTATAAAAAACGTATCTCTAATGCTCGTAAAAAAATTATATCTCTAAATAGGTTTGCTAAGAAAATAGATGATATGATTAATTTAATAATATTTATCGTATCATAAACATTAGTTTTTTTTTAATATTCAATCAAAGTCGCGATTGAGACAAGGACTTATTTCGGGAGAGGGGAAGTAATACATCGATATCAAATCTAGGCGCTGCCAAACCTCCGCAGAGGAGCTAACTGGATGCCAATCCAAGACTGTTGCGTGCATGCTCATGCGGAGGAGGGATGCATGCAACGATGGCTGCGATGCGATGCATTGGTCCATGCACGTCGCGAACTCAACAAAATCAGGCATGCAGCTGGCTTGGTGCACAGCACGCAACAAAGCACGCATCGTCACCGACTCGTCGTCCCTCTCCACTGCCCAACAGCCCAAGTTCGAGTGGTTGCAGTTGCAATGCGTGCACCCAGAGTGATCCATGGCGTCCTTCCATCCGAACCACTTCTCGCTGGCGCCGCTGGCGGCTGCACGAACGAACAGAGACGGCAGACCCGGCCAGCCGTGAGCCGTCAAGTTTAATTAACTAGATATATTTTCTCTGTTAATAACAAAAGAGTCAAACAATTTTAAGTTAGACTATATCCATAAAAAATATTATCAATATTTATATCTTTAAATAGGTTTATTATAAAAATATATTTCATGTTTAATCTAGTGATGCTTAATAATTATTAGTAATATTTTTTTATAAATCTTTGGTCAAATCTAGGAATGTTTGACTCTTTGGAAATTGAGATTTATACTTTTAAGAAGGAGGAAGTATTGAAAATAGTATATCAACATTAGTATCACTAAAAAATTTATTATGAAAATATATATTGAAAACATTATCAACATTTGTATTTGAAAGGATAAACAAAGACGGGCGAGTGGTCTTTAAAAAAGGACTTTTCCTTCCTAAAAAGTAATAAAAAAATATCCATAAAAATACCCAAGTTGCAAATAAAAAAATGAAGTAAGAAATATATTTTAGCGTCAAAACAAATATCTTTTATTCTCTTCGATCTTATTTCTAACGATAATGATTAGACCCATGTGTCCTCCGGGGCGGACCAACCCGCTCCCACCGCTCGCGCCGCTCGCCTGCATCGCAAAAAAAGGAAATAAATCGACCGCTCCATACCCGCTATCGCCGCAGGCAACACCACCGCTCCCACCCCCACCCGTCGACGCCACTGGCTCAGCACCGTCCCCGTCTCCGCCGTCCCCATCCTCTCTCTCTCTCTCTCTCTCCCTCTCTCTCTCTCGATGTGGCGCAAAGCGCAGCCACCCCTGCGTGTTGTGCACGACCGGCCCGGTGGTGCCCCAGCAGTGTGGCGTAGCCCCCCGGCGGGGTGGCCGCTCGCCCACATCGCGAGGATAGAGATGCACATGGCCGCGGCAGCAGGGTCGCCGCCGTCGAAAGCACATGTGTCGACCGGAGGAGCAACCATCGCTGGCCTGTAGCGGTAATAACATGACATGACATGATCCACGGGTAGCCCAGTCGGTCCCGCCGCCAGCATCGCCACCCGCTGGCCAGCGTGTTTCATGTCAAGGAAAGACACTCTGGGATGTGGCGCTGCTTCATTATGATCAAGTAGAATGTAGCACCCGGTTTTAAGAATAAAACTAGATACGCACCATATGTGAACCCAGAAAGTCAAATCTCACATATAGCTACAAATAAGGGTAATATCAAAAGACAATGTTCAATATATAACGTACTTAGTATAAAGAATATAACCTTAGACAGCAAACAGCGAAAAGACAACTCTGGTCTTCGGGTGAAGACTCCAATCTATAGGAACAACTGACTGGTTGATCACAAGCCTAACTCCTCCAGACTAGCAATCTGGTACCCATTCGGGATTTTTCCAAATAATTGAAAAGTAAAGCAAGCGTAAGTACATGTCGCACTCAACAAATATAACATGGGGTTCATGAGGCTCAAAAGGCTGACACTGGTTTAACTGCGATTAGCTTTTAATGAATCATGATTTTAGCAATTGAGTATCAACAAGTTTATCACAAGTCCATGTAAACACATGATCAGGTAAACATGAAAAATAAATAGCATAAACAATTAACCATTAATGAGCATCTTTATCATCCGTATCATCAGTGTTCATCATCTATTCCGTAAGGGTTTCAAGGTCGCTCGTGACCGTGAGCACGGCTGATATACCAGTTTTACACTCTGCAGAGGTTGTACACTTTTACTATGAGTCGTGATTTACACTTTCACCTGAGGTGATCAGCCTCTTGACCCACTACCTAGGAAGGTTGACAGGGTTCACTATGAAGCCTTTCAAAGGTTCGTTTAATAAGTTAGGGCCATTAGATTCACTTGGCAAACAGATGTAGAGCCTCCCTTTCCGATGGCACAATGACGCACAGCCTATACACAAGGGGATTGAGGCCTCACTATACTCGATTCATCAAATCATTCTTACGCCAATAAAGGTAACCACTAACAAGCTAAAAAATGTTCTTATATTGAGCTAAAGCTAGAGCCATGTAGCTCTCATAGTTGTACTGTAACTCCTGGATGTTCGCTTACAGATAAGTCCTTAGGGAGAGGAATCTAGAGCACCATATAATAGCCCAATGCTCTAGCTCCCTGATTCCATATTGCTAAAAACATCTTTTAGTGTTTATTGCATATACCCTTAGTCAAGTTACAAGGTAATGGCTTTAGTTGAGCACTAGCATCATACTACCCAATGCAATAGCCCATATGTAACAAGGAATCCAGGATGTTAAATAGCTAGAAAACTTACTACGGTTGTCAAGGTAGACACATGCATATGATTAACTTATTAAAGTGAATAGGACCACAAGAAAGATCCCATGCTATACTTGCCTTAAACTAAGATCCTTCTTCTAGTCCAAACCTTCCATAGAACTCCTTCTTGATCAACACGTAAAGCTCACCGACTGGATATGATCATAAAGCACCACACAAGCATCCATACAATCATACACGAAGCAAATAATAGAACTAAATTAGAACAGTACACTAAACATATGAAACAACAAGTAAAAAGGTTTTTAAAATGTTCTACACGTCGCTATGAACACATAGACACGAAAAGCACGCTAATCGAAACTACGGTTGTAAAGAAACGACTACAAGGTTTTATGTTATAAAAGAAAAGAGAAGACTATAAGCTTGATTTATGTTAATTAGGAAAAACTATATGAGTAGCATTAATTTAGATTAAACAAATCATATTTATATTTAAAAACTGAGTTGAAGCTAATCATATTTTATTTATAAATATTTTGATATCATTTATGCCAATTCAACTTTAACTTACAAATGCAACCTAACATGTGAGGACATCTAATCAAATTTGATATATGTGTTTAGACTAAACATATTATAATTTAAAAACATGTTTATGTTAGCAACTAGTCATGTTAAAACTTATTTGCAAAAGAGCATTGTATATAATTATGTTACTTTTATTTATAAAAACTAGTTGAATGCATATTAATCAAATTAATATTTAAGCATATATATAAGTCACTTGACATGAAAACGACGATTCTAGCATGTAGATCACATCGATACGAATCTAACGCAATTGGAATGACTCAAAACGGACTTAAAACGAATATACGACGACGATATTACGAACAGATGATAATTTCGTAATTATCCCGTCTTCATCCTTTGGCCTCCCATATAGCCACCACACGGCCATGGCAACAGCAGCTACGCAGGGGTGGGCTCGACTTGTTGCACGAAGGAGAGGATGGTCGGGCTGGGCAGCGCGGCGGCGACGACGACGAGAGGAGGAGAAAAATCTAATTTACTATACGAGAGATTTCCCAAACTAGGGGCTCCCCTTATAGTAGTTTTGGTGTGCTTTGCTCAAGGGGTTGATACATATTTATAGGAAGAAAAACTACCCACATCTACATCAACTAGCAATATGGTACTAATTGATATTGCACCCTCCACATTTACTAATGGACCTAAATAATCATTAAAACCCATTAGTAAATAAATGCATGGGTCTTTGAGATTTATTAGGATTATTACACATGGGCTTTGAGAGTTGGTTAAAAAATAAAATATATTATTTATTTTCGGAATTAATTAATTTTGTGAATAAAATAATTTTAAAAAACTCCAGAATTGATATTTAAGCCACGAAAAATACTTCGAGACCTCCGAAAATTTGGAGAAAATTCTCAAAGACACTTTGGAACATGATGAACCCAAATAAAGTATTCGGAGCACATGAAAAGATTGTTGGAAACTTGGAACATAAAGATTAAGGTGAAGAACATAGGAATTAAATTCCATAAATAAGCTCGAAAATTCCTAGAGATAGATATTCGTCTCCTAAACGTATTTTAAAAGACACATTTTGCACATACAAACACAAGGTGCGACCGGCATGAATGCAACAAACACGTTTCTACCTCAAGATAAATTTTAATCTAATGAAAATTTATTGTTTTCCCATGTTTTCATGAGCAAAAAAATACAAAATTAAATCATTTTAGCTCTATTTCAAGATAAGCAAATTTTAGGGTTGTCGGGTTCATAAACCCGGGGTCCCTCATGGATCGGCTTCCCAACAAAGGATCGGTCCAGCAAACAACGCTGTGAACGACGAGCAACTCCTGGGCTGGCCCAAATACCTAAACGATAGGCCAGAAGGGCGATCCAATCTCCGACCGGAAGGCCTGGCCGAGGAGGAACGGCGCCCGCTTCCGACTCTAGCCCGCCTCTCCGACTAGAAGGCCTCACTAAAGAGGAATAGCGCTCACTTCCGACTCTAGCCCACATCTGGATGGCCTCTCCGACCGGAAGGCCTGGCCAAACACCACTTCGAACTCCGACCCTCCGACCGGGGATGCGCCGAACCCTTGCTTATAGCTCTTCTCCGACTGGTGTAGTCGGAGCCGACTGGGACCAACCGACCGAGGACGCCCGCTCAGTGAGGACCAAGAAACGGACGAAGCAAGTAAGGCAGGGCACTCAAGTCAACCGCAATACCGAGGACCGTACCCTGTACACCTGCAGGACAGTACCGATAGGACATGTCAGAAGAGTGCCCTGCAACCTTCTAGACATGTCAAAACCCAAGCAGTGTTGTAGGCGTCGACATTTACCCTACAGTGTTGTGGATGCCCGCAAACTACTATACCAGACAAGCACAGTAAAACCCCTTGCATGCCTCTAGGCATCAACAGTATGGCAGGCATCGACATCTATCAAACCAGAAGAAGACGACGCAACCTCCCACATGCATCTGACATTAATAGTGTTATGGGCGCCAACAATCATCTTGTACCCGATGGCATGGGTAACAAGACTTAGCATACATACTTTCTCTCTCTCTCTCTCACTTATAAGGCCATCCTCTTCATCTATAAAAGGGGATGCACTCTCTCCCAAAAGGGGGATAAAAAATCAGTTCACTCACACACCACAACAAGAACCACTAGGTTCAAACCTTGAGAACATGCTCAAACACTGAGCATATAGCGGAGCTCCCGTCACTCTCGGCCCTTCAGACCAGAGTCCGACTAGACCTCTTGCACCCCCATATTTTTTCCTTCCGTTTGTAATCCCACAGCAAACTTCGAGCACCTGGGCTCAGGAATAAAGTCACCGACCGACTCAAACTTGACGTAGGGCACGTTGCCTGAACCAGTATAAACCCTGTGTCATTAAGTGCTAAGCCACATCCGATCACAACGTATGGCAAAACTACAAATATTTACGTGTTGGTCACTTTCTGCACCGACAGTTGGCGCCGTCCGTGGGGAAGACGTTGTACGTTTACACTTTTGGTCATCGGATGGCCCACTTTTTTGCCACCTTTGCCATGGCGGGATCAAACGATACGACTCGCTTTGGCTCAGTGGATTTTCCCACACTCCCACCTATTGGAATGTGGGTTCCACCCGTCTTTGAGCCATCCTAGGCCTTCCTCTTCGGAAGCCTGGACTTCATCACCGACCGGTTCGACGTACTACACCTCCGCGAGGAGGCACCCATCCCGGCGCCCATCGGAGGGGCACCCTCCATCGGCTCTGGGACACCCAATGACTTCAACGACAAGGCGCCTGCGCTTCATTTCGAGCAAACGCTCTGCTCAAACCCTACTGTAGGTAATGTACATACTATTATTTACTCGTTATTTACTATCTTCCGTTGATTATCCGGAGGGACCGCGTTGTCCACACCGCAACCACCGTACGACTAGTTCCCCTACGGCCTTGCGTCCCCCACAGATGCGTACGTCCGGGGGCTCCAAAAAATACTGACGCCGCCTCCTCTCACATCCGAATTCGTGGGGATGGTGAGCTATGCTCCCACCTGTTTCTACGAACTCGTAGATGACGAGGTTGAGAGTGATGGCTCCAACATCGGCGACGTGGCACCTAGCCACCGTCTGTCCCAGGAGTGCGCTATGGTGGACGCTCTGGGACAGCCGCGCGGTGGTAGCAGAGTCCTTGCAGACTCACACCCCTCTAGACCCTCGTACGGGGGCCCTCGTGCTCGCACAAGAGCACGCCGAGGAGCTACGACAACGGCGGTAGAACCAGCTGCCACCTGCACCAGCGCGCTCAGTGCCGCACGTTGCACCCCATGCGCGTAACCCGCGAAGCGGCGCCCGGGGTCGCGCCCGTCAGGTCTAGCGCGACATCATGGACTAGGGGAACGACCCCCACAGTTTGCTTGGGCTAGCCAGAATATCCCCACTACGGCAATGCTTCTACGGGCTTTCCCAAGCCCGTTGACCCCTAGGAGCGAGCGGTCCACCGGAACCTCCGGGCGCTGGTGGAAGCCGCCGCCGTTCAATAGGCTAAAAGCTCCGCATCGCGACTCTGACTCACGGCTTCTCTCCCCACCAGGGGAGTGGGGACGCACCAAACAAATCGCTCCATCCGCTCACCACTACAGCAGCCAAGCACGGCACAAGAGGCCACAGCTGCGCCGTGGTTCGACCTGGCGCCTGCTCCACACCAACCGCCGGTACGTGAACAGCTCGGTCCGCACCAAGATGCTCGCTGCGTCATCAGCAACCAGCATCAGGCCCGGCGTGATGATGACATCCATCGAGCGGCGGTGAAAATAGGCGACACAAGCCCCGGCCGGACCATCGAGGGGAACGGTGAAATGCGCCCCAGGCATGATCGTCGGCCAGACGACCGAGTCCCAGTCCGGATGGCCCGAGACCACGGGCCTTTGGCCGACGCATCCAGAGAGCACCGTTCCCACCGCGCTTCCGACCGCCCACCAATATCGCTAAGTACACCGGGGAGATGAACCCTGGTATATGGTTCGAAGATTTTCGGCTCGCCTGCCGAGCTAGAGGGGTGGATGATGACCATTTCATCATTCAATATCTCCCCATCTTCGTGGGGGAACATGTTCGGGCATGGCTTGAATTCCTCCCGCACGACAGCATTCGTGACTGGGGGGACCTTAAGAGGGTCTTCGTCGGAAATTTCCAGGGGATGTATGTCCGCCCTGGTAACTCCTGGGACCTCAAGAGCTACCAGTAGGAGCCCAGCGAGTCCCTATGGGATTACATCCGTAGGTTCTCCCAATGATGCAACTCCCTCCCTGATGTCGTCGACGTGGACATCATCAGCGCATTCCTCTCTAAGACAACCTACGAGTCCCTAATCCACAAGCTTGGCTACCTAAAGCCCCGTACCACCCGCGACCTACTCGACGTCGCCATGAACCATGCCTCCGGCGAGGAGGAGGTTGGAGCAGTCTTCAACGAAGGTCGGGACAAAGGCAAGGCCAAGCGCGAGGACCAAGATGAGGGCCCCTCCACACAGAGGGGCAAGAAGAACAAAAAGGATTGGCGCCAACTGGCCAACACCATGTTGGTCGTCATAGCTAATGGCGTGGGCAAGCAGCCCCAGCAGGGCCTGCCTGACCACTTCAACAAGCTCATGGATAGCCCATGCACCAACCACGCCTACCCCGTCAAACACCTCTACAAGGACCGTGAGCTCCTCAAATATTTCCTACGATAGGCCGGTGGGCGAAGAAGGAGAGGCAAAGAGGCGGCAGCCAAGAAAGGAGGCACGGCGGGCAAGGACGGGGATAGCTTCCCCGACCCCAAGGAATGCATCATGATCTTCGGGGATCCGACGCCATTTGCTCCAAGCGCCAGCACAAGGTATGCTACAGGGATTCATGCACCGCCGAGATGGCCGTCCCCTCCTTCCTAAGCTGGTTGGAATCTCCGATCACCTTCGATCGGAGGGACCATCCCTCCCACGTCGCGAGACCAGGACGCTACCTGCTCATCGTTGACCCCATCGTCTGCAAGAAGCGCCTCACCAAGGTGTTGATGGATGAAGGCAACGGCCTCAACATCCTGTACGTCGACACCCTCGACGCCATGCGCATCCCCCGGTCAGAACTCCACCCAGCGGGCTCTCCCTTTCACGGTGTGATCCTAGGAGCGCAGGCATACCCGCTCAGGCAGATCGACATGCCCGTCACGTTTGGCAACCAAGCCAACTTCCGCTCGGAGGTCCTCACCTTCGAAGTGGTGGACTTCCCAGGGTCCTACCATGTCATCTTGGGGCGGCCATGCTACGCCAAATTCATGGCGATCCCCAACTACACCAACCTCAAGCTAAAGATGCCGGGACCGAACGGCATCATCACCATGGGCAGCGCCTTCTCACACACCTTCACGTGCGACTAGGAGCATTTCGAGCTCGCCATCACGGTCATCAACTCTTCTGAGCTCCCATTGCTCGGGGAGTCGTCGACCCCAGCAGTCCCGGACTACAATAAACCAACCTCCTCGACGGCCTTCTGCCCACTCAAGGAAACCAAGGCGGTGGGGATCGACCCCTCTGACCCAACCAAGACGGTGCGGATCGGGACCCAGCTCCCGGCCCAATAGGAATGCGAGCTCATCGACTTCCTACGCGCTAATCGTGATGTCTTCGCATGGAAGCCTTCTGACATGCCGGGCATACCGTGGGAGGTCACCGAGCACGCACTGCGCCTCATCTTGGGCTCAAAGCCCACCAAACAACGCCTATGTCGCTTCAATGATGAGAGGCGCAGAGCCATAGGCGAAGATATCACAAAACTCCTGGCAGATGGATTCATCAGAGAGGTATTCCACCCCGACTGGCTTGCCAATCCTGTTCTTGTTAAAAAGAAAACTAGGAAATAGAGAATGTGCGTTGATTATACTAGCCTTAACAAAGCGTGTCCAAAGGATCACTTTCCTTTGCCACGCATAGACCAGATAGTCGACTCCACCTCAGGATGTGAGATCCTCTCCTTTCTGGATGCCTACTCAGGCTATCACCAGATTGCGATGAAAGAATCTGATCAACTCGCAACCTCGTTCATCACCTTGTATGGTTCGTATTGTTACGTAACCATGCCTTTCGGTCTGAAGAACGCTGGCATCACCTACCAAAGGTGCATGCAGCAATGCTTCGCTAACCAAATCGACCCGCTCGATCAGCTTGATCAAGCCGAGCGGCCAAAACCGACCATCACCGTCTATGTTGATGACATAGTGGTCAAAACGGCTCAAGCTTGCGACCCGATCGCAAACTTGGCCGCGACATTCGTGAACCTTCGAAGGTTCAACATCAAGCTAAATCCCGAAAAATGTGTTTTTGGGGTTCCGAAGGAGAAGCTGCTTGGATACATTGTGTTCGAGCGTGGCATCGAGGCCAACCCTAAAAAGATCACGACCATCTCCAACATGGGCTCTATACACAACGTCAAGGGCGTACAAAGGCTCACCAACTATCTAGCTGCCCTGAGCCGATTCATCTCCCGGCTCGGCGAACGAGGGATGCCACTCTACAAGCTCCTCAAAAAGACGAACGGCTTTGTCTAGACTGAGGAAGCTCAGCAGGCTCTAGAGAGCCTCAAAGCATCACTGACATCGGCCCCAATCCTCATCGCTCCCGAACGGGGAGAACCCCTCCTCCTCTACGTCACAGCAAGCAACAATGTGGTGAGCGCCGCCCTGGTTGTCGAAAGGGAGGAGCCAGGACACCACCTTAAGGTCCAGCGACCCGTATACTTTGTCCGAGAGGTACTCATCGACCCCAAGGTCCGGTGCCCCTAGGTGCAGAAACTCCTATATGTCGTGCTGATGGCGACCCAGAAGCTCCTGCACTACTTCATCGACCATGAAGTCACGGTCGTCACTTCATACCCTCTCCGGAGACATCGTCCGCAACCGCGACGCCGTGGGATGGATCTCTGAGTGGGCGCTCGAACCCATGGGCCACGACATCAGGTATATCCCTCATACCGCTATTAAGTCTCAGGCTCTCATGGATTTTGTTGTCGAATGGATGCAGGTCCAGCTACCGACCCTAGACGTTGTCCACGAGTACTGGACAATGTACTTTGATGGGTCCGTCATGGCGCCTGGCTCGGGGGCTAGAGTGGTTTTGATCTCCCTAGACGGGAGTAAGCTCTACTACGCCATCCGCCTCCACTTTTCAGCCTCAAACAACACCGTGGAGTACGAGGCCCTCATCAACGGACTACGCATCACCATCGATCTCGGCGCAACATGACTCTATGTTCACGGTGACTCGGAGCTGGTCATCGATCAGGTCATGAAGGAGTCCTCCTGCAAAAGCCCCCTCATGGTAGCATACTGCCAAGAGGTGCACAAGCTCAAGGACAAATTCCAGGGGATCGAGCTACATCACGTCCCCCGAAAGGACAACGATGCCACCATTTTCTCACAAAATTGGCTGCTAGGCGGGATCCATCTCCGAGCGGGGTCTTCATCAACGATCTCCATGAGCCATCCGCTCGCATCCTAGATGGTCTGAGCTAGACACACCCCAACTCCAACCCGGCGCCTGGGGGCTTCGACCTCGACGTCAAGCCGACGCTAGGGGGCTCCGACCCCAGTGCCTCCATGACAACATCACCCATCGACGTCACCGTGTTGGCACTCGATCAAACCGATTGGTGAGCACTGCTACTCGCCTACCTCCTCTAGGAGGTTCTCCAACCCAAAAGGACTAAAGCTCGACAAATCGCTCGATGTGCCAAGACCTTCGTCATGCTTGGTGACAAACTCTACAAACGGAGTCCGTCGGGGGTGCTCATGAAGTGCATCCCTACCAACCAGGGGAAGCAGCTCCTCCTCGAGGTCCATGCCGAGATCTACGGACATCATGCGGCCCCAAGGTCACTGGTCGGAAAAAGCCTTTCGCTAAGGTTTTTACTGGCCCACCGCACTACGAGATGCAGAGGAGGTCATCCGCAGGTGTGAGGGATGCCAATTCTACGCTCAACAAACCCATTTGCCGGCACAGGAGCATCAAACCATCCGCATCACCTGGCCGTTCGTGGTCTGGGGTCTCGATATGGTAGGACCCCTCAAAAAGGGCTCAGGCAGCTTCGCTCACCTATCATAGCGGTCGACAAGTTCACCAAGTGGATAGAGGCCAAGCCCATCACCAACATCCGATCGGAAGAGGCGGTCAAATTCTTCCTCGACGTCATCTACCAGTTGGACGTTCCTAACTGTATCATCACCGACCACGGGACTAACTTCACCGGGAAGAAGTTTCTGGACTTTAGTGATGGATACAGCATCAGGATCGATTGGGCCTCGGTCGGACATCCACATACTAATGGTCAGGTCGAGCGTGCCAATGTCATGGTCCACCAAGGACTTATGCCACGCATCTTCGACCGACTCAACAAGTACATCGGGTGATGGGTTGTAGAGGTCCCCACGATCCTCTAGAGCCTAAGAATGACCCCGAACCGATCCACAGGGTTCACACCCTTCTTCCTGGATTACGGAGCTGAAGCTGTGCTGCCCTCCGACCTCGACCACGGCGCCCAAAGAGTGAAGGCTTTCGATCATGACCGAGCCATGGAGGCTCAGCAAGACGTAGTCGACCTACTCGAGGAGGCCCGTGAGATGACCGTCATCCGCTTCGCTCGCTACCAGCAAACTCTCCATAGGTACCACGAAAGGAAAATCAGGGGGAGAATCCTTGAAGTCGGCGATCTCGTACTCCGGAGGACCCAATCAATGAAGGAGAAACACAAACTCTCTCCACCATGGGAAGGTCCCTATACGGTGACCGAGGTGATCCGACCGGGCGCCTACCAACTGAAGGACGACAACGGCAATGTTCTCACCAACACTTGAAACATTGAACAGCTACGTCATTTTTTCCCTAAATTCGGTCTCACCACTTTTTATTCAACACTTGCTCCTATAAAGCACCCCAGCCTGACCACTTTCAGCCCGGGTCGTTTGGGGGCTCCATGAGGGTATAATACTAGCTCTCTTTTTTACTATCACATTGTTAAAATTGCTTTGCCCAAACGAAAGGGCATTCCATTCCTTTGATTACCCTACATAACTTTGTTTTTACTCCCGACCGAGAGCACCCCACCACAACCTACGGTTATGAGCATCCGAGCCTCATGGGCCACGCCCAGGTTCTTAAAGTTATAGCCTATGGAACGAACGGGCAGGTGCGAAAAAGAAAGAATAAAAACAAAGCTATGCTAGGATAAAAAGACAAGAAACGGATAGTGATTCTATCAAAAAGCAGAACTGATGTATTCATTGGTATAAAAATTGTTCACACGGGGGCTCCCCCATGAACTTAACGATTACATTTGCTGACTACTTCTACTCCAAATGCTACTATGGCCACTCGGCGGCATCGGCTGATGCCAAAGGTGAGGCCATGACACATACCATCGGACATAACCACCACCACAAGGGCCCCGCCCGGTTCTGCTCCCTCGACTTCGGTAAGCACAATGGGTACCTCAAGGGCGTCGCACCCATAGATGCTCAGTAGAAGAGCATGGAGCTCTGGACCTTCTCATGATGTCGAGGCAGCTCCTGGGTAGGGACGCTGCCCACCGAAGTTTGTCCACCATGGCTAGAGGATGTGTCATCAAACTTTATGAACTGACCATCCTGAGCAGCTACAAGGGCGAAACCCCCACCAGTGCAGTCCTGAGCATCTTCCCCTCCGACAAGACTCGCTTGGAGAAGATTCACCAGAAGGAGTCCATGTGCGGCTCCATCCTGATGAAAGCCTTGTAGACGGTAACGAAGCCGACGACGTGCAGTACCCTCTAGTGCACCACCTCCTTCAACGGAAGCAGCCCCTTCTCGGTGAAGGTGGCCAGCACCACCTCCTTTGACGGAAGCAGCCCCATCTCAGTGAAGGCGGCCAGCACCACCACCTTGGACGGAAGCAGCCCCTTATTGGTGAAGGCGGCTAGCACCACCTCATCTACGCTGGATGACCTCCAGCTCGACAATGCGCTCCGAAATCACGAACGGGTCTGTGAGTTCTCCTTTCCCTCTCCCTTCCCCTATTTAAGGAGGAGATGCAGCAATTGAAGAAGGGCAAAGGATTAGGGCGAAAAACCCTCTCCCTTACCCCATTCAAAGAGGATGGGAAACGACGGGATGCGTCCTGACCGATGAGACGTACCCTGCCCAACGAAACGGTGCCTGGTCAGACGAGACGTGGCCTAGGTATGGCCCACCACTACCACACGCCGGGCGCGAGAAACAAAGCGCCACCACGCGCAAGGGGGCCCTCCGCCTTCCCAAGTGGGACTTGGAAAGGCCCAACTATGGGAACTTCGCCCAGGAGAGACCATTGGGCCTCCCAAGTCAATCGGACGGCTCAGGCAAATGCCGAGAGACAGGTAAGGAGTAGAGGGATGCCCCATGTGGGCCATACCGACTCCGACATGAACAACGAGCGTGGATCCCTATCGGACATTTCTGATTGGAGCTCCTCAAATCCCGTCACTCGAGTCATCAAGGTAACATTACCAACTCCCACTATTTCTTTATATAATCATTCATTCATTCATCTATACATGCATTCATTCATTCCATACATCCAAGGCATCGCATGTGCAGTTAAATGCATCACCACGCTCCGTGTTGCGTCATGAAGCGGCAGTTGCCTCGTTCAACGTGAGCAATGACCGATCGGGGTTCGAAGGCCGGCCCACGAAGGGCTCGAGGCTGCCTCACATCAAACAGAGCCAGGGGAGAAAATGTAGATGAGCCCCGAGCGGCCCTCGCCAAGTCTGCCTCGAAGTAGACAGGGTCATCTCAACCTTCTCGTTTGATCCTAACATCAAGCCAAACCCACAGAATCTCCATCGAGGGGAGGCCAGCGGGCCACCCGGGTCGATCTCCGGAACGACCTAGGCATCTACCGGGTTGCAGGTTAAGGAGCAGTGGAATGTCACATGAGTGCTATGCTGACCCCGTCATGAACGATGGACCCGAATTTCACTCGAACACGCTTGTTAGCGAGCTCATCGAGCGCGTCACTCGAGCCATCGAGGTAAGCGACGTTAGCTTAGCCCCTCCGGTTGCGAGAAAAGATGGATGGGGTAACGCATAAAACTCAACTGACCCCATACCAAAGCGGGGGCTCAAGATCCCTAAACTGCCTCAGCTACGCCCGACGCCAGGATCCACAACCGACGTCTCGCTCGATCCCTAAACTGCCTCGACTATGCACCGACACCAAGATCCACGAGCTCCATCTCGCCTTATCCCTAAACTCCCTCGACTGCGCTCGATGCCAGGATTCGCGAGCTCCATCTTGCCCGATCCCTAAACTACCTCGACTGCGCACCGATGCCAGGATCCGTGAGCTTCATCTCGCCGATCTCTAAACTACCTCGGCTGCGCCCGATGCCAGGATCCGCGAGCGAACTCTCGCTCGATCCCTAAACTGCCTCAACTGCGCACCGATGCCAGGATCCGTGAGCTCCATCTCGCCTGATCCCCAAACTGCCTCGGCTACGCGCACCGATGCCAGGATCCGTGAGCTCCATCTCGCTTTGATCCCTAAATCGCTTCGCCGCGCCACCGCACCCGACGCCAGGATCCACGAGCTCCATCTCGCCGATCCCTAAATCGCCTTTGCCTGCGCTTTCGACACACGATCCGCGAGCTCCGTCTCACCCGATCCCTAAACTGCCTCGACTACGCACCGACGCTAGGATCTGCGAGCTCCATCTCGCCCGATCTCTAAACTGCCTCGGCTGCGCCCGACGCTAGGATCCGCAAGCGACGTCTCGCTCGATCCCTAAACTGCCTCGGCTACGCACCGATGCCAGGATCCGTGAGCTCCATCTCGCCCGATCCCTAAACAACCTCGGCTGCGCGCCGACGCTTAGGATCCATGAAGCTCGTCTCGCCTGATCCAGAAAAACTTTCCGATTACGCGCGCACCGACGCCAGGATCTGCGAGCTCCGTCTCGCCCGATCCCTAAACTACCTCGGCTGCGCCCGACGCCAGGATCCGTGAGCTCTGTCTCACTCGATCCCTAAACTACCTCGGCTGTGCACCGACGCCAGGATCCGCGAGCTCTGTCTCGCCCGATCACTAAACTGCCTCGGCTGCGCCCGACGCCAGGATACGCGAGCTCTGTCTCGCTCGATCCCTAAACTGCCTTGGCTGCGCACCGATGCCAGGATCCGCGAGCTCTGTCTCACCCGATCCCTATACTGCCTCGGCTGCGCCCATCGCCAGGATCCATGAGCTCCGTCTCGCTCGATCCCTAAACTGCCTCGGCTGCGCACCGACGCCAGGATCCACGAGCTCCGTCTCACCCGATCCGTAAACTACCTCAGCTGCGCCCTATGCTAGGATCAGCAAGCTTCGTCTCGCCCGATCCATAAACTACCTCGGGTGCGTACCGACGCTAGGATCCATGAGCTCCTTCTCGCCCGATCCCTAAACTGCCTCGGTTGCGCCCGACGCCAGGATCCGCGAGCTCTGTCTCGCCCGATCACTAAAACTGCCTCAGTTGCGCACCGACGCTAGGTTTGGTGAGCTCCGTCTCCCCCGATCCCTAAATCGCCTCATTGCCAAGACGACGCCGTCGATCCGTGAGCTCCGTCTCGCCCGATCCCTAAATTACCTCGGTTGTGCACCCTACGCCAGGATCAGCGAGCTCCATCTTGCCCGATCCTTAAACTACCTCGGGTGCGCACCCATGCTAGGATCCACGAGCTCCTTCTCGCCCGATCCCTAAACTGCCTCGGCTACGCCCGACGCCAAGATCCGTGAGCTCCATCTCGCCCGATCCCTAAAACTGCCTCAGCTGCGCACCGACGCTAGGATCGGTGAGCTCCGTCTCGCCCGATCCCTAAACTACCTCGACTGCGCACTGACGCCAGGATCCACGAGCTCCGTCTCTCCCGATCCCTAAACTGCCTCGGCTACGCACCGACGCCAGGATCCGCGAGCTCTGTCTCATCCGATCCTAAAACTGCCTTGGCTACGCACCGACGCTAGGATCCACGAGCTCCATCTCCCCTGATCCCTAAACTGCCTCGGCTACGCCCGATGCTAGGATCCACGAGCTCCATCTCACCTAATCCCTAAACTGCCTTGGCTACGCCTGACCCTAGGATCCGTGAGCTTCATCTCGCCCGATCCCTAAACTACCTCGGCTGCGCCCGATGCCAGGATCCTCGAGCTCCGTCTTGCCCGATCCCTAAACTGCCTCGGCTGCGTCTGATGCTAGGATCCATGAGCTCCGTCTCGCTCGATCCCTAAAACTGCCACAGCTACGTCCGATGCTAGGATCCACGAGCTCCGTCTCGCTCGATCCCTAAAACTGCCTCGGCTGCCTCGCACTCGCCCGCTGACAAAACCCCGTAGGTGATTCCGCCCGAATCACCCGGGGGCTCGGGGGCTACACCCGCGGGTGCGCTCGCGCGCATCCACTGATGAAATGAAACTTCCACCGCTGGCAACACGAAACCCCCCCAAACGTTTCCTCCCGAATCGCACGGGGGCTCGGGGGCTACACCCGCGGGTGCGCTCGCGCGCACTTACCATGAAGACAAAAATCCCCCAGATGATTCTACCCGAATCACCCGGGGCCTCGGGGGCTCCTGTCGGGTTCATAAACCCGGGGTCCCTCATGGACCGGCTTCCCAACAAAGGATCGGCCCAATAGACAACGTTGCAAATGACGCGCAACTCCTAGGCCGGCCCAAATAACTAAACGATAGGCCAGAAGGGCGATCCAATCTCCGACTGGAAGGCCTAGCCGAGGAGGAACGACGCCCGCTTCTAACTCCGGCCTGCCTCTCCGATAGGAAGGCCTCACTAAAGAGGAACAACGCTCGCTTCTGTCTCCGGCCCGCCTCTCTAACCAAAAGGCCTGGCCAAACACCACTTTCGACTATGACCCTCCGACCGAGGATGCACCGAACCCCTGCTTACAGCTCTTCTTCGACTGGCATAGTCGGAGCCGACTGGGACCAACCGATCGGGGATGCCCGCTCGGTGAGGACCAAGAAACGGATGGAGCAAGTAAGGCAGGGCACTCAAGTCAACCGCAATACCGAGGACCGTACTCTATACACCTGTAGGATAGTACCGACATGACATATTAGAAGAGTGCCCTGCAACCTTCCAGGCATGTCAGAACCCAAGCAGTGTTATAGGCGCCGACATTTACCCTACAGTGTTGTGGACGCCCGCAAACTCCCATACCAGACAAGCATAGTAAAACCCCTTGCATGCCTCTGGCATCAACAGTATGGCAGGCACCGACGTCTGTCGTACCAGGAGAAGACAACGCAACCTCCCACATGCATCTGACATTAACAGTGTTATGGGCGCCAACAATCATCTTGTATCCAATGGCGTGGGTAACAAGACTTAGCATACATACACACACTCTCTCTCTCTCTCACTTGTAAGGCCATCCCCTTCATCTATAAAAGGGGATGCGCTCTCTCCCAAAAGGGAGGATAAAAAAATCAGTTCACTCACACACCACAACAAGAACCACTAGGTTCAAACCTCGAGCACACGCTTAAACACTTAGCACATAGCGGAGCTCCCATCACTCTCAGCCCTTCAGACCAGAGTCCAACCGGACCTCTTGCACCCCCCATCTTTCTTCCTTCCGTTTGTAACCCCACAGCAAACTTCGAGCACCTGGCTTCAGAATAAAGTCACCGACCGACTCAAACTGGACGTAGGGCACGTTGCCTAAACCAGTATAAACCCTGTGTCATTGAGTGCTATGCCACATCCGATCACAACGTACGGCAAAACTATAAATATTTACGTGTTGGTCACTTTCTGCACCGACAAGAGTGTTACAAAGAATAAAGTTGATCATAACCATATGTTAATTAAGTTTGGCATAAATAAAGTACCCTAGTTTGCCAAAATTGCAGTAGGTTTTAAGTAATGAAAATAGTGTTGTCTCGCTGCTCCTTCCACCAGATCCACTGTGCGGCAAGAGATCTGATGGTGGTGGGGACTGCGGTGCCGGCTGCAGGGACTGCAGGGGGCTGCATGTCGAGCCCATGATACCAGTGGTCACGAAGGGGTCCCCGCCGGCCTCATACTAGGCGAAGTCCATTTGGTCGATGGTGGTGACGGTACAGCTGCTTCCGGTGAACTCCACACGTCGACGAGACTCCATTTCGCAAGCAGCAAGATGTTGCGATGTGCTGAAAACACATGTTAAAGCGTCTATTTCAAGTGTTTCAGATGTTTTAGAGATATTTTGCAATTATTTTAGATGAATGTTGCCAAAGTAGATCAAAATATTGCATATGTTGCAATGATTGTACATGTATGTTGCAAAGGTTTGTTCCCAATGTTTCATCTGTGTTTTTGGACGTATTGTTTCAAGTGTGTTTATCTAGATGTTGCATACGTTTCATACATATGCTGCAAGTGTTTTATCTTGCGTATGTTTGCAATGGTTTTTCAAGTGTTTTTCATGTGTTTTAAAAAGTGTTTCAGAAACATGTTTTAAGTGTTTCATTTGTCTTCACGTATATTGCAAGTGTTGTATATGGATGTTTCAAAAGTAGATTGGGTGTTGCACATGTTGCAATATGCATGAGAAGCGGAGAGGACATGAGCGGTCCCTATGTGCAGTCTGGCGGCGCCGGCGTCACGGGTCCCGCTTGGGCACGTGAAACCCAGGCGCAGAATGGGGCGTGTTTTTTTTTGTGCGAGCGCGGACATGGATTGCTGGTGCAAGCACGGGAAACTGCAGCGCAAGCGTTCGGACGTGGGTCTCGGGCCGGGCGCTAGTCGTTCTGTATTTCTAATCATATTTACGAGATACTCCCATAATGGTGGACGTATTGGATGTATAATAGATATACCTGCTCAAAGTAAAAGTTCTTTTAGTACCTCTAGAAATAGAGATAGAGATGTATTGAAAAAAATATATACTCTCTCCGTTCTCTTTTATAAGTTGCTTTGATTTTTTGGTATATCCATTTTACTATGTATTAGACATAATATATATCTAGATACATAGCAAAATCAATCTACCAAAAAAAGTCTAGATGACTTATAATTTGAAACGGAAAGAGAGTATAAGATTAAGTATTCTGGGACGAAGGGAGTAGTATAAAATATGATATACATGCTATATATACCTATTGTGGGTTTGCGAAGAAATTGGAGCTCTCAAAATTCAAACTTGTTATCTACTGCCTGAATTTTTAATACGGGATTGCTAGCTGTCGAGTGGAGTAGGACAAAACTTGGCATTTTCATGTGTGGATTAAACGAATCGCAGAGCTGCTGCGGAGGCTCCCCCTGCGCGCCGAGCCGGTGGGGCTGAATTTTTTATTTTTTTTAACTTTTTTAAAAAAATATTCACATTTATACTTTGACGGTTTTAATTTTGTTTTTGGACACACGGCGTCGAGACAACCCGCCTCAACACCAAGAGTGATGGCACTGAGGTTGGATGCGTGGACAGTCAAGCTGTCTTATCTGCAACGTGGCACCAGATCGGTGCCGAGATCTATGACGCCAAGCGCACACGCCTGCGTGTTCGTATCCATCAGCCTTTCTATCCATTAATTAACGTCAACAGCTATTGTGCCCAGTCAAAGTTGCTTCTTTCAAAAAAAAAAAAGTGAAAAGTTGCTGCTACTAGACTGATAATGTCTACACCTAGCTGGCTCAAAATTATTGCAATGAACTGATCGTACGTACCACTCCTACCGTCCTGCTTAGTACTCCCTCCGTCCCAAAATAAAAGACGTTCTCGCTTCCCGAGAAACGACTGCCGGCAATTATATATTAAAATATATAAATATTTATGCTAAGTAATTAGTATCATCGAAAAGATCTTTTTGTCTAGTTTTTTAACAAATTTATTTGAAGATATAAATATTGCACGTATTTTCTACAAATCGAGTCAAACTTGTGGCACGAAAACCCAAAACGTCTTTTATTTTGGGACAGAGGGAGTACTTGGAAGCAAGTATGATAAGTTTAGAATTGATTAATACAATTTATCAATCTCCAAATTCATCAAAATAATATTCTAAATAATACAAACACAAACACAGTGTCTAGTTCACATCATGATTTTATTATACATTCTTTTGCACCTTGTTTCTTATTTTTGCGCATGGGTCCTTTTCCTGGTTTTTGTTGTCTTCTATGTCAGTGCTCCCTTTGAAATATAGAAATTTTACATAAATTATATAGAAAATTTATAGAAAAATGAAAAATAAATCATGCATTCTAAAGGGGCCTAAAAAATCTGAATGATTCAATATTCGTTTTTAAAATCAATATAATTATGGATTATAATGGGGTGTTCGGCTACTGCATTTGCAGTACAGAGAGAGAAAAAGCACGGCTACAGCATCAACTGCTGCTTAGGTCCGTTTGGCGGGGCTTCTTCACCAGCTTACTAAATTTAATTTTCTAAATAGACATACATGAATTGATTTTCTATTATTTTTATTTATCTGATTCTATATCCTTATTTTAAAAAATGTAAAATATTCGACATTGAAACTTTGTACTAATTTAACCTCGTACGTAGCTAGCAACAAATTTATTAGTATTGATTTAGTTAATGCATGGGTTACCTAAATGTGTGGTTATCTCTTACCCAGTGGCGAATCTAGGATTTTACCTTAGAGTATGCCGTCCAAAAAAAATTCTGTCCAATTCGGCAAATCATTTAGCAATTTGGTAATGGTAGTAAAATTGGCAACGTAATTCGGTAACAATAGTAAAATTTGCAACATAATTTGGTAATAGTAATTCAGTAACAGTGGTAAAATTTGTAACGTAGGGATGACTCAATGCTGTTAGCAATAAAAGTAGACAAGATTTTTCTACATGAAAAAGAAGAGAGAAAAGAGCAAAGACCGAATCACGTCTTGGTGTCTCAGACAGTTGGCTTTGCTGGTTAGCCATGCACGAGCAGCTAGCAGGCAACAAACGAATTCCCTAGCTACAAACTTGCGGTAGATGAATGGACGAGGGCAGATGGTGCGTTGGATCTAGAAGCCAAGGCATCACCGTGTTAGTTGTCAGGACTTACCAATGTGTCACCACGACAGGACCTGGAGTCCTGGATCTCCCGTCCGTGTGACTGTGGGCGTATGGGGCTGGACCCTAGAGAAAAGCAGCAAAGCTACAAAGGCCATCTCGGCAAAGCTGGGCTGCTAGCGTTGCGTTCGTTTTCAGTTCTCCAACCTACAGATAAATGTTCTTTTGTTTCTGTTTTTTTTTCAAATACAATATATATACTCTAATACATGTTGGATCTGCCGGGTATGTCGGTACATGCTTGGCATACCTTGTAGCTCCGCCTCTGCTCTTACCATTATGTAACTTTGTGCTAATTTAGTTAATGCCGGCGTCACACCTTTTACTCCATGCATGCCCCGTTACTCCATGCATGCCCATGCAGCCATGCCTCGTCTCTCTCTCTCGGTGAAGTAGCTCTGGTATTGGATTTCGTTCCCCAAAGCAGCTAGTACCAATAGCAGCTCAGAGACTCAGACATCGGGTCACGTAACCATCCAAGGCCACCATACTAGCACAGTTGACGTTAACGGGTGAAAAAAAAAAAAAGTAGCACCAGTTGCCAGAGCTCGACACCAACGTCACGGCGCCAATCTGCGCACGGTGCCACATCAGCTCTTATCAGACAGCTTGGCTGCCAGCGCATCCAACTTCAGCGCCATAACTCATTGTGCCGAGATGTGTTACCTCGACCAACCACAGGTCAAAAATGAAATTAAAACCGTCGAAAGTCTAAATGTGAACTTTTTTTTTAAGAAAAGGGTTAAAAAAAAAAAAAAAACTCGGCCGGCCTCGTGGCTCGCTCGCTCGGTCGCTGTCACCTGTTCTGATCCAGTGATCCCTTTCATCACGTACTACGGAGTAGTAGCGGCACTAGCAGTAGCTCCCATTCCCAAAGCAAGAAGGCAGGCAGCAGCGCCACAGGACGGAGACGGACACGGCCACGGCGGCTGGATCGATCGCCGCCGTCGAAAGCACGTGTCGACCGGAGGAAACCGCCGCCGGCCGCAGCGGTAATAACATGACATGACAATATGACATGATCAACGGGTAGCCCAGCCAGCGTGGCCACTCGCCGGCGTGTTTCATGTCAAGGAAAAACACCGTTCGGGCCGGGCCGGGTTTGTTTTAGGCTGACAAGTGGGATGTGATGCGTGGGGCTGTCTTTGCTGTAGCAGCGCTGCGGCTGCAAGCACTGCTCAAGTGTTCATGACTTCATGCAAAGCTAGAAAAAGCAGATGCGATCGAGCAGGGCCAACAGCTCCAGGCAGTCTCCATCATCATCTGGATCAAGCCAGCCGAAAGATTCAGATGATGATAATCCCGACCACATCACAACCGAGGAATAGTATGTTATATGGGCACTTGATTCATGATTAGAGTACAGGTTTCCGCTGCGATTTTTTAACATTTTTATAAACTAATTTTAAATATAACATTGTTTAATTTTTTTTTCAAAACTAATACTTTTGACCTCGCTTATTACCATGGTGCGGCGAAACGTCTGTGCCGCGGCATGTATGGTGGCGCGGCGAGAGGGATGACGTGGCGACGACCGGGACGCCGACCGGTGACGTAGCAGGGTCTGTCGCGCCACCGATCTTGAAGCGGTAGTGACGCGCCACGGCGCATGGCGCGACAAGGAGGGGATGATTTAACGCGGCAATATCACCGAAGATGCCGCCATCATGAAACCACAAGGCACCAGCACCAGCCCCTCGGGCCCCGACCTAGCTAGCTAGGTTACTTGTGCAAGTGCAAGCGTCAGGGTCACCACTAGCACTCTAGCAGGTTCATCCATCGCATAGCAGTTTGTTGTGTGTGTGTGTGTGCCGTGTACGCACGCGTGGCGGCCCGGCGACGTGACGGTAGCTCCAGTCTAGGGAGGGCCCGTGCCGGACGGCCAACTGGAGCGTGCGTAGCGTAGCTAGTCCGCTGGGTGAGACAGCTAGCTGCTTTTTTAGTCTACGGCTCTACGTGATCGTGAAGCTTCGATCAATCGCTCGGATTGGGATCGTCGGCCGGCTGGCCGGGGCTAATTTGATGTGAGCCACGAGATTTATTACCGGCTGGTGATAATCGAACGGGGCCAACGGATCATCATCATGCAGGTTTGAAAGCCAGGACTGATGTGACTTTTTGCAGAAACAGTCAAAGAGCAATGCGTTGAAAGCAAATGTGTCTCTGATAAATGTCTTTTCTCTAGGCGTGTCACGTCTAGCCTACCACTGCACAGAGACAAAAAAATTTAACGTGACCTTGATATGACCCTACAAGAAAAAGCTGCATAGTTAAGGGCTCTTTGGATTCGATGACTAAAATTTAGGAGGTGTCACGCGAGGGTGTTGCATGGGGTGTTCGGATACTAATAAAAAATAAATTACAGAATCCGTCAGTACTCCACCGAGATGAATTTATTAAGCCTAATTAATCTGTCATTAGCACATGTACTGTAGCACTGCATTGTCAAACCATGGACTAATTAGGTTTAAAAGATTCGTTTCGCAAATTAGTCGTAAGCTGTGCAATTAGTTTCGTAATTAGTCTATATTTAATACTCTATGCATGTGTCAAACATCCGATGGGACAACGACTAAAATTTATGAGGAGAAACCAAACACCGCCTTAAACCTTGGGTTGAGAAACACAATAGCTTGAGTGCATCTAATCCTACGTGGATGATAACTTTTATGTGAGGCAGTCAATAATGTATGCCTCCATTGCGCTTGCCCTAATGGATTAACGGATCACCGTGCTTGAGTGCTACGGAGTACACAAGTGATTGAGGGGGTGTACACACTCAAAGAAGAGATTGAGGGGCTCTCCAGCAGGCTTGTCGTAGTAGCCCAGTCCAGCAAACCCGACCAAGCTCAAAAATATCAAACCCAACGGCCCATGCATCTTTTTTGGACTTTGGATCGGGTCGGGCTGAGCTGAAAAAAGGGGAGTTGTTTTTGGCCTAGAAAAATCCTGTCCACGACCATCCTAGGGTAAAGTTGGTTAGGCTTAGACTGCCTACATATTTTCTACCGTGGAAAAACTATACTATAGAGAATGGGCCTATGGTCTAGTGGTAGGATAGTCTAGTGGGATGCTACTCATCAGGATTTAAACCCAAGTGTTCGTACTTTTTTTAAAAAAAATTCTAAAAAAATTAGGGTACACGCACGCGTGAGAACATAGTGTCCAACCAGCATAGACTGAGAGTTGTGCACGCACCTGCACTCACTAGCTTTCAAACCTGCATGATGATGATCCCATTGGCCCCGTTCGATTATCACCAGCCGGTAATAAATCTAGTGGCTCACATCAAATCAGCCCCGGCCGGCTGGCCGGTGATCCCAATCCGAGCGATTGATCGAAGCTTCACGATCACGTAGAGTCGTAGACTAATAAAGCAGCTAGCTGCCTCACCCAGCGGGCTAGCTGCGCTACGCGACGCCCCCTAGACTCGACCCGCCATCACGTCGCCCGACCGCCACGCGTGCGTACACGGCACACACACAGCAAACTGCTATGCGA
The DNA here is from genome assembly GCA_904845875.1 of Miscanthus lutarioriparius. Taxonomy (NCBI): domain Eukaryota; kingdom Viridiplantae; phylum Streptophyta; class Magnoliopsida; order Poales; family Poaceae; genus Miscanthus; species Miscanthus lutarioriparius. The sequence continues at coordinate 4,439,662 of CAJGYO010000018.1, forward strand.
CGAATGAACCTGCTAGAGTGCTAGTGGTGACCCTGACGCTTGCACTTGCACAAGTAACCTAGCTAGCTAGGCCGGGGCCCGGGGGGCTGGTGCTGGTGCCTCGTCGTTTCATGATGGCGGCATCTTCGGTGATACTGCCGCGTCAAATCATTCCCTCCTTGCCGCGCCATGCGCCGTGGCACGTCACTGCCGCGCCAAAATCGGTGGCGCGACAGACCCTACCACGTCACCGGTCAGCGCCCGGCCGTCGCCACGTCATCCCTCTCGCCGCACCACCATGCATGACGCGGCACAGACGTTTGCCACGCCGTGGCAATAGGCGCGACAAAAATGTTAGTTTAAAAAAATATTAGATTTAAAATTAGTTTAAAAAAGTGTTAAAAATAAATGCTGCTCGATGAGAATTGAGATGAGATGCCCCGGTACAGCCCAAGGTGGCAACTTGGGCAATCATGCAGGAGGAGTTTTCATGTGTGTGTGTGTGTGTACTATTATTCTGCTAGCTCCAAGTTGCTAGTGTTATCTTCATCGTCGAGACCACAGAATTATTCCCAGATCGATGTTACTAGTAGAATTGTACTAGGAGCACTGACTGTCAGCTTTGGTGGACATGACTGCTAGTGCTGGAGCTGTGTACGTATATCACCTACTAATGCAGCTGGAGTAGTAAGGCTGTGTTTAGTCCGTGAAATCTAGGAATTTAGCTAACGTAATATTTTCGTTTTTATTTGACAATTAGTGTTTTATCATGAACTAATTAGGCTTAAAACGTTCGTCTCGCGATTTCCAACTAAACTGTGCAATTAGTTTTTTTTCTCTACATTTAATGTTCCATGCATGTATCGTAAAATTCGATGTGATGATTATTGTTGTATTTTTTGGGAAAGTTTTTAGGCTGGACATCCTAGTTTTGGTTATTATTATAGGACAAAAACAATTCCATCGATTGTCTAATCTGAATTTTAATGTGGCAGTGCAGTGTTAGGTATACATGGCCCTACCAAATGTCATATTATTAACTTTTATCTTCGTAACAGGGCCTCGTTTACATTACAAGTTTTTTACTTTTTTCATCACATTAAATCTTTGACACATGTATAGAGTATTAAATATAGATAAAAAAATAACTAATTACACAGTTTGATTGTAAATTACGAGACGAATCTTTTGAGCCTAGTTAGGCCATGATTGAACAATAATTGTCAAATACAAACAAAAATACTAAAATGCCAAATACTGATTTCTAACTCCAATCCAAATAAGGCATAGGCATAGAAAACGCAACTGCTGTCCCATCTGAAAAAGAACATTTTCTCTCTTTTTATCACTGGAGTGAGCAGGCAAGCATAACGAGCTCGCACGCACCCAAGTCCAACATCCTATTGCGTCCAGTGTCAGCTTAACTTTATTGTGGTTGGGCCAGCCAAGGTACTCAGTATGACAGTATCTATCAAGCCCAGCCCAGGACGGTGTCAACCTGGGTTCCCCACTCGATTAGCTCACAGGCCGCGCACCAAAGTAGGCCTCCAGATACGTGGGCCCGTCCTTCCAAACAGGCTGGCTGCCACCTCCGCGAGTCGCCTCGGGTCCAAACCGAACAAGGCCGCAGCCCGAAGACACCGTCGGGGATCTCTGGGAGTGGGAGGAAGTCGCGCCGGTCCAGCCTCGCCTCCCGAGTTCCGACGACCGCCGATACAGCGCACGCGCACTGGAGCTGGAGGTCTGGAGGGTGGAGGCGGCCGATGTCGCAGAGGCTGTTGGTGGTGCCGTGCGTGCTGCCCACGCAGGCGCACTGGGCCGCCGCTACGGCGCCGACGCGGCACCGCAGCAGCGGCCATGCCCCGCTCCCACGAGCCACGAGGGCCATACGGAGCCGATGCAAACCAGTGTCAAATCAGCGGTCAATTAGTAATTCCTTCAAGCGTCATTTGCTCATTTTGTGCCATGAATCGTGGCTGAGTTTTAATCATCATCGCTGTATGTGTGGACTGACACTGGCTTGCATCAAATGTGTCCTTGCTATGAACTTTCATCAAAGATCCTTATATTCCATCGTAATAATGCCAGGTGTATAGTTATTTTCTTTTTCTGACCAGATCAGCACTCGCAATTTGTAGTGGTTCCGTAATGAATCTGCAATCACCGTGTTCTTGCAAGTTGCAACCCCTTTTCCTGTGTGTAGTAACAATGTGAAGGGTTTCAGGTCTTCAGGACCAACGCAAACAGAGAATTCAAGCAACCATACTCCATCTCAGAGCTTGTGCTTTCATTGTTGAATTGAAAAGTTTTCATTTGTTAGTCTAGTGCATCTTTTAGACTCTTTTTACCAAATTCTTTTGGCAACCGTCATGTATGTTTGACTTGGTTTTGGACATTTGAAATACACAAGTGCAAATAACACTGTATATATCCTGCCATTATTTCTGTTGTGCAGGGCCGGCCAGGTTAAAGGTGAGAGCCAGGAAAGTATGTCATGTTGGGTGGTTCATAGTAGAGCTCTGATCTGCGTACTCCCTCCGTCCCAAAAAGAGTGTCGCTTTTTACTTTCAGAAATCTTGTTTGACTATCTGTCTTATTCATTTTTTTTATATAAATATTATATATTTTGTTATAACTTATTTTATCATTAGAGATAATTTAATAACGATTTATTTATTTTATAATTTATATAAAATTTTTGAATAAGATTAATGGTCAAATATGATGTTTTAAGGTAAAAAACGTCACTCTTTTTAGGACGGAGGGAGTAGATGTTTATGCATGTTCTCCTTGTCCTTCCATGAAAGTTTTTTTGGCGCCTTGTTGCAGTTATGTTTGTTCTATTCTCCACCCCACAAGGTTCTCAGCAGTCGCTGTCACGCGTCCGTTGGCACATGCCCAATGTGCTTTCTGCGACAAGGCTGCACTTAGAATCTTGTTGGCAAAACTCTCTATGATGTCAGTTTGACAATTTTATTTGTCAGTCTATTATGTGAGACGCGTTTTTTTATTTCACGTATTTACTTCTTGGTTGCCAATTCATGACATTATTAGTACACACACAAAAAAAAATGAAGAAGAATCTACACCAGTACTGACGAAAACACCCCTGAAACGCTGTGGCTTTTGCGTAGCGGAAAGAGCCGAATAAAATGGACGGCTTGGAACTTGCAACTTGGAAACTTTGGCGTGTACCATACCATCCTCTGATGCTGAGAGCTGAGACATTCTTCATTTCTTGTTTCGTTCAACTCAGCATCAACGGGAAGCCATTTTGGGCCGTGCATAGTGGGAAGCCCAGCAGTGCCCATGCATGCCACCTCGCCACCTCGGGTCTTTTCCAATTATTTTTCCTTTTCCTTTCAACGAACACGCCAGACGCTGAACACATGGCGTGACGCTGACGCAGATGTTAGGCCGCCCCAATGTGGAAGCTCCATGTCCATGGAGCCACGGGCCCGGTTGCTTTGCCCATTTCTTGTAAATCTAGAGTATCGTATCTTCTACAATAAAAAAGAACAAAGTGTGGATATTTTTTAGTACGACATTTGTTTTGATTCGTCTATCTGCCCACGTATGCGATCTCCACGACATCTCTTTAATTGAATATTGCCTGTCATATGATAGATGAATCACGGCAAAATAGGAAATAGAAAATTATTGTGTTATCTATATACACATTGCATGTTTGCATGCATCAGTATATATGGCAACGAGCAGAAGGAAAGGGAATTAAGATAAAAGGAACCTCTTTGTATTTCTGAGAACCTTGTCAAATCTGCCTACATTTAATTATTTCTCCTCTTTGCATTTGTAAAAGGGACAGTTTTTTCTCTTTCATTTAGTTTCACGCTCATGTGTTCCATCTGCCTCGCTTGCTATTTCTTGCGTGAACCATAATTGATGTCATCTGTCTTCCATGGCTCAGCCTCCCAATCCCAAGAGAAGGTCCCTACCTCTCCCTGACTGGAGATCCGGCCTGCCAGAGGATCTCCTTGAGTCTATCGGACAGCGTCTCGCGTCAGGCCACGACGCGACGTCCTTCCGATCCGCTTGCTCCATGGCGCGCCGCCGTCCCGTTCGCGACCTTCGAGCCGCTCCTGCTGCTCCCGTTCGACCCCGACTCGGACCGCGTCGGCTTCTACTACGTCCCGGAGAAGAAGGTCTTGTCCAAGACGCAGCCCGACGTGCGCGGCAAGGTGGCATGCGGCTCCTCGTGTGGGTGGTTGGCGCTCATGGATGAGGCGGCGTTCGTGACGCTGCTGAATCCATTCGCCGGTGCCCGTGCCCCCCGCGTTGAGCTCCCGTCAGCAGACGAACACATCATGGCGACGTCCTCATCGGAACGCGTGTCTAGGGTCCATGGCCGGTGGATCCTCCATCCCACCAACGGCTACGGGGACGCGGATACCGCAGACAGAGCCATCAAGCTAGAAGACATGAGAGACATGTTCTTCCGTGAGATCGTGCTCTCGGTGCCGCCTGACGCTGCCGGCCGCGAGTGCGTGGCCATGGCCATGCTTGGGTGCTCTACGGAGGTCGCGTTCTGCCGGGTTGAGTTAACAGCGCATGGACGCTGCTCGACACCAAACTGGAGTTCTCCGTGGGATCCATCGTCCACTTCCAAGACAAGTTCTTGGCGATAGACTGCACTGGAGAAATCTCCGTCTACAGCAGCAACGTCGCCGGCGCTACTCCAACCGCGACACTGCTGCCATCGCTGTCGCCACCTATGGGGCTCTGCCACCGCAGCTACCTAGAATCAAACGGTGAGCTGCACATTGTGGGTGCCATGGTGAGCACGTTCCACGAGACACAGAGCTTCACCTACAGCAGCGCGATCTACAAGTGCAACATCCACGACCGTACGCTGGAGTGGTCCAGGATGAGGGACATCGGTGATCAGACATTGTTCGTGTCTAAACATTTCAATGAAAGTTTCAGTGGAACAAGTGTATCCAAGTACAAGGAGAACAAAATCTATATGCCTGAGCCATTATATGGGGATCCATACGACTTGGTCCATCGACTGGAGATCGTTGATATTGCTACCGGCGCATCCAAAGTGAAGCCCGAAAAGATGCATGGTTTCGAGGCTCTAGGTTGGATTCGACCCAATCTCTGGAAGCTTTAGAGTTTATGAGCCTGCGACGCCGCGTACTACGTGACTGTGTTAAATTCATAAACTTTGCTTTTTGAATTAAATGTCACTTTAACGTTGGTATTTAATTTAACAGTATTGTTATCTTATCATGCGATTCGTGTGTTTTTAGTATAAATTATTAGTTATCCCGTAGCAACGCACGAACACGCTACCTAATATATACTATAAACTAGCAATAAATGACAAACCAAATTTTCCATCATGCTCGTGGTTTCCTCCGGCGGTACCTCTCCCCGTCCATTTTTTTTTTGACAAACATCAACGAAAGGCAGATTATGACGACCTTGTTTAGTTCCTCCCTAAAACTTTACACTCTATCACATCGAATATTTAAATACATGTATGAAGTATTAAATATAGACTAAAAAAATAACTAATTGTATAGATTGCGACTACTTTGCGAAATAAATCTTTTAAGCCTAATTAATCCATGATATGACAATGTGTGCTACGGTAACACATGTGCTAATGATGGATTAATTAGGCTTAATAAATTCGTATCACGGTTTACTGACGGATTCTATAATTTGTTTTTTCATTAGTATCCGAACACCTTATACGACACCCTATATAACATTCGATGTAATAACCCAAAACTTTACACCCTAGATCTAAATAAGGCCTAGGGCGCACACACATTCACACCTATTGATCTCTTGACGAAATATTAGATTGACAAAACTATTATACGCGTATAAATATCTTGCTGTCGACAAACATTTCACCTACTCCATCTACCTACAAAAAGAAGGACCTTTGGATTTCATTTATCCTCAAATACAACTAATACTTTAGGAATCTCCGGTGGCCAAATCTAAGCTGATATATAGATGCCTCGTAGATGAGAGAGACATCAAAAACTTGAGCCAAGCAGGAAGAGAGGAGCCAATTTCTTTTTGCATAATAATACATGAGAGACATAACTCCTCTATCTCTCAAGACATTTTTTTTGAAAGATCCGGTTGCCCGGCATATATTGATAAGCAAGAAGAAGCATAGCAGCGTCGATTACATGCGCGAGTAGCGCAGCCTAACGCAGCAGCACTGCGTAGGAGGAGAATCAAGAATGGTTTATTACTCGCTAACTAATGAACTACCTGGTTGGGCAAGGACTTTCCCTCCCGCAAGTAACCACAACGTGCATGTGTGTCTTTGATTTCAACAAACGGTGCCTGCATCGGTCTTCTTTGATCTCTGAACACCACTGCATTTCTTTGCTTCCAAATGCACCAGAGAGTTAAGATTGCCAGTGTATGTGCTCTTTTAGTGCCTACCGTGGCCAACTGATAGAACCATTCCTCCATGTCGTGCTTAGGCATCCACTGGGAGTGATGTAGATTTGGGCAGTCAGACCATGCTGCAACTAGTCCCAGACCTGCTGCGAGTAGGTGCACTCAATGAACAGATGTGTGGCCGTTTCCAAATTCCTTTCGCAGAGTGCACGTAGTTATTTTTCCATTCCCGGAGTTGCAGACGAGCCGTTGTCCAGAGCTTATTTTGTAGCAGCAGCCACATGGAAATTTTGCATCGTGGAGGCGCCCGGGCTATCTCTCTAGACATGAGAGAGAAAAATATGTAAATAAAAATACCTTATACATGAGACATATATGATGCGATGGTATTTAAAAGTCAATATATTCATACTAATTCAACAATTTTACATATGGTTTTTGTTTAAATAATGGCTTCTATGCTGACACAATAATATCGGAGCGGCACTAGATACACTAGTAGTAAAAATAGAAGAGACACTCTCTTTTACTTCATGTGTGTTAGATCTCCTTGTCACCTCGCAATCAAACCCTCGCAGTAAAAAGAATCCTCTATATATACATGTTCATAACTAAAGCATTTTAAGTTTCAACATACTCAGGAACTCTTAGATTCATAGAAAGAAAAAAACATACAAAGAAAGTATAAGGTATGTCTCTTAAATCTATAATTTTATATATGTTTTTTTTTTTATGTTCGCTGTTTGTGGGGTATTAACCCCTATACCCTTATGGCTAAGCTTGGGCCGGCCCGGATCGATGGGTTCGGTCCACCAAAAGACGACGTGCGGCCCGGTTAACCTGATCGGAGTCTCGCGCAAGGAGTTAAGGCGGATCTAGCGATCAATCAAGATCCTGGTCGGTTAGAATAAGAATCATTATCCGACCACATATGGCAATTGTAATTGGCTAGGATTAGTTTCCAGATCTATAACCCTGCCCCCCGAACTATATAAGGCGGGCAGGGGACCCCTCTAAAAAACATCTCTCATTGACATACAGCAATACAAATCAGACGCAGGATGTAGGTATTACGCCTTCTTGGCGGCCGAACCTGGATAAAATCTTGTGTTTGTCTTGCGTCGCCGTCTTGTTTGTGGCTTGCGCATCTGTCTGCCGACAATCTACTACCTTGGGTATACCCCTAGGTAGATTGCCGACCATATTTCGTCGACAGTGGCGCGCCAGGTAGGGGGTGTGCGTACTGCTTCCCAAGCAAACAAGACGGTCATCATCTCCGGCTCCATGGCTACGCCGAACGGCCTCACGTTCACCGTTGGCCAGATCACCTGGACCACCGGCTCCGACGACTTCATCACCATGACCCCGGAGGAGGCGTGGATTTAGTCTGCATCGACCACTGCTTCACCTACATCGGCTACGGCTCCGACCATGGTACATACGGCTCCGACCACGGTGGACGCGGCTCCGACCACGGTGGATACAGCTCCGACCATGGTGGACGCGGCTCCGACCACGGTGGATACAGCTCCGACCACGGTGGACATGGCTCCGACCACGATGGATCTGGCTCCGACCATGGTACATCTGGCTCCGACCACGCCTGCATCACCTACAGCCACGCCGACAACTCATCATCCGCTTCCCCACTACAAAGGGAGGCAGATCGACAACACCGACCTGCTCGACTCCATCGATCGGGTCGGCACCAAGCTCGCTGAAACCCTGGCTCTGGTAAGTACGATTCAAAGTCAGCCTAATGAGCAGGTAACCGCTCCCCACAATAGATCTACCCGACCAGCTCGGACGATCGTCTGCGCATGACTTGGTACAGATCTCGTGGTCACATCTACTCCTCAAGGGCGCTCTTCTCGTCGCCGGCCAGCCTTCGCGACGGGTCTCCGGCTCTTTGAGTATGAAGCCTCTATGGAGAACTACCAGGTCCAGCCCTACGGCCTGCAAAACGCTGCCTCCAGCTACGCCTACGACCTGCAACGCCGCTTGGATCTGTGTCTTATGCACCGACCTCAGTCGAAGCCACGCGACTTCATCAACATGATCCAGATTGAAGATTATCAAGAAGGATCCGTTCACACGATCAAGAGGGTGACCCCGCTCCTCGTCGGCACCGCATCCGATGCATCCGTCCACACCGAGCTTTAGCATCACGAAGATGAAGGCATCAAAATGCGATCGGATATCCCGCACCACGCCCGGTTCTCACAATTCCGTCTTTCCCGCCAAGACGAGGGATCTGATCCATGTTGTCGGAATGACGAACCGCCAAAGATTGGTGAAATAGAACAAGAAAGGATCGCACGCGAAGCACGCAATATTGACCGGTTTAATCGCCGACAAATCAAAGCCAAGCGGACCAGGAGGCACGACGCGCAAGGGTCCAACCACGTGACCTCAACGATGCTTTTCGGCGGGTGGGGGGACAAGCGGTCTTGAACTCCAAGTGCTAATGTAGCCGCCGCCATGGCAACAATGCAACGGCTACCCAACACCCCGAAACCCCAAGCGATTCACGATGAAATACAAGCTTATCGGCGGTTGCTATATGGCCCGGACCACGGAGATTGTAAACCAAGCTTGGGCTCCATCTGTCTCGGTCGAGTCAAGCCACAGCCGCCAGCACCCAAGTCGCTCACAGCCACCCAACCAACATGGCTCGCGCAACAACGACCCATCAGACAACCGTCAAGAAGGAAACAGTGGCCATGTTGGTGGCCAGGACGACAACCGCCGCCGGGACAACCGCGATAATCACTGTGATAACCGCGGTCGCAGGGCTAATCCAGATGGCGATCGAGATCGCCGCGATGGCAATAACGATCTTCGCCATTACCTCAGAGGACGCGATCTACGCGCTCGCATCAACCAGAGAGCCGACGATCGAGCGTCCCACGAAAGTTATCGCCGTATGGAATATGACACTGCCCACGGCCCGCCGGGTTTGAAGCAGTTTACTCCACACCTTCGCCAAGTCATATGGCCCAAGAATTTCAAGCTCAAGAAGCTTCAGAAGTACGACGATAAGGAAAACCCCGAATTATGGGTTATGCTTTACGAGACTACGTGCAGATCAGCCATGGCAGACGAGCACGTCATGTCTAACTATTTCCCAGTCGCTGTTGGCCATGCGGGTCACCAATGGCTGGTCAGCTTGCCGGCGAACTATTTTGACTCTTGGCAGGAGCTCAAGCAAGCCTTCATCGACAACTTCATTGCTACTTGTGAACAACCAGGCAACAAATACGATCTGCAACGTATTCGAGATCGAAAAGATGAGCCACTGCGCGAGTACGTCCGGCGTTTCTCAGAGATGCGCATCAAGGTCCCATCAATCTACGACAATGAGGCAATCGAGGCTTTCGTCACTGGCCTCCATTTCCATGATGCCCTAAGGGACAAGCTCCTCCGCAAAAGACCTGATTCGGTCACAATGCTCCTGGCCACCGCTAAGAAATACGCGGACGCCGACGACGCTAAAAAGATAATTATTGAAGAAGCAGCAAGGGTTCTGCGCTCCGACCACCCCCCACACCGCGACGACTACCGCGGCAACCGTGGTCGGAACGACAATTTTGACCGCCGCAACCAGCGCAATGACTCCTGCGACCACCGTGACCAACATAATCAGCGGCGTAACCACCGTGACGATTACAGGAGCAAGCGTGCTCGGGAAGACGACGGTGAGGTCAACACCGTTAAAAAGGGTGGCGGACGTCATAACTATGAAGACGACTACGCCAAGGCATTGAAGGGGCCCTGCCAGCTCCATCCTAAGTCGAACCATACCATGGAGAATTGTCGCGTCCTCAAGTCTATCTACATGCGTTAACAAGCTCCGGATACGTCCAACAAGCCTAACGACGCAGGGGAACAGCGCAACGAGGATAACGACGACGACGATGCAGACCCCCGTCACAAGTACGTCAAGCCAACCGATCGCGTGCACACCATCATCGGAGGCAAAGTGTCCATCGAGACCAAACGAGAACACAAGCTGCTCGCCCGCGCTTGCTTGAACGTGGCCAACACCGACAATCTCCTCACCGATCCGTGGCTCCCTCCGTGGTCTCACCGCGAAATCTCCTTCGGCAGAAAGGACCAATGGGCCGCAATACCTGAGCCAGGGCGTTTTCCCCTAGTCCTCGATCCTTGTATCAACAAAGTTCAGTTCGACAGAGTACTGATTGACGGCGGCAGCTCCATTGATATACTGTTCAAGAACAGTCTACCCGCCCTGAAGATAGCTTAGGCGGACCTCAAGCCATACGAAGCACAGTTCTAGGGTGTTCTCCCCGGACAGAGCTCTACACCTCTCGGTCAGATCACGCTACCAGTGCAGTTTGGGACCCCGGATCACTTTCGCACCGACTACATCAACTTCGTGGTCGCCGACTTCGACGGCACCTACCATGCTATTCTTGGTCGACCGTCGCTCACCAAGTTCATGGCCATACCTCATTACAGGTATCTGGTGCTCAAGATGCCTACCGAGAAAGGAGTTCTAACCCTCCTAGGCAATGTGTACGTAGCTTATACCTGCGAAGATGATAGTTTCAAAATAGCAGAGGCTCATGACCTCTCTATTCGCATGGCCGAGACCGTGCTCAACGCCAAGAATACCTCGATCGGCCACCAGGAGATCCCAGAGCTCGAGGCTCCATGCAAGAACATCAAGTCCAAGGAGCACAAGGTGATCTAGCTGGTCGATGGTGATCCCAGCAAGACGGCCCTTATCGGGGCCAACCTGGATCCCAAATAGGAAGACGCGCTCGTCAGGTTCTTGAGGAGCAACGTGGATGTGTTCGCATGGAAACCTGGCCGACATGCCCGGTGTACCTCGGAACTTGATTGAGCACTCCTTGAATGTCAACAAAGAAGGCCAAACCTACCAAGCGAAGCTACTGACGGTTCGCTCGCGACAAAAAAAGGCGATTAGGGTAGAAGTTACACGGCTTTTGGCGGCCGGATTTATCAAAGAAGTGTATCATCCGGAGTGGTTAGCCAACCCGGTTCTTGTACACAAAAAGAATAATGAATGGAGAATGTGCGTTGATTACACTAATCTCAACAAACACGCCCTAAAGACCCTTCGACACCTCTCGCATAGACGAGGTCGTGGATTCCACCACCGGTTGCGAGCTTCTTTCTTTTCTCGATTGCTACTCTCGTTTATCACCAGTTGCTCTAAAAAGGATGACCAGATCAAGACATCTTTTATCACGCCCTTGGCACCCTCTTGCTACTACGACCATGTCGTTCGGGCTCAAGAATGCCGGGGCTACCTACCAACGCGCTATACAAGCTTGCCTCAAAGACGAGATAAAAGATGACCTCGTTGAGGCTTACGTTGATGATATAGTTGTCAAAACCAAGGAAGCTCATACCCTTGTTGACAATCTAGGACGCACTTTTGCAGCCCTTAGCACATTCCAGTGGAAATTAAACCCAAAGAAGTGCATCTTTGGTGTTCCTTCTGGCATACTCCTCGGCAACGTCGTCAGTCGCGACGGCATACGCCCTAACCCGGAAAAAGTCAAAGCTGTTTTGGACATGAAGCCGCCCAAAAAGGTGAAGGATGTTCAGAAGCTTACCGGATGTATGGCTGCTCTCAACCGTTTCATATCAAGATTAGGCTAAAAAGGATTATCGTTCTTTAAACTACTCAAAGCGTCCGAAAAGTTTGAGTGGTCGGAGGAAGCAGACGTTGCCTTCACACAGCTGAAACAATACCTTACGTCACCTCCGGTACTCACTGCTCCAAGAGAAGACGAAACACTCATGCTATACATTGCGGCTACTAATCGAGTGGTCTCCACGACCATGGTGGTCGAGCGAGACGAGCCCGGCCACGTCTACAAGGTACAACGGCCAATCTATTTCATTAGTGAGGTACTCAACGAGTCCAAGACCAGGTACCCACATATTCAGAAGTTGATCTATGCCATACTGATAACATCCCGAAAGTTGAAACACTACTTCGACGGATATCGTGTGGTGGTCGTGACTGAGTACCCTCTGCGAGACATCATTAACAACAGGGATGCGAATGGGCGCATCGTCAAATGGGCAATGGAGCTATGCCCCTTTTCCTTGGAATTTGCAAGCCGCACTACAATCAAGTCTCAGGCACTTGTCGATTTCATCGTCGAGTGGACAGACTTAAGCACGCCTGCCTCTCCCGGATCCGACGAATATTGGGCGATGTACTTCGACGGCTCTCTCAACATTGACGGTGCGGGAGCAGGATTCCTTTTTATATCACCATCCAAGGAGCAGCTCCGGTACGTCCTTAGGATTTGTTTCCTATCATCTAATAATGCCGCCGAGTACGAAGCATGCCTACATGGTTTGCGCATTACGGTTGAGCTTGGCGTTAAACGTCTCTACGTCTATGGAGACTTTGCTCTGGTCATCAACCAACTCAACAAGGACTGAGACACAACCAGCAAAAAGATGGAAGCATACTGCAATTTGATCAGAAAGCTGGAAGGCAGGTTCTATGGCATCGAGTACATACATGTGGTCCGGGACAAGAATCAAGCAGCGGATGCACTATCAAAGTTAGGATCATCCTGAGCAAAAATCCCACATGGCATATTCGTCCAAGACCTGCTTACGTCGTCCATCGAAGAGAAAGGTTCCACGGCGGACAAGCCTCCGAGACCGACAATTGGTGGCTACGGTTCCGGCGTCAAGCACCGCCCGAAGCCCCTCCGACCACTCATGAGCTTTGACCGAGAATACCTTTCATCAAGTACCTAATAGATGGCAGCGGTTACATCGATCGGACAGAAACGAAAACCGCTGATGCGCCGCGATGGCGATATCGCCGTTGATGGCAACCTATATGGCGCAAGAACGCAAAAGAGGAAATCTTGATGAAGTGCATAACCCGGAGGATGGCGAATGTCTCTGGACTAAATCCACTCGCTCTCATGCAACCCACGCGGCCTCAAGAACGCTAGTCGGCAAGGCTTTCCGGCGGGTTCTATTGGCCGTCGTCAGCGATATCCGAGCAGAGAGGCTAGTCCACCACCGTGAGGGTTGTCGGTTCTTCACCAAGAGAATCCATGTACCAAAGACATGAGATCTAGACAATACTAGCCTCCTGGCCCTTTGCATCTTTGGGGATCGGATATGATCGAGCCCTTCAAACCGGCTCGGTGGAAATTTTCATGCGTCTTCGTCTTGATCGACAAATTTTCTAAGTGGATAGAATACATGCCTTTGGTACGAGCATCCTCGAAAAAGTCATCACGTTCCTCGACTAGGTCATCCACCGCTTTGACATACCGAACAAAGATCATAACCGATCTGGGTACTCGGTTCACCGGGAACACTTTTGGGACTTCTGCGATGAAAGGAGCATAGTAGTAAAATATGTCTTGGTGGCGCACCCTAGAGCTAATGGACAGGTCGAAAGGGGCAAATGGCATGATCTTGGGCGCGTTGAAGAAGAGGGTGTATAGAGAAAATGACAAGGCTCCCGGAAGATGGCTCAAAGAGTTACCAGCCGTGGTCTGGGGACTCAGAACTCAGCCTAGCCGTAACACCGGCGTCTCGCCATACTTTATGGTTTACGGCGCTGAGGCGGTCCTCCCTGCAGATATAGCTTTCAGATCAGCACGGGTAGAGAACTTCGACGAAGGCAAGGCCAATGAAGTACGGGAGCTAGAAGTGAATAGCACAGAAGAGAAGCGGCTCGATTCTTGTGTATGTACGGCCAAATACCTTGCTATTTTGCATAGGTACTACAACAAGAACGTTAAAGAGCGGTTTTTTGTGGTCAGAGACCTGGTCCTGAAGTGGAAGACGAACCAGGCTGGTGTCCATAAACTCGCAACCCCATGGGAGGGGCCCTTCATGATCAAGGAGGTCACACGACCAATGTCTTACAGGTTAGCTCACCTGGACGGTACGGACGTACCAAACTCGTGGCACATCGACAAGCTTAGACGATTCTATGCTTAACTACTGAGATATGTACCCCCTTTTGTATTTTCGATTTACTTCAATAAAGCTATTATTATTTCTCCGACCACTCTAATGTGTCACTTCGACTTATATGGTTATTCTAACTTAGCCAGTAAAAGCCGACCACCAGTCCTTCTACGGTTTTCGGAGCAGGACCTGTGTCTGGTTCCTCCCAACACGTGCATGGGATCCGCTCTCTACGTTGTGGGTGATCGGCAGGTCCCCCTTGGTTTGACTTGTCTGCGTCTGCGTGTGCACATGTCACGCACCTCACACTCCGACCACATAGCAAACTAGGGCCGCACAAACTTTTCAGGATGATTTGTCGGGTAAAATGGTACAACTAAACAGAACGTTATTATGTTCTCACTTAGTTCCACCAACATAAGTTTCAAGCTTAAAAACGCTTTATACAAAGCAACCAAGCTTATAATGATATACAGTTACGTTATTACAAGCTTGCCTGAAGAGGCCCAAGTTTACAATAACACAACTATGTCCTCCTTCTACAGCTCTAAGCCTATTACATTGGCTGGTCGGGGTACGTGGCACCTACTGCTCGTTGCTTCCGATATTTTACTTGAGTCTCGGGGACTCTTGTGCTAGCCGAGCTGAAGGGGATGGCCCCACCGATGCTTGGCTGGTCAAGACCGTAGGCTTAGTCGGTTGGCTAGCAACGGATGGCGTTTCCAACTGACTTGTCGATGGCATACCTTGTACAGGTGTTGTCCCACCTCCACACAGATTAATGTCGCCAATTATCTTTGACGACAGATCTAGCTGGGCCACCCGAAGCTCCTTGCCTTGTCTGGGTCTACTTCCTTCGGGTATCCAGCCTCCAGGCGCTTGAGATCGATCAGAGGGTAGTGGGCACGCACCATGCTTAGCACATGGGCGCCCGTATACTCACCCACCTCCTTAATGAACTCCTGGAATCATCTCCATGCTTGTCTGCATCTCTCGACCAGTCCGAGCTGGGGGGTCCTTGGCTCTTCCTCTGTGAGCGCCAGGTCGACAAGGTCGAGGATGGGCAAAATGCCAGTTGCCACTTCCTGGAACCGGTTCTTCCATGTGTCCCGATCCTCGGTGGCCTCGAGGCATTGTGCTTTCCAGCTGTCACGCTCTTTCATCATAGCTTCTAGATGCCTCTTGGCATTGGCTTTTAAAACTGCACACCGTACAAGACATCAAATTTAAAGGCACGACAAGTCAAGGCGGGCAACAGAATGAGAACGGTGGCCTAGAATACTTACTCTTCAGTTCTTCCTTGATTTTGGTGGTGTGGTCCTAGAGTTGAGACTGGATGCGTGCCAGTTTCTCGTTGTCCTCCTTCAGGAGACCACACTCTGCGGTCACGCGGCTATTCTCCTCTCGGGGCGGGTTACCTCGACTTCTAAGCCTACATTACAATTTGTCATTACCAACAATACAACAACACGTGTCATACACTTGATGTGACAAAATGACAACTTACTTGTTTTTTGACGCTCTTTGTCATTGAGCTGGCCGACCAGTTTCTGGTTCTGTGTTTCTTGCTTTGTTCTCTCCTGGTCGGCGGCTTCAAGTTGGCGGCGTAAGCGTTCCACCTCGGCCGCCAGTTCTCTATTGCTCGCCGTGATCCCCTCAATCTGGTCGAAGCACTTCTTTCGGTACTTCACGGTCTTCATCAAGTCCTGCATATAAGCAAACTAAGTCAGGCAGTTTGACTACATTACAGGGTCAAGTGGTCAAGCCAAACATACCTGGACTTCTGTCACCAAACGCTTTGCCGCTCGTTCAACTTTTTGGGTCTCTTCGATCTCGGGGATTTCTTCGTACATAACCCACTCGTCGTTCCACCTGCGCGATACATATACATGTTGTCGTTTGTCTTTGGGATGGCCTAGGATCTCTTCGACTTCGTCCTCTTCGACCTCTTGTTTAGGGGGCGGCGCTAGGCCGGAGATGGTGGTCTCCACGACCACTATGGCTTTCCCACGAGCCGTAGCATCGGCAAGCGTATTCTATGCCAACTCCGGTTGCTGCTCCTCGGCTCGGTCTGGTTCCCTTGGCGCCAAGGTATCTGCCTCAGTGAGCTAGTGCTCGAGCATTTGTACTTTGCTCGGCTGTCTTCTCGACCAACCACTTTCGGGGGGACCGACGTTGGGCTGCTTTCGTGTGTGCGGTTCTGTGGAATTTCTTCTCTGGGTGGCTCTCATGATTAGTCGCCGAAGCGATTCTTTTTCGCCAAGATCTTGGCGGTTGCGTTACCACAACCGGCTATATGGTCGGGATTTTCGGTGGACGCCGACCTAATATACCAGAGAAAGTTCAGAAAACAATAGTATTCAATACAAATTATAATATTATATCAAGGTTACAGATACTTACAGCTTGGAAGCTCGAAATAACGTAGTGAAGGAGCGTCTCTTTGACCGCGCCTGCTCCACGTGCTCGGCGGGTTCCACCGGGTCTTTTTCCACCACCGGTATTGGCGTTGGGGTTTGGTGCTTGACACTTCCCCCGCTTGTTTTCTGTGTTGCAGTGGTCGGTGGTGCGATCACTACTGGCACAGAGGAGCTACCCTGCTCTGTTGACCCCATTTGTCTTCTCCTCTTTCGAGGGATGAGTCGGAAGATGTCCGCATCCTCTGTTTCATCGTCTGAAAGGGGGAAGATGGCCTGGCGACGTTTGTTGGCTTCTGGCCGCTTGCTAGCAGCCTTGGTTGTTACATCCTTCCCAACTCCGAGTACCGCCCAGTCGACGCCTTCGGTACTGGCACTGGTCTGGGCGGTTGAGCCAGCAATTTGTGGCCAATCCACGCCAGGGGGCGGAGACACGAATACTGCTGCTCGGTCATGACCATTACTCTGGGAAACATAAAGGAGACAACAGTCAAAGTTTTTGTTGCAACATAAATCTACAGGCACAAGGAGGCATCATTTACCTTTGGGGGAGGTCGGGCCAGCTTGAAGGCGTGCTCGATGTCGTTGAACCTGACATAATTGGGGTCGGCTAGATTGAATAGCTCCCCAATTAAAGCTTTGATTTCTACCTTGTCGAGCGCCTCTTTTACGGTCCTCGTCGGATCTGCGCTACCACAGTACTCGAAGCCGGATGTACCCTCTTTTGCGAAATTTGGATCCTTCGGTGATGAAGTTCCCGACCACGCTTGGACCATCCAGTTTTCCCACAGGATCAACCCGAGCGATTCAGAATCTGTTCCAAGTGCTCGGGCTTCTCCGACCAAATTGTTCTTCTCCTAATCAACCCCATGTCACACAGAGTGATCGTGTTCGGCTCTTCATGGATGTAGAACCATTTCTTGTACCATTTGTCCAAAGGAGGTGTTCCATGGGCGGTCAGGTACTAGGCCTTCATACCGTCCATGAGATTGAGGTATACGCCTCCGGCTATCTTTGAGCCTCGCTCCTTTCTTCCGCAGACAGAACATATGGCGAAAGAGGTCGAAATGGGGTGGAAGCCACCATAAGCTTCGCAAAGATGGATGAAGGTGGAGACAAGAAGAATCGAGTTGGGATGCAGATTGCAAATCCCAATCTCGTAATATAAGCAGAGCCCCTGAAGGAAAGGGTGCACTGGAACCCCAAAACCCCGCTTGAAGAAATCCTCGAAAACCACAATCTCACCTGGTTTCGACCCTACGCCTCTGATGATCAAGGACGCTACGTTTCAAGACGCACTTACATTTCTTTTCAGAAATACAAGTGGGCACACTTCACCGGACGAAAATCTTTTTTTTTTTTCTTAAGAGCACCATATATTCTTCTTGGACAACCAACTTCTCCGGTGACAATGGTGGTCGAGAGGCGTCAAGGGCTCAAGCCTTACTTGTCGGAGAAGGTTAAAATGGCGTGTCGCATCATAATACATGGTGCTCGGGGACTAGGCGTGGGGTATTAACCCCTATACCCTTATGGCTAAGCTTGGGCGGCTGGATCGATGGGTTCGGTCCACCAAAAAGATTTACGTCGGCGGCCTGTTAACTTTGATCGAGTCCCGCAAGGAGTTAAGGCGGATCTGGCGATCAATCAAGATCCTGGTCGGTTAGAATAGGAATCCTTATCCGGCCACATATGTCAATTGTAATTGGCTATGCTTAGTTTCCAGATCTGTAACCCTGCCCCCTGAACTATATAAGGCGGGCAGGGGACCCCTCTAAAAAACATCTCTCATTGACATACAACAATACAAATCAGACGCAGGATGTAGGTATTACGCCTTCTTGGCGGCCGAACCTGGATAAAACCTTGTGTTTGTCTTGCGTCGCCGTCTTGTTTGTGGCTTGCGCATCTGTCTGCCGACAATCTACTACCTTGGATATACCCCTAGGTAGACTGCCGACCATATTTCGTCGACACTGTTATACTACTGATACAATAGCGGTAGTATCAGGTGGTTCCGCACTGACACAATAGCAATAGTATATCAGGTGGTTCTTGATACACCAACATTAACTTTATAGATGGTTCTTGATACACCAATAATAACATAGAAAGAAAATTATGTAAAAAGCATAAGATATGTATGTTAAACTTTAAATTATATATATGTATATGGTTTTTTGTTTTCATAGTCTGTTCCTAACACTAGCGGTAATATCATGTGACCCTAAAGCCTACATACGCCCGCAGTAAAAATGGGAGGGTGGGCTGGAGGCACTGGATCCAACAGTAAAAACCGGAGGCAAGAGCCAAGAGGCACACCCCCTCCTCTGTCCTCTTCCTCTTAGCTGTGTCGTCGGCCCCTTCTCCACTCCCAACCAAACCCTCGCACACAGCCGCAGCACCAAATCTCGTCGCCGCCTCCGGGACTCAAGCGCGCCGCCGCCGCCGCCGCTGGCGGGGACCACGAAAGGACGCGCCGACTCCGGATCTGCGACTCGCCGGGCTCCGAACGCACGCCACTGAACGGACGCGGGGCTTGGCTGCTCGATCGCACCGCCCGGAAAAGGGGGAGGCAGAGCCCCGCCGGATTTAACCAGACACACCGAACGCGCAGCTCCTCCGGGCCAGGGGCCGGAGAGAATCCATGCAGCCGAGGTCCCGCATTCGGGGCCGTGACCCGCCGCCGCCGCCGCCGTCGGGAGGACGCTACCGTCGCCGATCCCCGGCCCCGCCGTCACCGCGCCACCAGCGCCGCCCGCGTGACCCGCTCCCTCCCCAGCCGAAGAGGCGCAGCTCCGAGCTGCCGCCGCCGCGGCGATACGAGGAGAATCCGAATCCCCTCCCCAACGGCTTCGCGGCCGCCGCCGCCGCCGCCGCCGAGAGGCGTTCGCGCGGCGACATCCTGCTCGAGGCCGGCCGCCTGGCCGCTCACTACTTGGTCGCCAAAGGCCTCCTCCCCGAGCACGTTCTCCTGGCGAGGGAGGACCCAAATCACAATCCCAGTTACCGCCCCGAGCCCCCCGCTCCCGTTCCTGCTCCGGTTCCCGCTCCCGCTCCCCCTCTGGCTCCGGCTCCGGCTCCCTCCAGCTACGGGAGGAAGAGAGAAGAGAACGACGGCCCGAGGTGGCGGCGGAGTGGAAGTGGAGCCGGGGACCTGGGCCGTGTCTCAAAGTGGGACGACGACAGGGAATCCAAGAGGTCGGGGTGGGACAGGAGGAGCCACAGCTTTGACGGGAGGCGCAAATACAACGATGGCGGTGGCGGTGATGCTGACCGGGGTGGCCGCCGGACACGTGACTACAATGAGCCGAAGAGACCACCAATGTCAAGGTCCTATTCCTATAACGATCGCCGGGTTTCGGCTGATGGCAGAGTAGATCGAAGGAGGAGTAGTAGGAGCAGAAGCAGGAGCAGGAGCAGAAGTAGAAGCAGGACCAGGAGCTACTACAGTGGCAGCAGGAGAGATCCAGATTTGCGAGCAGGCACTTGTGATTTGGATCGCACCAAGGTGCCAGACTCCGGCGTTGTTCCTGCTGCTGGTGGTGATGGAGGCGTGCACAATGTGGGTGTCGATGAAATACCAAGGCAGCTGAAGGTTCCTAGTTCAGTGGTGGTTATGGAGATGAATGACAGTGCTGTTGAAGCTGTGGCTATTGAAGATAAGCAGGTGGACTCAGAGACTGCTGGACTGGATCATGCTCAAGACATGTCTGAAGGTGAGGACGGTGAGTTTGCAGAAGAGATTTCTGAAGACGAGGATGGTGAGTTTGCAGCCTGTGACTTGAATGATGAAGATGGTGATGAAATGGATGACACCCAGAGCCAACCGTCTGATGTGCATGTTCATATATCTGAATCTATTGAGGAACCTGTCCATAGACAGTCCCAGCTCAGCAATACTGAGGAGGGAATGGAAACTGGCATTGCACACATGGATGCATGTATGGTAGAGCCATTGGCAGAGAACAATGTTTGCTCTGAAACAAGGTATGAAATGGAGGCTCCACAAAATGGAGCTGAAACTGCTGTTGGTGTTCTTTATAGAGATGAACAAGAGCAACCATTGACAGAGGATAATGGTTGCTCTGAAGTAAAGTATGAGATGGAGACTCCACAAAATGGAGCTGAAACTGCTGTTAGTGATCTTTATAGAGATGAACAAGAGCAACCATTGACGGAGGATAATGGTTGCTCTGAAGTAAAGTATGAGATGGAGGCTCCACAGAGTGAATTTGGAACTGGTGTTGGTAATCTTGATAGAGATGAACAAGAGCAACTATTGGCAGAGAATAATAATTGCTCTGAAGTAAGGTATGACACGGAGGCTCCACAAGGTGAGGTCGAAACTGGTGTTGGTGGTCTTAGAGATGACCAAGCGCCACAATTGATGGTGACCGATGGTTACTCTGAATTAAGATATGAAACAGAGACTACACAAACTGAAGTTGAAACTGTTGTCGGTGATCTCAGTAGGGATGAGCAAGAGCTGCCAGCTTGGTACAAAATTTTCGATCTCAATGTCATTGAAACTCCAGTGGGCTGTGAGGTTTCCAAGATTTCTTGCGGTCATCCAGCAGATGATCTTTGTGATTCTGTGCCTGATTTAGTTGGTCTGGTGAACCAACAAGCAAACGATGATACTTCAGAAATTCAAGGTCAAGATGATCATGCAGGGGCCAATCAAATGTTGCAGGATGAGTCTGATTTGAATAACTATGATCTGAACAATGAGGCCGATGAACATGCACAGGATGATACTTCAGAAAATCAAGTTCAAGACGAGAATGCAGAGGATAATCACCTACTGGAGGATGGGCATGATTTGACGAAGTATGATGTGAACAATGAGGCTGGTGAGCAT
Source organism: Miscanthus lutarioriparius (assembly GCA_904845875.1). Taxonomy (NCBI): domain Eukaryota; kingdom Viridiplantae; phylum Streptophyta; class Magnoliopsida; order Poales; family Poaceae; genus Miscanthus; species Miscanthus lutarioriparius. The sequence goes on from CAJGYO010000018.1 coordinate 4,461,277, forward strand.
GCAAATGATAATCACCTGGTGAACAATGCGGAAATACTTCTAAATCATAGTATGGTTGTGCGTACTTCAGATAATTGCCATATGAACAATGAGAAAATGCTTCTAAAGCAAAATGTGGATGAGCAACAGATGGAGAACGAGCAGATGCTTATAGATCAGGTCGATAATGTTCAAGTTCTGGATAGTCACCATGTGAACGATGAACAGATGCTGCTAGGTCATGGTGCGGATGATCATCACCAAATGGAGCCAAATCCCATGGCTTTTCCTTTGGGTGCTCATGATTTGGATAACTACTATCTGAGCAGCAAGCAAATACTTCTGAATAATGATGCAGACCAACATGCAGGAGATATACACCATTTGAAGGATGGGCAAATTATTTTAGATGAGGCTGCAGATGGACAAGCTAGAGTTCACAATATGGGCAATGGGCGAACAATCCCTGTAATTGATCTGGAAGATGATTATGCACAGCAGTCTGCCAGCAGAAATGCAGGAGAATATCTAGAATCCATGTAAGCTTTTTTTTAGATTCTTTCTATGGTAGTCTTGAGCGGGAGGAAAATCCGTGACACCTGGACATGTTTGCTGTACAGAAGTGATACCTCACATAAATACGCGGATAATGTTCTACAAGAACATATGTGTTCTCAAGACTAGCAAACCTCAAGTTTTCCTGACAATCTTCAGGCTAACACACAAGCAGCTTCTTCTTCAACTGTCACACCAGATTTTCGAAATTGGTGTACTGGAGAGGATGCTGTGAATGCACAGGTAAGAATGCTATTTTATTTAGATACCTGTTCTTATTCTTCTTGCATTGAGCAAATCATTTTCTTTTATAAGAGCATCAAGCAAAGCATTATGATTGGCAAGTAAATTGTTAGTAGATCACTTACTGTCTAATGCTAGGAGTTCGATTCTGATCTTGAACTCTTCATATGTTCAAGGCAAAATTCATGCTCATGTCTATTGTTGTTTGTTATTACTTGCAACTGTCGCTGTTCTTCTTGACTGCAGTCGGTAACATTGCATTAATCTATGTGATCCATTTCTTCAGGTGATTCCCATTTCCCAGTGATGATGATGTGCTGTATATTGGATTCAATAATATGCCATTAGGTGCGTACTCCCACTTCTTTGTGTTTTCCTTTCTCAGCATGCACTCTTCTTGCCATACTTACATATTCACGTCTATTTAGTCTAGAGGATGAAAAAGGTATCACCATCCCCACTTTATTGTGGTGTGGTCGTACCACACCAGCAAGTATATAATGTTTGAGACAACATTGTAGATCTCTATTTATTTTCCAAACAAGTAATGTTGGATGGGAATGTACTCATCAGAATTGTAATGTACTAGCCACAAACCCCCATGCTAGTTTGATGAGCTTTTTAGGCCAGACCCGCACTTCTGCATTAAAAATCTTACATGTAGCATTTCAATGCACATTGTAATATGTGTACTCTACTGAATCCACTGAGATTCATTACCATCTTTTGGAGCCACAGTGAATAAATTGAAATTTATTGGACTCATCAATGTGTTATGTTTTTTAGAGCTGGTATGTTTTTTTTTTTTTTTTTTTTTTTGCTATGTTAACATTTATGTGCTTGGCACTTGTAAATAGCAGAGGCATGAAATTTGTTCTTTAACTGAAGACGATGTTTAGTTGGAAACATAAAATAATGGATTTATGCTGTTTTTAGATGCTTGAACTCTGCACGCATCCACATATAGTATTTGACTATGCAGTGAACCCTGGGTTGTATATATCTAAATGATGAAAATTGCTGTTTATTACTGATGAACAGGCATATTCCACTTTGGATAAATTGAAATCTGTTTTCTGAAATGAAGCAACCGAATGCTTCAAAGTCTATTGATTTCTCCCATTAGTTTATCTATATATGGTTCGCTAGTCATGGTTCAGGTTGCCTTACTGCGTGCATGTGGTGCTGTGGGACAATAACAAGTATACTATTCAATCTTTCTGTTCCCTAATTTTTGAACAAAAAGCTCTTTTTTCTTATTGGATATCAGAGAATATTGCAGTTTACTTTGCTATGTAATAGCTGCATTTTCTGCAGTTTTGCTTTTGTCATCATCGCCATCTAACTTATTTCCTTCCCTTTGTTTTCCCTTGTTTCCTCAGATGTTATGAATGTCTAGGACCTGCCATCCTCTGAGCTTGGGAAATCCTTATGAGCCCTGGGACCCTTGCAGTTTGTGCATTCAGACCCTACACCAGAAGACTATGGGAAGACTGCACCAGACCGGTTGCTGAAGTTAGTTAGTCGACTGGTCATTGTTCTGTATGTTGTGCAGTAGTAATTTCTTTTAGATTCCTATTGTTCAAGTTTTTTTTCTGGGGCTCCTCATTAACAAGTTGGTTTAGTGATACTTCTGACCCCCGAGATGTAGTTGCGATGTCAGTATGTCTCAGTAGCTGAATAGATCGTTTTTTTCACTAGAAATGATTCGGCCGTTTTGTGCTGCGCCTGCTCTTACTCTCCAGCTTTTCAGTGAAACTGTGAAGTGCATAGAGAATATGCTTGTCGTGCAGCTCGTCAGGCAGAGGCTGTTGCTTGCACGGGAGTAGCAATCCACTTCATTCGATTCTGATCTACTCCATAACTGAAGCATGCAGTACACGTCTGCAGTAGGCGGTTTCCTGCCTTGTCGAGATAGGTGGATTTTTATCCTGGATCTGCCGTTGCCGTTTGTGGCGTGATACGGCAACGGCATTTCTGGCGTGATCTCATCGTCTCCACGGCATTTCTATTGGCCCACTGCCGACCACCATAGCTCTTGTCCAGATGTGCCTCGTTTGGCTCTGTGTTTTGCTGCCAGGAGACCCTTGCCGCCCGTGAGGATCCAAAGGTAGGAGTAACGTCTTTGTGAACGGGGCCCAGATGGGTTTGGTTCCATTTCCAACGCCGGTGATGAGTACACAAAAGAAAGTGCCCTCGCTTTCGTGTACCAGAAAAAATGGCTCGATGGAAGGAACTGCAAGCCGGAGTGAGGTGCAGTCTGGGACTTTAGAATCACTTGTCTTTCTTCTCTCTTTCTTAAAAAAAGAAGAAGGAATCGCTTTTCTTTAGAAGCCTGGGCGAATTTAGTTCACCTTTCATATCAAGCCACGCTTCAAAAGCTATTCCTCCTGTCTATTCTCAAAAAAAAAAAAAAAAACACGAATCCGAGATGGGCCATAACCAGTTATCTTCTTTATATCTCGGAGCTTTCAAAATTAGATGTAGCTCTAGAAATAACAAAAATCCCTAAAACATTTTAATTGATGTTTAAGTATGTTTTAAAAACTTTTCACAACAAAAATATGAGATGCAACCAACACAGATGCCACATACATTACCGTTAAACACATTAATTCTAGTTGCGTATTACATTTTTTATTGTGGAAAGTTTTCAAAATACACTTATACATCAATTAGAATGTTCTGGGAATTTACAGATTTTTTCAAAATATTTTAATTTTATAGAGCTAAATCTAATTTTTGAAAGGGGGTAGATATATTTTCATGAGAACTAAATATTTAATTTAGATTTTTTATCCAAATATACCTCTATTTTTTGAAACTTTTAAAAACTTAAAGAGAATTTCTGTGATTTTAAAAACTTATCAAATATTTATAGTATTTTTAAATATAAAAAAACAAAACCGCTTTCAAATCCACTAAAAAGCAAGCTAGTGTCTAAGCGGACGTGGCCCCCGAGACAAATTCCCGACCCGACCCGACCCAACCCAGCCCACATCCGAGGAGCCACCGCAACCGCATGCCACTGCGCCGCCTCGCTCCTCTCCTAGCGAGCCCGCGCCGCCGCCTGCGCTCCTCCCTAAACCCTAGCCTCGCCGCCATGTCCCCGGCCGCCGCTCACCTGGCCACGGCCGCCGGCCCCGACGAGGACCTCTGCGCGAGCGCCGCGGGGTCAGAAGCGGAGGACCTCGCTCCGGCCCCGCCGCTCCCGCCGCCGCCGGTGTCCGCGGAGGAGCGGGTGGAGCGCGCGTGGGCGCACTGGAGGCGGCTGGGGTCCCCGCGGCTGCTGGTGGCGCCGATGGTGGACAACTCCGAGCTCCCCTTCCGCATGCTGTGCCGCCGCTACGGCGCTGACGCGGCGTACACGCCCATGCTCCACTCACGCATCTTCTCCGAGAACGAGAAGTACAGGTCCATGGAGTTCACCACGTGCAAGGTAATTGATGCATAGGAGCTTCCGGTCCGCTACCGTAGCAACTGGGTGTGATTTTAACTTAAGGTGGATGATGTTGTGGTATACCTTATGCTTAATTTGCCATTACAATACAGACTGGTAGAATAATAGCTTTTCTGTAGATGCAGATATGTTTAGGCAGTTTTGCAGTTTGATTTTAATACACTTCCAGATTTAAGTGGTAGTTCGGGATGGGCAGAATTTACTGAAGTATTAGGCCCATGTTTGGACCGGTGAAGCAAAGAATTCTTATGCTTGGTAACGATTGTTTGAACATTAGGGTCGTTTGACAGTTACATGATTCGGTTGACAGTTACATGATTTGGTCTATTCTTATGTTATTTTGCAGAGCTTGTTGTTTTTGGTTATGAGTTGTATTTATCTTGCTCGGAATGTAATGTCCATTGCACCTTATACAGGAGGACCACCCACTTTTTGTTCAGTTTTGTGCCAATGATCCTGACATTTTGTTACAAGCTGCAAAGATGGTGGAACCATATTGCGACTATGTTGATATCAATTTTGGGTAATGTGCAATTCTTTATGCTGGTATACTGATTTTTTAATTCATATTTACTTATCTAGTGCTTGATTGTAATTTACTCCACCTCTGGAATGGCATAAATAATTTACTGACATAAACATCATATACTCCTCTACAAAAATAATCTGCCCTGGACCAGTGTAATAGATAGACAGCTATGGGCATTTAGCGGTAGGGTTCTCCTAAGGCTAAGATCTAGGTATAGCCGGCTTAAACGGTTAAACTGAACATGAGTACAAATAGTGGCATACTGCCTAAAATAGCTATAGCTGGCTATAGCGGCACCTATAGCCTTCTATTTGTTTCCTTGTCCTGGACAAAGTCGTTGAGTAACCTTGTTAGTGGTGCCTCAAGCATGATATTAGTGCTACACAAGATCACAGGTGATGCTAACGTGATGAAACCATGCTAGGCCATTCTCTGCACACTCGACTCAAAACCTGCTGCTTCAAATTTATCTGCCGCTAACTGCTTGTTTAGAGCACTAGTGTTGAATCTTCCATGGGTACATTTCTAGTTAACATATATCATTTCCCCATATGTAGTATTGCTTGAAAATATGGTTCCATACTCTTCTGAATTGCGTTAATATATTTCCTTGCAGTTGCCCACAGCGTATTGCAAGACGGGGTAACTATGGAGCATTTCTCATGGACAACCTTCCCCTTGTAAAATCCCTTGTGCAGAATCTGGCAGCTAATCTTCATGTTCCAGTCTCAGTTAAGATTCGTGTATTTCCACGACTGGAAGACACATTAGCCTATGCGAAGATGCTTGAGGAAGCTGGCGCTTCTCTTGTGGCTGTCCATGGTCGGACAAGAGATGAAAAAGATGGGAAGAAATGTCGAGCTGACTGGGATGCCATCAAGGCTGTGAAGGATGCTCTTAGAGTACCCGTTCTTGCAAATGGAAACATTCGCCATATGGAGGATGTGAAGAACTGCCTGGAACATACTGGTGCTGATGGCGTGCTTTCAGCTGAAACTCTTCTAGAAAACCCAGCACTTTTTGCTGGTTTCAGGACAAAGGAATGGAAAGAAGATGGTGATGAGAATGGAGATAGCGGTTTGGACCAGACTGATCTAGTGATTGAATATTTGAAGCTGTGTGAGCAGTACCCTGTGCCATGGAGAATGGTTAGATCCCATGTCCACAAGATGTTGGGGGACTGGTTTAGGGTGCATCCAGAGGTGAGGGAGGAACTCAATAAGCAGAACAAACTCACCTTCGAATGGTTGCATGACATGGTAATGAGGCTGAAGGAGCTCGGTGGAAGAGTACCACTTTACAGAAAGGAGAGTGCACTAGAGACAACATTAGATGGGCTAGCCTCTAGCAATGCCTGACAGGTTTGATATCTGCACCCTATCATTATTGTAGCTGATAGATGTAAACTGAAGCCTAATGTGCCAAGTTTTGACCTGTTATAGTACAGACTGGAAGATATCGTTGTACTACAATTAAACCTCTTGATTGTTACTCGATTAGTATATTTTTGAGCAGCAACAATACAACGGCTCACCTCATGTTGTAACAGCTGACATGTAAATTTTGATACACCAATACACCATTACACGTTCTCAGACAATTTGGATTTGCAATTGCATTTATCTTTGGAGACTTCACAAAGCTCTGTTACCGCATTTATGCAGGCCAACATGTTTGCACACATGTTCTGCTGCGCATATATTACATAGAACCTCTGGCGTGCAAAGTACACAAGCAGGAATCTGTAAACTATCACCAGGCTCTCCGGTTGCTGTATATATATATATATATATATAATCTAGAATTCTCTCTATTGGTGTTTATGAACACACTTAATACTACTGCTGCAGCAGTGACAAAACCATGTACAGTACTATCAATGCTGATGGACGCAAGAAGAGAAAAGAACCCTACTGCTTGCCGATCTGAAATGAGCAAATGGTGGTCATTACAACAACGGTTCTTCGAGCATCTCCGGCCGCCAATCTGACTTCTCGGCGTACATCACCCCTTCGTCGTTCTTGGAGAAGGTCAGCCGCACGTCCCAGTGGAGCGACCTCAGGAGTTTCTCCACCTCGCCGACGACGCTGGCCTCGTCGCGCACGATGATGCTGCCCCCCGGCCTGACGATCCTGTCCACCTCCACCACCACCGGCAGAACCGCGCATCTGAAGAAGACGGCCATGTGCGTCATCAAGCTAGAAAGAGGATGCGAAGGAGACAGACAGACTAGTGTTGCTGCCCACTGACCTCTCTTTGATCTTGGAGAAGAGGTGATCGGCGTGCAGGAGGTCATAGGTTCTCGGGTAGGTGCTGAAGGACTCGCACCAGTCATGGTAGATGCCCAGCAGCCCGCGCTCGAAGATGACCGGCAGCGTGTCGGGCGCGTCGACGTTCACCACGTTCATCACCCAGATCTTCTTCTCCCGGAGCGCAGCCGCGAAGCTGAGACAGAGAGAGGCAGCCATAGCGTCAGCACGATTGTCAGAGCTGATCATGGCCAGTGGTAAGCAACAGTGATTACCCTCCGTATGCAGCTCTCATGTCCATGACGTTCCTGACCCTGGACCAGTCGATGCCCAGGCCGTTGAGGTAGGACCCATCGACGACGCGCAGCCAGTGGTCGTGGTCCACCGTGAAGTCCTCCGGCGCCGGTTTCCCGTACAACCCTGCCTGCGAGCCGTTGAGCCAGTACGGCGGCGTCCGCACCCGCCGCGGCCACTCGGCGGGCCACCGCGCGCCGCGCTCCCGCGGGCCCGTCGGCACGCGGTGCACGCACGAGTTGAGCCGGATGTACCACGCCGCGTTCGCGTCGTCGTCGTCGGCGCACATCGGCGGCTGCCGCCGCTTCCTGGCCTCGTAGCACTCGTTCGTCGTCGGCTTCCGGTAGAAGGCCACCCCGACGCCGTTGAGCCGGTCCTTCTTGATCGACGTCAGCTCCCAGCACAGGGATTTCGTCAGGGACGTCATTGCTGTACGTGCAGGTGAACAGAAACTCCATTAGCCACCTTTCCTGTCAGCTGGCTCTGATCGATCGGTTCATGGCATGGCGGCGAATGCTCGGAACTTTACGTGCCTTTCCAGATCTCGACGTCCTCCGTCAGCTTCTGGTACACCGGCGTGGCGGACCAGACGAAGAAACCGCCGGGGCGCAGGACGCGGTTCAGCTCGAGGAGGAGAGCGCCACCTGCACGGGGACACGGCAATCTCGGCATCGTCAGCAAGGGATCTCGGAGGACGCACAGTGGAATGGGGGCGGCGACGCGGCGCACCGTCGGCGTGCCAGGGGACGCGGCAGCGCGCGCAGTGGACGAGGTCGAACGACTTGCTGGGGAAAGGCAGGCGCTTGGAGCCCATGACGGCGGAGATGGCCGGGATCCCGCGCTCGAGCGCCATCTGCACCTGCGCCTCGTGCTCGTCCTTGGGCGCGAACGACATGGTCACCACGTCGCGCTCGAACAGGTAGCCGCCGAAGCTGGCCACGCCGCAGCCGACGTCGAGCACCACCCGCGTGTGCTTCCCCCACGCGATGGCGCGGACGGACTGGCCAAACAATGCAGAGTAACCTCCTTACCCTACATACAATTTCTACCGGAGCGATCGAAACAGACAAACCATGGCCTGTCCATTGGCCATTGGTGGTGCATGGTACCTGCTGCAGGAAGTCGATGTAGTGCAGCGCGCCATGGATGAACTGCGTGCCACCGCCGGGGAAGGTCAGGTACTGCCCGCTCACCTTCACCCAGTTCTGGTGGCCCTTCACCTCCACCAGCTTCGTGTGCGGGACATTGCTGTACCATACCTGCACGTACGTCGCCGCCGGCACGACGAACGGCCACGAGTCAGCAATGCATTGCCGCATGGGGATCTAGAGACACGGACGGACGTACCCTGTCTCGGCTCTTGGGCCACTCGATGGGGCGGCGGTAGCCGCTGGGGAGCGCGACGAGGCAAGTCGGGCCCTCGTCGGGGCAGTGCCGCTCCCGGTGCTCGTACCGCCGGAAGTTCTCCGGCCGCAGCTTCTTGATGGCCTTCTCGTTGTCCAGGCACGGGATGTAGTCGGCGCCGGCCTTCACGTTGCACACCCGCCACTCGTGCTCCTCGCCGCCGCCGTTCTCCGTGCCGTTGCCGTCGTTCTCGCCGCCCTCCTCGCGGCGGTCCGTCTCCCGGTGTGACTCGTCGGCCTGCGTCGCCCACGCCTTCTGCTCCTCGGCGCGGTCTTCGGCGACGAGCGAGTCCTCGACGCTGAGGCCATCGTCCTGACTGGCATTTCCGTCCACGCCCCTGGGGTGCTCCGACTCCGACACGGCCGGCTTGTCGCCATCGACGCCGTCGGCATCTCCTCTGGACCCCGATACCGACGACGAGAGCGTCTCCTCTTCGCCCTGCGGCTGCTCCCTGCCGCGTTGTTCCTCCTCCGTCCCTTCGTCGCCGCCGTCGGCCTGCGGGTCCTCCTGCGCTTCCCGGCGCAGCTGGTTCCCGGCAGCGGCCTGCTGCTCCTCGAGCGCGCTCTGCTCCTCCTCTCGCTGCCTCTGCCCCGCGTTGCTCTCCTCCTCGATGCCGCCGTCCAGGTTCTTCTCCTCGACGGCAGCGGCGGCGGCCCGGGCCCGCTCGTGTGGCATCTCCAGCTGCGGCTCCTGCTCCTGTTCTCGTTGCTCGCGGCTGCTCTCTTCCAGCACGGCTGCTTCTCGCTCCTTCTCCTCCTCCTCCTCCCCGCCGCGAGCGCTGGCGGCCTCGTCGTCTCCGGCGGCCACGTGGCCACCGTCCTTGCCCTTCACATCCTCCACGCCCGCCGCGGAGACCCTGTGCTCCTCCTCCACACCCGCCGCCTCGTCCAACACACGTTCCTCGTCAGGCCTGGCGTGCGGGTCGTCCAGCGCTGCCACCGCAGCGACGGCGCTCCGGTCGTCGGGCCGCGGCTCCTCCTCGGCCCCAACGGCCTTCGCCGCGGCGGGCGTGTCTCGGGCCTCCACCCCGCGCGGCGGCGCCGGTGCGGCCCGCTCCCTGGTGACCTCGTACGCGAACGAGGAGCGCGTGGTGTGGCGGTACGCGGTGACCGTGGCGGCGTCCCCGTCGGCGGCCGCGGCGGCGGAGGAGGTGGACGTGAGGAAGTAGGCCCCCGCGACGCACAGCGCGACGAGCAGCGCCGTGGTGGCGTAGTAGACGCAGGCGGACGCGGCGGCGGCCGACGACGCCGAGGACGACGCGGCGCCGCGCTTCGCGCCGCCTGCGCGCGAGCCACGGGCACCGCCCCCGGCCATGGATCGGTCCCGCATGCAGGGGTAGCAGATGGGAGTCGCCTGGCGCGCGCGCGGTCGAGTAGTTTGATGATTAGAGAAAAAAGTTTGGACGTGGTGGGGTTAATGGCTAATTAGGTTTTGCTCGTTTTTTTTTTTTGCACACACAAGTGACGGGACGCGTAATCCCGGGAACATGGGGTGATCCCGGCGCGTCGGGGGTGGTCAGACGTGAGGATGACATGTGGGGCCTCCATGAGCTGCGTTGCTTAACAAGCGGGCGAGTGGCGTTTCCGTCGCATGCATGGCGCGTCGTCGTCGCCCGGTGGCCTCTGTGCCGGTCCTCTTCTTACGCTCTTCACCTTCGCATCATCTGCCTCCACACCATGTTTTTCTCTATATAAGGAATTGTTTTTGATAGGTACATAATGAACAATTTCCGTAAAAAAAGTGTAGCCAAATACAGTTGTGGTTTGCCAACCAAGTACCAAACTCTTGCCTATAATGAAAGAAAAAAAAAAGTGTCAAGATTAGTTGACAAAATGAGTATAGTAGTGGATGCCATGGGAGGAATCCTAACACCATCTTAAACACCTAGGCGTCCCATTGCATTGCCACAAGGATAAAACAAAGAAAATATTTTGAAAACCAACACAGTACACATCTAGAAACATAAAACAGAGAAAAAAAAAGGTATAGCAAGACACATGGTGTAAGACATTAAATTATCTTCTAGAGAATCAAAAGAAAAGGGGTGTGCACTTCTTAGAGTTTTCCACCATCTAGTCCATGGCCAATTCAAGGTGTGAATATTCTTTAGGTAAAAAAAACTTATTTTCAACTTTCAGCTTGCACGACAGTCTTATTTTCACCCTAAATTATGAAATTACTAGGTACCAAGCGTCCTCCATTAGTTCAAAGTGGACAAATTTGGTCCTCTAATTGGTTTCAAAGATTATTTCCAATTTTCTAAATATAATAAAATTTTAATTTCATAGAAAAAACAAAAATATCTTACTTTAAATAAGAAAAATATGAATCTAATACCAAAAGTGTTATCCATTTGTTGGTGCTATGTTCAAAGATATTTTAGTTCTTAATTGTTTTATGTTCTTATGTTTCATTACATGGGCAATAAAATAATAAGAACTTAAACAAATAAATTCTGAGTAACTCTCACTAGTGTAAAATCATCAGAGGCGACACCTGTGTCCGCCTCTATGGTATGGTCCCTACTAACCAGAGATGGCATAGGCAGGCTACAGTGCCTGTATTTGCAAATAAAAAAGCATCACCACCCATGTAGAGCCCACAACCGAGCCATCCACCGATGAGCTCATTACCGGTTCCAATGTGCATGTTGTCTTTGTGTCGGGTTCATAAACCCGGGGTCCCCAATGGACCCGCTTCCCTACAATACTTGGTCCAACAGGCGGCGCAGCGACAACGAGCGTCTGGGCTGGCCCAGATACACAATAACAAGTCGAGACCACGATCCGGTCCCCGACTGGCACCTCCGGCCACGAGACTTGGTTGGAGCCCCCACCGGAAGGCCTGGCCGAGGTGGGACTGCAGTCCGACTTCGACCCCGTTCCTCCGACCAGGGATATGTCGGACCTTTGCTCGCCTCTCTTTCCCGACCGACACGGTCGGGGCCGACTGGGAATGACCGACCAGGACACCTGCTCGGTGTGGGCCCAGGGAGCAGGCGGAGCAAATAAGGTAAGGCGCTCAAGTCAACCACAATACCGAGGACCGTGCCCTGCCATGCCCTGCACACCTGCAGGACGGTGCCGCCAGGCCATGTCAGACGGACACCTTCCAGACACGTTAGGACATAAACAATATTATAGGCGCCGTCGTTTGCCGTCCCTGGCGAACACTGTGTAGCCTGCCAGGTCATGAACAGTAAGGTGGGCGAACACTGTGCAGCCTGTCATATACAGCAGGTTATGAACAGTAAGGTGGGCGATGGCGTGCCGTACCCGACGGTGTGGGCAACAAAACTAGGTAGCACACGTACATATTCTCTCCCTTTCCGTCTTTGACTTGTAAGGCCATCCCTTCATCTATAAAAGGGGATGCACTCTCTCCTAAAAGGAAGGACGGCTAAAAAACGGCTCAATAGCTCGATAGCTCGACGGCTCTAGAGCTCGACAGCTACACAGTCTACATGCTCTCAATAGCTGATAAGCTCGGACACACAGAGCATACGCTCCAATACTTAGCGCACGTTTGAGCATCCGTCATTCTCTTCTATTTGGATCAGAGTCCGACTGGTCCTCTAACACCCCCTTCTCATTCCTTACTCGTTTGTAAACCCACAGCAAACTTTGAGCACCTGGGCTCAGGAATAAAGTCACCGACCGACTGAAACTGGATGTAGGGCACGTTGCCTAAACCAGTATAAATCCTGTGTCATCGTGTGCTAGACCACATCCGATCACAACGCACGGCAAAACTACAAATATTTACTTGTTGGCCACATTTCGCGGAGACAGTTGGCATCGTCCGTGGAGAAGAGACGTCGTGCATTCACGCTTTTGGTTATCGGATGGCCCACCTTTCCACCATCTTTAGCATGGCGGGCTCGAGCGATATGATTCGCTTCGGCTCGCTGAAGTTTCCCATGCTCCCACTTGCTAGGATATGGGCTCCTCCCGTCATCGTGCCACTCCAGACCTTCCTCTTCAGGAGTCCGGACTTCGTCGCCGACCAGCTCGGCGTACTCCGCCTCCATGAGGAGGCACTCATCCTAGCATCCACTAGACTTGGAGCGCCCTCCACTGGCCCCGGGCCACTCGATGACCTCAACATCGAGACACCCGCGCTTCGCCTCGAGCCCATGCTGGGCTCAAACCTCACGGTGAGAGATGTACATATTGTTCTTTACTCACTATTTAACACCTTCTGCCAACTCTTTGGAGGGACCCCGTTGTCCCCATCACGATAGCCGTGCAACCGGTCCCCCTATGGCTTCACGTCCCCCATGGACGCGTGCGCACGGGGGCTTCGAAGGATGCTGACGCCGCCCCTCTCACGTCCGAGTTCGTGAGGATGGCAGACTACACTCCCGCCTCCTTCCACGACCTCATCGATGACGAGGTCGAAAGCGACGGCTCCAGCATCAGCGACGTCATGGCACCTGGCCACCCTTAGTCCCAGGAGGGCGATATGGCGGACACCCCAGGACAGCCACCGGAGGTAGTGGAGTCTCTACAGACTCACACCCCTCCAGACCCCCATGTGCAGACCCTGGCGCATGCGCAGGAGCACGGCGAGGAGTTATGATAAAGGCGGCAGAGCCAGCCGCCACACGCACGTAACCCAGCGAACGACGCTTAGGGTCGTGCCCATCAGGTCCAGCGTAACATCCTGGATGGAGGGGATGACCCCCTCAGTTTGCTCGGGCTAGCCAGAACATCGCTGCTGCAGCGATGCTTCTACGCGTTCTCCCCGAGCCTATGGACCCGCAGGATCAGGTGATCCACCAGAACCTCTGAGCGCTAGTGGAGACCGCCACCATTCAGTAGGCAGAAAGCTCCGCATCATGATACCGGCACACAACCTCTTTGCCAGCCGGGGGATTGGGGCCGCACCAGTCGAATCACTCTGTCCACTCACCACAGCGGTTGGCGGCCAACCAAACGACCAGAGCCCCAGCCCAGATGGCCTAGGGCCACAGGCCTTTGGTCGTCGCATCTAGAAAGCGTCATTCCCACAGCGCTTTCGACCGCCCACCAACGTCGTCAGGTACACCGGGGAGACAAACCCCGGTATATGGCTCGAAGACTTCTGGCTCGCCTGCCGAGCCGGAGGAGTGGATGATGACTACTTCATCATCTAGTACCTCCCCATCTGCGTGGTGGAGCATGTTCGAGCATGGCCCGAATTCCTTCCGTCCGACAGCATCCGCGACTGGGCGGACCTCAAGAGGGTCTTCGTCAGAAATTTCTAGGGGACGTATGTCCATCCTAGAAATTCCTAGGACCTCGAGAGCTACCAGCAGGAGCCCAATGAGTCCCTATGGGATTACATCTATAGGTTCTCAAAGCAGTGCAACTCCCTTCCTGATGTTAACACGGATGTCGTCAGCGCGTTCCTCTCTAGGACAACCTGTAAGTCCCTGATCCATAAGCGGACGTCGTCAGCGCGTTCCTCTCTAGGACAACATCTCTAGGTGTGAAGCCCCGTACCATCCGCGACCTGCTCGACATCGTCACGAACCACACCTCCGGTGAGGAGGCGGTCGGGCAGTCTTCAGCAACAGTCGAGATAGGGGCAAGGCCAAGTGTGAGGACCAAGGCGAGTGCCCCTCCACACAAAAGAACAAGAAGGATCGGCGCCGATTGGCCAACCCAGCTTTGGTCACCGTGTCCGACCACGTGGGCAAGCAGTCCTAGCAGGGCTAGCCCGACCACTTCGACAAGCTCATGGAGAGTCTATGCACCAACCACGACTATCCCATCAAACACCTCTACAAGGACTGTGAGCTCCTCAAGTGCTTCCTGCGGCAAGCCGCCAAGCCAAAGGAAGGGAAAGGTAAGGAGGAGGCGACCTAGAAAAGGAGGCGCGACAGGCAAGGATGAAGACGGCTTCCCCTACCCCGAGGAGTGCCTCATGATCTTTGGGGGATCCGACGCCATCCACTCCAAAGCCAACACAAGGTACGATACAGAGAGGCATGCGCCGCTGAGTCAGCCATCCCCTCTTTCCTTAGCTGGTCGGACTCCCCGATCACTTTTGATCAGAGAGACCATTCTTCCCACGTCACCCGACTGGGTCGCTACCCGCTCATCATCGACCCCATCATCCACAAGAAGCGCCTCACCAAGGTGCTGATGGACAGAGGCAGCGGCCTCAACATTCTCTATGTCGACACCCTCGACGCCATGCGTATCCCCCGGTCGGAGCTCCGCCCAGTGAGCTCTCCCTTCCACGGCGTGATCCCGGGGACATAGGCATACCCACTCGGGCAGATTGACCTGCCCGTCACGTTTGGCGACCGCGGCAACTTCCGCTCGGAGGTACTAACCTTCGAGGTAGTGGACTTTCCGGGGTCCTACCATGCTATCTTGGGGCGGCCATGCTACGCCAAGTTCATGGCGATCCCCAACTACACCTACCTCAAGCTAAAGATGCCAGGGCTGAACGGCGTCATCACCATAGGTAGCACCATCTCGCATGCCTATATGTGCGACCGCGAGCATTACGAGCTCGCCATTGCCGTCATCAACTCCACCAAGCTCTCAAAGCTAGAGAATTCGATGACTCCAGCAGTCCCCGACCGCAACGGGCAGACCTCCTCAAGCACCTTCCATTCGACCGAGGAAACCAAGGCGGTGGAGATGGACCCAACAACCCAACCAAGACGGTACGGATCGGGGCCAAGCTCCCGGCCAAATCCACCACAAGGGCAAAGAGTTTTTGTGATGAAAATTTTCATCACAAAAGCTTATTTTTTTGACCACAAACCAGTCTTTGTGGTGAATTTTTAAATCGGCACTAGTCGCCACAAATACTTGCCTCACAGATACTCTAGTTATGAATTTTTGTTCCCCACAAATGACCATACTCATTAGTGACAAATTGTGCTGCCACTAGTAACGTGACCATTTGTGGCCCATTCGTTGTCACAAAAACATATACATTAGTGGTAGAAAATGATGACACTCATAATGTTTTTAGTGGTGATAATAGTTGCCACAACTATACAGAATCTATGGCAATATAATTGTCACAATTACTATTGTAAAAGTGACAAATTTTGTGGTCACTAAAGCTACATATTAGTGACAGAAGTTTCGCCATTACTTGGGTTTGTCGTGTCGATGCTTGTTCTCACTATTAAATTATAATTGTGTCTAATTGTTTACCACAATATGTATGGGAAAAAGTGGTAACTTGTTAACACAAATTCTTTTCATTTGTGATGCAAACTCATCCTCACATGTAAACTACAGTGGCAAACCTTTGTCACAAAAAATTATCTTTTTGTGAGAACTGACAAGACAAAATGTATCAATAGTTTCATCACAAAAAAGCATAGCATTTGTTGGAAAACATTAGTCGGGACAAGTTTTGTCACAAGATAAGTTTCAATTGTGTGAAACACATTAGATGTTGTGGCGACCAAGTTATCATTATTATCCTTGTTGTAGTGACAAAAATAGCCCAATAAATGTACATTATAGCAATATGATTATCTCAAATCTACACCAATAATATTTATTTCAATAATTCAAATTTGGCATTCAAGCATTACATAAAACTGAGAACACTCAAACCTCAAAATAACTCTCTTGACACTACTTTAAAGTCTCACAATAATTATTCAACTAAAGTGTTTAAACTCTAAGATGCTAGAGGCTGCGAGGCACCAATGCGTGCAATTAATTCAGCCATTTGATGATCAAGTTGTTCTCTCACCAGGCGAGCAACTTCTCCACTCTGTGCTTGACGCAAAGAACTCAACTCATCACATTGGGATTGCTGCTCTTCTTGCAGTTGTGCATTTGTTTCGACCACTGTGAAAACTTGGCCTTCCAAAGCTTGTGCTCGTTGCTCAGCAGCCTCAGCACGTTGCTCAGCAGCATCTGCACGTGCTCGAGCTGCAGCTTCACACTGTTTAGAAGCCTCAATTTGCACCTGCAATCTGATTCTTTCCTCGGCCACTCGGTTTACAGCATGAATGCCAACACCATGTGAATGGTTTGGCTTTCGACCAAGAACTAGTGCGAAGTGCTCCACTATTGGCACGAGCGCAGAAGAAATCTTTTCTTGATGTATCCCAGCAGCTTCATGTAGTTTGGTCTGCAAAGCATGAAAAACAAACTAATTAAGAACCCATATACTACACAACAGGCAAAAGCGTTCATGTAATGAATCATAGGTATGAGCACAAATTAGATATAGGATAGTGTAACATCCAAATGTTCTCAGAGTTGCTACTGTTCAAAAAAATCTGCAAACATGTTATCTAATAATTGAAAATTACAGACAAATTAAATAATATATGAAATTTACAAATAACTTAATAAAATGATATTGTTCATGATTAGAGATATTGCTAACATGTCATAGTGCCCAGACTTTTTAACTCATTAAATGAACAATACATAAACTACATTGCAGAGATAATAATCATGAAAGAGTCATACAGAATTCTACTACCATACTTTTTCATACAAAAAACACACCTCTTCCACCTAATCTTAGTTCAAAAGGTAGATACAGATTGACAAATGTGAAACCCAAAGATGCCATCAAAAAGGGAAGTAATATGGTCATACAATTTTTTCTTCACCCGTTGGAATAGACCATGTCCCATTAGCCTTTTGATATGTAGTCCTCCAAATTTGCATAAGAGTAGGCCATTCACCAGTTTCTGGGTCTCGCTGCATTGGAATAACAAAAGCATATATTCATTAATTCAGAACGATGTGTAGTAGAAAAAAAATCTGCCTAGTAACTTTTTTCCTCACCAAATTATTAATGGAATCGCTATCAGTACTAATATATCGAGTTGCTGATAACTAGAAGGCACCATATGAACTTAACAAAAGATCATGTAAGTTTTCTTATACACTAGAAGCAATATAGAAGAATTTGTCTAGGTGACATTCAGTTGTTTTGGCCTCTCCTATCAACAGAATTTTTCCCATGCACTTATAGTCTTCTAGCTAAATTTACATTGACTTATTACTATATTTACAATGACTTCTTTGGTGTAAATTATTGGAAACGGTGGTGTAATTTGAGGATAATACAAATATATACTAATTTTTTAGCAAAATTTATAAATTATTTCTATGAATTTCAGATATCAAAGAAATATATATCAAACTGTTCACAAATATCATCAAATTATTCACAAATTTCAGAAAAAAAAATCACAGCTAGGATGAGGACGGAGTACCTCGACTACACCATGGCCATGGCCGACGAGTTCGGCGGCACGAGCTGGGCTATAAACGAAGTTCAGCTGGGACATCAAATACGCCGGCCTCCAGATCCTCGCCGCCAAGGTATACACAGACACATCACTACGTGCTTGATCACGGTCATTAGGGTACGTTTGACGTGAAATACAATGCAACAAATTAAATATGGTATCCAGATTCCCAGATAACTAACAACTGACGTGCCTGCTACTAGTAGTATGTGTAGTTACGAATGGCACCTAGCAGACACACTTGATCATATATATGTTCAACAAAAAAAAGTCAGATCGACAAGGAATCTACCCTACGTACGTGCATCAGACAATCCTGGTCGATCACAGAATTCGGTTGATATAAGAGCCCAAATCACCCGGTTGACAGATAGCAATACTGAGGTACCGTTAAGTTCCCTCCCAAAATACCAAATTTTTTAAGATTCTCCGTCACATCAAATCTTTGGACGCATGCATAAAGTATTAAATATAAATAAAAAATAAAACTAATTACACAGTTTAGACGAAATCCACGAGACGAATCTTTTAAACCTAATTAGACTATGATTGGACACTAATTGCTAAATAACAACGAAAACTATTACAGTGTTATTTTGCCAAATTTTTCGGCATCTAAACAGACCCTGGTATAGAAACATTGTATTACAAACATGAGGCTGCAGAAAATTGTAGCTTTTCCTAATTTCCTTTGACGCAACATGCTACAATACATCATAATTGTTACGCACAGAAATATTTGGTGGTGCTGAATGTATAAAACAAACCTATGCCAGAGGTCAATTGGTCCCTTGGATCTTTGGATAAAGCAGAGGCAAGCTCATCAAATTCTGTATCTATTTCAGCAATTGTTCGTTGAGGCACCCGTGGAGCCATTTTCCCTGCGAAACAGCAATGGAATTGACGGAGAAACATAGCCATCAAATTAATGGATATTTTACCAAAAGAAACAATCTGACAAAAATAATAATAATTTGAGACATACAAAGGTTGGAAACAATATGTCAAAAAATAATTTGAGAAATATAAAGTTGGACTGGGCTGGAGGCATGGTTGTCGTAGGTTGGTGTCCAGCACAAATATGGTATGGATGTGATACACATTCATAGATCGAAATCAAGATATCAGTATAGAATTGGAGGTATCGCATCTTCTTGCGGTGTAGAGATGGCGGAGGCGGCGACGATGGCAGCAGTGTTGGCCGCAGTGGCGGCGGCCGTGGCGGTGGCCGTGCCGACGGCAACAATGGTCGTGGGCACGGCAGCCATGGTGGTGGCAGCGGCGGCGGTGGCCATGACGAACTGGATCGGAGGCCGCAACAACGGATCAACACGGTGGTGGATTTTCTGCAACGGCATCATGGATCTGTGGGGCAGCTAGCCACCGGAGGCATTTGGGCATGCGCTACGCGATCCATCTCGAGGAGGTTCTCAGATCGGAAAGGACTAAAGCTACGCGATGACGGTGTTGGAGTGGTTCTGATCTTCCTAGATGAGAGCAGGCTCCGCTACGCGATCCATCTCCATTTTTCAGCCTCGAACAATGCCACAGAGTACGAGGCCCACATCAATGGACTGTGCATCGCCGTCGAGCTCGGTGCCACGCGGTTGTATGTCCGCGGCGACTCAGAGTTGGTCATCGACCAAGTCATGAAGGAGTCCTCCTGCAAGAGCCCTCTCATGGCGGCATATTGCTAGGAGGTGCACAAGCTCGAGGACAAGTTCCGAGGGATCGAACTGCATCATGTCCTTTGAAAGGACAACGACGCCACCGACTTCCTCGCAAAATTAGCATCCAGACAGGAACCATCCGCCGATGGGGTCTTTGTAAACGGCCTCCACAAACCATCTGCTCGCATCCAAGAGGATCCGACCCAGACACGCTCCAACACCAATCTGGCACTCGGAGGCTCTGACCCCCCAACGTGCCCCGACCCCGATCGAGTGCTCGGGGGCTCCGACCTTGGCACCTCCATGGCGACGTCGCCCGGTGACATCATCGTGATGGCACTCGATCTGGCCGACTAGAGAGCACCACTGCTCGCCTACCTCCTCGAGGAGGTTCTCCCATCGGAAAGGACTAAAGCGCAATGAATCACTCGACGCGCCAAGACGTTCATCGCCATTAGTAACGAACTTTACAAGCGAAGTCCGTCGGGAGTGCTCATGAAGTGCATGTTGATCGACCAGGGGAAACTACTTCTCCTCGAAGTCGATGCCAGAATCTGTGGACATCACGCGGCCCCAAGGTCGCTAGTCGGGAAAGCCTTTCGCTAAGGTTTTTACTAGCCCACTGTGATACGAGATGCAGAGGAGGTGGTCTGCAGGTGTGAAGGATGCCAGTTCTACACTCGACAAACTCACTTGCTGGTGCAGGAGCTTAAGACCATCCCCATCACCTGGCCATTCGTGTCTAGGGCCTCGACAAGGTCGGACCCCTCAAAAAGGCCCCGGGTGACTTCACTCACCTACTCGTGGCGGTGGACAAGTTCACCAAGTGGATAGAGGCGAAGCCCATCACCAATATCCGCTCGAAAGAGGCGGTCAAGTTCTTCCTCGACATCATCTATTGGTTTGGTGTCCCTAACTATATCATCACCGACCACGAAACAAACTTCACCAGGAAGAAGTTCCTAGACTTCTATGACAGATATGGCATCAGGATCGATTAGGCCTTGATCGGACACCCGCGTACTAATGGTCAGGTTGAGCGGGCCAATGGCATGGTCCTCCAAGGACTCAAGCCCCGCATCTTCGATCGACTCAAAAAGTACGCTGGGCGATGGGTTGCAGAGGTCCCAGCGATCCTCTAGAGCCTAAGAACGACTCCAAACCAGTCCACGGGGTTCACCCCTTTCTTCCTGGCATACGGAGCCAAAGCAGTGTTGCCATCCGACCTCGATCACGGCGCCCCAAGAGTAAAGGCCTTCGACCAAGACCGAGCCGTGGAGGCTCAGCAGGATGCGGTCGACCTACTCGAGGAGGCTCGTGAGACGACCGTCATCTGCTCATTACCAGCAAACTCTCCGCAGGTACCATGAAAGAAAAATTAGGGAGAGGATCCTCGAGGTCAGTGATCTCGTACTCTGGAGGACACAGTCAACCAAGGACAAACATAAGCTCTCTCCATCATGGGAAGGTCCGTACGTGGTGGCCGAGGTGATCCGACCGGGCGCCTACCGGCTGAAGGACGACAACGGCAACATTCTCACCAACACATGGAACATCGAACTGTTATATCGTTTCTTTTCCTAAAGCTCGGTCTTACCATTTATTTCCATTCAATGCTTGCTCCTACAATGCCCTAGCCCGAGCACTCTCGGCCTGGGTCACTCAGGGGCTCCACAGAGGTGCGATACCATCCCCTTTTTTTACTATCATTTTAACTATCATGTAGTAACACTTTTCACCCAAACAAAAGGACGTCGCCCAAACAAAAGGGCATCCTGTTCCTTTGATTATCCTATGTAACTTGCGCTTTAGCCTCCCGATTGATCACACCCCACCGCGACCTATGGTTACTAGCAGCTGAGCCTCGTGGGCCATGCTCGGGTTCATAAGGTTGTAGCCTACGGGTCAACGGGCAGGTGCGAAAAACAAAGGACAAAAAACAAAGCTACGCAAGGATAAAAACAAGGGCGGACGGGACAAGCTTCCATTTACGAGTGATTTCATCACAAAATGAACTTAAAATATTCATGAATGCAAAACTGTTCACACGGGGGCTTCCTCACAAATTCATCTTTTACATAAACTGACTATTTCTACTCTAACTCTATTGTGGCCCCCCGACGGCGTCGGTTGACGATGCAGTTGGCGAGGATGAAAGCGGCTCGGTTGAGGTCGGGACAACGGCGCTTGGCTTGGCTACGGTGGGGATGACATTCGGCTCAGTTGGGGGTGGGACGATGCTCACCTCCGACCCGGCCTCCGCAACCTTCGTAGGCTGGACGACGTCTTCCCAGCGCACATCTGCGGCCATGGTCGAATGGCAAGCCTCCATCACCCACTGCGCGGTGACCTGCTCAGCGACCACCTGTGCGTGCAGCACCTAACTTTCCCCTAGCGCATGGATCTCGTCTACGCTCCACCCGTTGGCATATCCTTTGTAGATGGTCACGAAGTCTAGATCAGGGTAGTGGGTCACCACCGAGGTCAGCACCTCCGGCGTCCCGTAGAACATGCCATCAGAGATGAGCGCTCGAACTTCAATCGGGACCTCCGCCAGCTGGACGGTGGGCGTGCTAGTGCTCGGTCCTGACCCAAACACCTCGGAGACCACCACCTGCACAATGTTGCGAAGCTGGATGAGCTTTCCCTCGAGAGCATGTCACTTCTCAAGGGACTGGGCTAGCACCTCCACGCTCTGACTGACCACCTCTTTGACCATCTCCAGCTCTTGCTCCAGAGAGCTAATCTTTCCACCCAATTCTAGAAATGGACAATAAATTTAGGAGCAAGGAAAAGAAAAATTCAAGGCATCAACTGAGGGCAGAATAGGTATGTACCGAGACAGGTGCTTTCGAGAATGGAAAGCCCTTCCGCTTGACTGGTCACCCTCTCGAGCAGCTGAGTGTTCGACTCCTCTACCCTGAGCATCTGCCCCCGGAGCACGATGACCTCCCACTCGGCGTCTGACCGGGCCTTACGCTCCGCTTCCAGAGCCTCCAGGGACTTCCTGAGTGTCGCCTCTATCTCTGCCAAGTGGGCCTTCACTGCATCGAGTTTTGCTCGATAAAAGTCGCCCGCTCGACCGCAAGCATCTCCGTCGCCCGTGCTCCCATCGCCTCAACCGCCTAGTCTTGGGACTCACAGCGGGTGGACTCTAGCTTGTGCCTGAGCTCATCAACCCGCCACAACACTACCGCTTCTTGCTCCATCTGATCGTGCTCCTCCTAGAGAATCTTGGACTTACGGATCGACATCATCTCCAGGTCCTGCGAGACAAGAAGCAAGCATGCTAAGACAACCGTTTAAATGCCAAGGAATCAAAGACAACACTAGGAACGTAGAAAACTTACCTCTGCAACACGTGGCAGGTCGATAGTTATGGCCTAACGGACGAGCTCAACCCTCTCCAAGGCCTCCTTGAGCTTCGCCTTGGTAAGGGCGAGATCGAACTCCATCGAGAGTCCTCTCTCCTCGAGCAGGTGCCAAAGCTTCACCTTCTCCTCGTCGCAAAGGATGAACCGGGCCTTTCTCGGCTCACCGGGGCAAGGCCACACTAGCTCGTGAGTCGCCCTCGACCCACTAGAAGATCTAGCCATCGTAGTATCAAGCGACGACCGGATCATCACCAACTCCCGAGACGGCGGGATGGCTGGCGGCTCCACCTCGGTGTCTTCCTCACCATCGAAGGGGATGTCAACCACCAAGACTCCATGGCTTACCGGTGGTTGCTCTACCTCTAGCCTAGCCATGTCTCCTCAGCCCCCTCCAGCTCTGACCAGGCGAGCGAACTGTGCGCTCCTCCATCGGGCAAGACAGGGAGCCCAACTTCCCTCCTCTCCTCCTCCGCAATCGGCGGGGGAGGGACCGCAAGATTCACCCCCGACCCGGCCTCTGCCGACACCACGCGGGTCACTGCCATCACAGCCACCTCCGTGCTCACGACCGATCGGGAAGACGTAACCCCCATTAAGGAAGGTTGTGCCGCCACCAGTCTGCTTCCCCCTTCACTCATCGCAACCCACCGCAGGCTAGGTCTCTACTCTTCTCACATAGGAGGTGGGGAGATCCCCAGCCCTGCCGGCTCCTAGCCGCTGCAAAAAAGGGCACAAGCGTAGGTTAGTCACAATCAAAAACTCAACTATGAGAACAAAGGGAAGCATGACTACATACCCAGATGAAAGCGGCAGAACCTTGAAGCCTCGACTAGCTGACGCCGAGCCGACCGAACGAGGATCGCTCGGGGTTCATGACCCACGCCCCCTCAGATCAACCGAGGGTGGGGGCGATCCAGTCGTTCCCTGTTCGGCACGTAAACGACTACGGCCGCCAGCTCATGGCGAAACCACCGGAGCAACTGGTAGGGCATCTCCCCATTGGGTGTCATGCACACACGCGTCGACCCCGAAGACGCAGGGGAACGATCACGTCCCCCCGACCGACCGGCGTGATTTTCCACACTCGGAGAAGGGGTCCACGATGCCAACGATGCCTCCAAAGGGAGCGGCGACCGTGCCCAGCTTCGCCTCTCAATCACAGGTGGCATCCTCACCCGTGGCACATTTCCTTGAGTCAGGAGTGTCACCGCGCGTCTCTATACCGTGCCCACTGCCGACAGGCGTAGCCGCAGGCGCGCGGCGCTCCACCAAGGTCACGGCAGTGCCATTGTCTCCCTTGTCCTCCAAGGAATCCGTGTTGTCGCCTGACTCTGTGGGGTCCTCTGACTTGAGGTCCTCCTCCATGTCGCTTCGGCTCTCGCCGTCGCAGAGCCACCGATTGATCTCCTTCTCCTTCTGAAACCTCCTCTAGACCTTCGTGGTTTTCTTCTTCTTCTTGGCAAGCGTGGCCTCCCTCTAGGCAGCTTATCGAGCCATGCCTTCCGCCCCTCTCGAAAGATGTGGCCAGGATTTATACCCTGTGAGCCCCTATGAAATAGGCGGCTTAAAATGGATCTCAAGATCAAAACAAAAAGGAAAAAGGTCACGGGAAAGGAGTATACTAGATCCTACAGCTTTGCGGCATGGAGAGGTCCGGGCGTCCTTTCGAGGGATGCATCATCCCCCAACTACAGCACCCGATCGAGATAACTCCGGACTTCATCCCTTGACAACTCCACCGGCGACACATGGTCAGGATCCATCGGGCCGGAGTATTCCCACATCAGCCGTGTTCTCTCTGCCAATAGGGTGACCCGATAGCGGAAGAAGGTATGGAAGGCCCGCAACCTGTCGAGGCCATGCCGCACGAGCCTTTGAAGCTCCATCTCAATGATCTCTAGCTTGTTCTGCCGATAGGCAGGACCCCACGACCAGCTTTCCCTCCTCTTCGGCCTCTCCCCGGTGAACGTCGAGAATGGCACCTCCGTCGGGTTCCTAATGTAGAACCACTCACCATGCCATCCCCGGTTGGAGTCACTGAGAGAGTACGTCGGGTAGGGGACCGACGGCTTAGGCCGCTTCTGTAGGGCGAACCCACTGATCGGAGCAATTCTGGGCTTTTTCCCCTCGGACAGGGCTCACCCACTAAAGATCTACTGAAAGTGGTCCTTGTGCGGCTCCATCTCGAGGAAGGCCTCGTAGATGATGAGGAAGCCAGCGATGTGCAGCACCCCAGTCAGGTTGAGGTGCTGCAACTCTAAGGCCCCACTCGTTGAGGAGCCTGCACAGAAACCAGTGCGCGGGTTACCCGAGCCCACACTGGTGGAAGGCAAGGAAGGAGATGACCTCATCGGCTTGGGGTTGCGGAACAACCTCCCCCAGTGTGGGAGCCCTCCAATATGCCACTTCCTTTGACGGGAGCAGCCCCTTCTTAGCAAAGGCGGCCAGCACCTCCTCATCCATGTTGGAAGGCCTCCAGTTCGACATCGCACCATAGATCTACAAAGGGATCTGTAAGTTTTTCCTCTCCCTCGCTTTGCTCTCCTCTCTCCTAGAAACCCCCACGATGCACGAAGGTGCTTAGCAAGAAGAAGGAAGAGGAAGCGACGGTGGTGAAGGAAAGGAGAAGCGACAGGAGAGAAAACCCTCTCCTCCCCCCTATTTAAAGGCAAAAGGACGTGCGACGGGATGTGGCCTGGTTGACGGGATGCGCTTGCCCGACGGAACATCGCCTGGCTGGCAGGATGTGGTCTGGGTGGGGCCCACCACTCCTGTAACCTGGGCACGGGAAATGAGGCGCAGCCACACGCAAACAACCCTCCGCCTTCCTAGCAAAGGTTTAGAGGGGCCCACCGATGGAATCTCCATCAAGGAGAAGCCAGCCGATCACCCAAGTCAATCGAATGGCTCGAGCGGCTACCGAGAAATGGGTAAGGAGCAGTGGGATGCCCCATGCAGGTTATGCCGACTCCGTCACAAATGATGGACCCAGATTCCATTCGGACATATCCGATATGAGCTCCTCGAACCCGTCACTCCAACCATCGAGGTAATTTTAACAACCCTCATTTTTACTTTTCCAGTGCATGAGCATTGATTCATTCATTCTCATGCATGCATTCATACATTCAGTCATATATTCATCCCCTACATCTAAGCAATGCATATGCAATTGTTGCATCACAATGCTTCGCGTTGCGTCACGAAGCGGTAGTCGTCTCATTCGATATGAGCGGCGACAGACCAGGGTTCGAAGGCCGGCCTGCAAAGGGATCGAGGCCGCCTCATGTTGAATAGAGTCAGGTGAGAAAACACAGATGAGCCCCAGCGGCCCTCGATCGATCTGCTCAGAAGCGGACAGGGTCATCTCGACCTTCTCGTTCGATCCTAACCTCGAGCCATGCCCACAGAATCTCCATCGAAGGGTGGCCAGCGGGCCACCTGAGTCAGTCTCTGGAATGGCTCGGGCATCTACCGAGAGGCGGGTTAAGGAGCAGTGGAATGCCACATGAGGGCTATGCCGACCCCATTATGAACGATAGACCCAGATTCCACTCGAACATGCCCGTTAGTGAGCTCACCGAGCACGTCACTCGAGCCATTGAGCAAGCAATGTTAGCTCAACCCCTTCAATTGCAGAAACCATGGATGGGGTGACACATGAAACACGATCGATCCCTACCGAGCCCAACGGGGCTCGAGGGCTCGGGCCACCCGACCTCAACTCAGGAATCTAACCAACCGCGTAGGTCGCGGGTGGGATGAACATGGGTGAACACCCTTGCCGGCAGGAACACAGGAGTCTACGGCCCTAGGAAAAAGTACTAAGGTGCTCAGCCTCCGACCGACTCACCAGTCGGACGTAGGCTCGGGGGCTACACCCACCGGGTGCGCTCATGCGCACCCGACAGAAGACGGACTACCAATGAGTCCCCCCCCTTTTGGGGGCTGGACGCCTATGTCCTACTTGGTTACCCTATGTGGTACAACAAACTAAGGGGAAAACAATGAAGTTCCAATAAACAACCCGCTTCCACGGCACAATGGGCACAAGAATTACAAAGCAAATACAAGCTTTCATTAAGCTAAAAACACAAGCCCTAGGCTTTTACAATAACACGTAAAGCATGTGTGAACAGCTCCAGGACTGCTCCGCACCTTGGGGCATGAAGCGGAACAAGGGAGCCAAGATCCTTGTTCTCCCGCTACAATGCTCTCCTCCCTCTCTCCGTCCTCTGATCCAGAATCTAGGACAGGGGCCCGTTTGAGATGTATGACTGTCTCTCCTTACGAGAGATCTTCTAGCATCGTATTCTCATGCGCTCTCAAAAGCGGCAACTCAACAGCCCCTTCATGGCTTCATAGAAGCCCCAAAGGGGTTCGGGGGCTCCAGTCGGGTTCATAAACTCGGGGTCCCCAATGGACCCATTTCCCTGCAATACTTTGCCCAACAGTGTCGCAGCGACAACGCGTATCTAGGCCAGCCTAGATACACAATAACAGGCCGAGACCATGATCCGATCCCCGACCGACACCTCTGGCCAGGAGACCTGGTCGGAGCCCCGATCGGAAGGCCTGGCCGAGGTGGGACCGCAGTCCGACTCCAACCCTGTTTCTTTGATCGGGGATATGTCGGAACTTTGCTCGCCTCTCTTTCCCGACTGACACGGTCGGGGCTGACTGGGAACGACCGAGCAGGACGCCTGCTCGGTGTGGGCCTGAGGAGCAGGCAGAGCAGATAAGGTAAGGCACTCAAGTCAACCACAATACTGAGGACCATACCCTGCCATGCCTTGCGCACCTGCAGAACGGTGCCGCTAGGCCATGTCAGATGGACACCTTCCAGACACGTTAGGACACAAACAGTATTGTGGGCGCCGTCGTTTGCCGTTCCTGGCGAACACTATGCAGCGTGCCAAGTCATGAACAGTAAGGTGGGAGAACACTGTGTAGCCTGTCAGGTACAGCTGGTTATGAATAGTAAGGTGGGTGATGGCGTGCCGTACCCGACGGCGTGGGCAACAAGACTAGGTAGCACACGTACACATTCTCTCCCTTTCCGTCTTTGACTTGTAAGGCCATCCCTTTCATTTATAAAAAGGGA
Source organism: Miscanthus lutarioriparius (assembly GCA_904845875.1). Taxonomy (NCBI): domain Eukaryota; kingdom Viridiplantae; phylum Streptophyta; class Magnoliopsida; order Poales; family Poaceae; genus Miscanthus; species Miscanthus lutarioriparius. The sequence goes on from CAJGYO010000018.1 coordinate 4,489,382, forward strand.
TGCACTCTCTCCAAAAAGGAGGACGGCTAAAAATGACTCAACAGCTCGTCAGCTCGATGGCTCTAGAGCTCGATAGCTACACAGTCTACACGCTATCAACAATTGATAAGCTCGAACACACAGAGCATATGCTCTAATACTTAGCGCACGTTCGAGCATCCGTCACTCTCTTCCATTTGGATCAGAGTCTGACTGGTCCTCTAACAACCCTTCTCATTCTTTACTCGTTTGTAACCCCCACAACAAACTTTGAGCACCTAGGCTCAGGAATAAAGTCACCGACCGACTGAAACTGGATGTAGGGCACGTTGCCTGAACCAGTATAAATCATGTGTCATCGTGTGCTAGGCCAGATCCGATCACAACGCACGACAAAACTATAAATATTTACTTGTTGGCCACATTTCACGCCGACACCTTGCGTTCACAATCGATGTTGTCCTACCATGCGACACACAACTTGTACACACCAGTCTCTAGTACCTTCTCTCCTCCCATTGACATGACAGGGGACAATAGCTTGCCCCAGACGCTCCTTTGGGCCTACATTGTGTTGGAGACCTCCTTGTGGTTGCCGCCATCCACTGCTACAACCTAGTTGTTGTAGCTCCTGTGGTAGTGACAACCCTCAAGTATGCCATTAAGGATGGTGTACATGAAGTTGAGGAGCACATCGGCGACATCCCGAACTGCGAAGACGATGATAGCCATCATTGAGCACTACCAGAAATAGTATATATGCCGAGTGCCTGGTGGTTTGCCGAGTGCATTCCTTCGGGCACTTGGCAAACAATATTTTTACCGAGTGCCTATAGATAAACACTCGACAAATAATTGCACACGTGGGCCCACTATGCCGCCGTCCCCGACACCCCTGATCAGGATGGTAGGGTATTCGCCGACAAGGCACAACGTGTCAAGGCCGATCTTTGGGTAAGTCTTTCTCGCACTACATTGCTCAATACATCACATTGATTGGACATTCTTGAAATAATGACTGGATACATCATGTCTATATGCAGGATTTCTTTAGATGCGAGTAGGGATACGAGGCCAAGGCAGATGCTATGGCTGACAAAGCCACCAAGAAACTCATCAAGGACATGCACTACGAGGCGCGCATCTAGGTCATGATCCAATACCATGCGGAAATTCTTAGAGAGAGGATCCCTAAAAGGGCGGCAAGAACCATGAGCCTAACCTCGGAACAATACCTGAAGGTAAATATAGAACATTAATACTTTTTTTTTGAGATTAATTACACTTAATTTCATCTTCTTATATGTCATATACTTTTATATTGCATTGTAACATTGGGATGAAATATTGTAGGCTCAGCTGGAACAAGAAATGAGGCGTCGAGAGGAGCTAGAGGCGAAGATGGAGGCAGAGTGGCAGAGGATGGAGGCAGAGCGGTAGGGGATGGAGCTGCAGATGTTTGAATATATGAGGGGTGTTTATGCTACAATCGGTCAACCTCCGCCACCGATGCCAGTCCCTCCTCCTCAACCTACTCCAAATACTGTTTTAGGCACTGTGAGTCGCTTTACAACCTTATAATCACCGTTTCTAGTTTATGCAGAATCAATCTTACAAAGATGACCAGACACTAGAAACTTAGTGACTAATGCTATATGTTTGTTATCAACTAGTACTTAAGCAATCATACTAGAGCACAATGCAACTGAGAAGATATTGCTGATAGTTGCAAGGGTTATACTAGTTAGGCAGCAGAGAGACCATACGTGTTGTTCAATCTTGTCTCACACATGCAATCTCTTCTCCTTTGTGCAGCATCAATCGGCGGCATCGAATAAGCCTCATGACCCAGCGTGGTCGTAGTGGAACTCGTGGCCTAAGTGACTACTTGTGATTTTATTTGTATTTGCATTTGTGGATTACCTATGACTACTTGTGGTTGTGAATGAACCTACGTGTGATTCTAAACTTTATTTGCATTTATGTGTTGTCGATATATCTATATAAACTGCCTGTGATGCCTATTGTGAACTATCTGTGATGGATGTGATGTTTATTTGAATGTGGTACATGGCTGTGACCGAACCAAATAAACTGATTATATATGGCAGCTTTGCCAAGTGTTACACTCGGCAAAAGGGCTATTTGCCAAGTGCCATGAAAAATACACTCGGCAAAGAGGGACACGTGGCAAAAATCTATGCATTCTGGGACTAAAATGGCTTCTTTGCCGAGTGTCTGCTCTGTGACACTCGGCAAAGAAGCCAACATTTGTACGTTCTGGGCCAGTGTTTGCCGAGTGTCAGGTATTTGACACTCGGCAAAAAAGGAGGTTTGCTGAGTGTCCCAGAGTTTGACACTTGGCAAAGAAGGTAGCTTTGCCGAGTGTCCCAGAGTTTGACACTCGACAAAGAAGGAAGCTTTGCCGAGTGTCAGGTGTTTGACACTCGACAAATCAGACAGGTTTGCTGAGAGTTAGGTCCAGGACACTCGGCAAACGCGCCGTGATCGTCTTTGCGCCGTCACGTTACTTTTTTCGCCGAGCGTCAGTTTCAGCTCTCGACAAAGTATTTGCCGAGTGCCCGATAGAAAATACTCGACAAAGAGACGTTTGTCAACACTGTAGATGTCGTGTGTTGTTTGCCGAGTATTACACTCGGCAAAGCCTTTGTCGAGTGTTTTATGGGGTTTGCCGAGTGTCTGTGGCACATGGCAAAGCCATTGTTTCCGATTGTGGAGTAAGCGAGTCCTGTAGGCTGCAGGGAGCTAGGGTGGGGTCTCGCATCATCGTTTGGAGGCGGTGGATCTACCTTTGCCACTAATGTTGACATGCGCCGCCACCCGATCCACCTCTTGGTGGTGGGAGGTTGGAGGCTACACACACAGAGAGAGAGAGAGAGAGAATGGTACTGCAGCTAAGACCCCTAAGTGTGTTGTTTATGTTTACACCAAAATTTAGAAGAAGAGTCGCAGGGACTCGAAAGCTCCCAAGATCATGTCATCAAGGAAACAATTGTGTGCAGATCGGAACCAGCTGATTCGGATGCAAAAACTAGAATCATCTTTCTTCAGATAGCGCCAGCAGATAACGACAGAGGCTACATTCAGCGCCAGGACGAAACATGTTAGACTCTACAAAAAGAGAAAGATTAGAGTTCAAGTTACCTTAAATTAGGAATGTTTTCTCTAAGGTAAAAAACTGTGATGAGTCGTGCTTAGACAGGAGTCATGCGTAGGTCCCGGGTATAAATATCAAGCCCCGGCTATTGTAAAAAAACAACAATCAATCCAATACACAAGTTATTTACTTTTTTCGGCTCCGTCCACCCCTTAGGAGTAGGAGTATAGTAGATCTCGGCGAGTTCTTCAGCAAGTACAGCTGCATCGATCCGGTCGACCTCCACTACTTGTTGTAAGTACCGTAATGGCTTATACCTCTGTTCGTACGGCTGCATTGATCCGGTCGACCTCCACTACGACTCTGGTATAAGTTAGTTATCGATTCTTGCCTAGTTCAAGTATGGCTGCATCGATCCGATCGACCCCCACTGCATGAACTAGATCAAGGTCAAGTCATCGGATCTACCTTAGAATGGCAGTCTTTGGTAGATTCATTAAGTTACCGATATTGCTTATTGCTTTCATTATTTATCTAAATTACAGCAATATCACTCTGTCCGATTGGGATTGATCTAGATCGGCCTTATATCTTGTTTAGCCCATCGTTTGTTAATCTGAAACTGATCTAATCTATACATTAAACGATGAGTTACGTTTTATCAGCTGTTTTACATCAATCTTGATCGTGCATAGCGTGTGGTTAAAGCATGTTGCGTCTTGAGTAGATCTATTGGTTAGCGAAAACCGTTCCATGACCCGTTATCACGGCCTGTGTGATTCTGCCTCACACCCTACTTTAGCACCGTGGAGTAGGGATCGTTATTTGGTAGATCTATTCCTGATAAGGCATGACTTTAACTGTGCGCTATGTCTGAATCGGCTGTTTTAGCCGATATCGAGTGCTTTCACGAACAATTCGCATCACGAGACCGTTGAAGTAAAGATAGGTCGAAAGATATGTTAGCCTCATGATCTTATTATTGTATTACGACATGCATGATTCTGCCTCATGCCCCACTGATATTAGTAATGAGTTAGGGTCGTCGAGTCTATCGTTATTTCTACGGCCTGCATGATTCTGCCTCATGCCCCACTGGTCATAGTGATAGATGAGATCTAACATGTTCATTAGATTTATCTTTATTAAACGGTTAAATGATGTTGAATTGTTTCTTTATATAAAAAGGGGTTCGGTTACTTGTAATCATTAGCTCAGCATAAACTGATCATTGTTGACATCTTATTGCCATTGATTAATACTTGTTCGAATAATGATATTTACCCTGAATAATAACCGATTCTTCTTATACAACCCAATGAGCTTTAACCGATTTATTCTCATGAATATGCTGGAATCGACTATTTAGTCGATCTCCTTTCATATCGGCTCTCATAGCCGTACATTCGGGATTGTCTGGCAACACCGGCAAGTTCCGCCCTTAATTACTGATGAACTTTCTCTCCTTGTCAATTACAGGGTCAAATTGACTGACACGTCTCGGGAGGAGTGTGCAGGATCGACCACCCATGCGCTGAAGCTAGGCGGATCTACAGCTCCATCGAGCAGACCCTTCCGGCTTGCTGCGTGTGTCCTCGGCACGGAACGAAAATTCTGTGTCGACAGTTTATATTTGTGGCCCGTTGATTAGCTGGTTGGGCTTCTAGCCTATTTCCTAAGGCAGACCTCTTAAGAGGGTTCAACTCTGAAAATGGACTCTATTTTCATAGATGGCCTCTGTGAATATATCAACAAAGATGGTTGTTTTCGGACAGTCTCCATAAATTGACTGGCCATCTCTAAAGTTCATTAGGTTTTTTCGGAGAGATAATATTGGATCATCTCTATAACCAAATGTTTTTTTTTTTTTCTAAAATCAATTTAGGAGCATCAATAGATCACCAACAAATAGATAACATTTTCATAAAATTGGTATTAGTTTCTTATTTTCTAAAGTAAAATAAATTAGTTTTGTTTTTTTAAATTAAACTGTATTTTTATTAATAATATTAAAAAATAGAAAACCCACCTTTCAAAATCAACTAAACCAGAGGACTAAATTTACCTAAATTGAACAATCGACGGACGTCCTGTACCTGTTTCGTAGTTTAGGGACTGAAAATTGAACTTCCGTACAATATGGACTGTTAGAGGTTAAAAAATGGAGTTTAACCTACATAATTGTTGGCAAGGTGCGGTGCCAGTACCACAGTGGCATGGAAGCGCGGTGCATGCACGCAAACATTTGAAGTGCCATTGACCAAAAAATATGTATGCATTTTTTTCCCATCCAAATAATTCATTCTTACCTGCAGGTTTAAGTCATGAAAGACAGAAGAGCACAATATATTGTCCACTGAGTACTGAGGGTGAACCAAAGAAAAAGAAGGGGAATAAAATAAATAAAAAACAGCAATAAATTGGATAAAGGCAAGTTGGTCGTCCTCTTCTCTGTAGTCAGTGCAATGACATGTCACTTACAAGCACCAGAAATGGCAGCGTGTGCCCAATAACTCATGCCTGGAACTAGAAAGTCGCACGAAGGATTTCCTCTTCTACTCAAGAGGCGCATGATTGACCGAGCCACTGCAGCACCAGCACAGCAGCAACCAGGAAGAAGAAGCCATCTCGCTCACTCTCGTCCTGTCCGATCAGAACGGGAGTACGCGTACAGGTCGCGTAAAGGGCAGGCCGGCAGCCATTTGTAAGCTTGCAAAGCTTGGATTCTCATCCCATGGTTACCGTGGTTTTTCCGCTGATACCGAAAGCGTTTAGATGGAGGTGAGGTGACTAGTCATGTGAGCTACAGCCTAGCTAGGAGTGGTTAGCTGAAGCCTGTAGCTGCTGTTCCTTTGCTCTTTTCTGCTAGATGGACAATGGAAGTTCCTCGGTTGTAAGGTCGATCCATATGCATCTTGCTTCGGTCCTTCGGACGTTGAGAGAACGTAGCTAGCTACTTCTTGTTTGTCCCTCAAACTCACATGTTCGTAAATGACATAGAAACATGCTTTATTTGTAGAAGATGAGTTATTTTAAGGTAAGCATAGTATTAGTCAAGTCAAGTTGGTGGAGTTAGGGCTAGGAAGAGAATGCACCTCAAGTGCTTGATGATCCATCTAGCTAGTGTGGGAGAATACAACCAAAGGCTTAGTCGCCTCAAGTCCTATCATGTTTTGTTTGAGCTTTTGCTTTTGGGGAAAAGTGGTGTTGGATTGTGGATCCGGAGAAACTAGTTCTAAAGTATGGCTTTGGAAAGCTAATCGTGGAGAGTGCTTTATTCAAGCAAAACTGATGATATTCTGTGTTATACCTTTTGAAAAGTCAATTCTGTATTGCCTTGTGACACGTAATAGCCCAAGTGGGGGACCTCAGATATGATCTCTTGAAAAAACAACTCCAAACTTCCCTACACTGTTCTTTTTTTTAAAAAAAATGCAGTGTTGTGGTATCTTAGTTTCTTCTAAGGCACACTCTAGAACCAGCTTTTCCAAAGCAATGAATCAGGGGATGTATGAACTCAAACTGTGTGTTCGGTACATCTAAAGTTGTTCACGCGGCGTAGCAATAACTTTGGCCATGTTTGGCTAGCTAGAAAAATGGCTGATGCTGATTTATTTGTTGTGAGAAAAATATTGTTATTTCGCTGAAACGGTACGGCTGATAAGTTCAAGCGAACATGGCCTTTAACCAAAGCGACTTAATAATGAAGTCTAAATTCATTTGTAATGCATGTAAGTTGTTCCGGACCTTGTTTGGAACAAAGATAAATAAAAATACATGAAACATGTACAATCTAATTTCGTTTCATCAAATCCACTATAAAATACATGTTGGTAGCCCACTATATTACTTGATGACACCAATTATTCATATATTTCTTCTACAAACTTGATTGAAAATCGGGAAGTTTGGCTCAAGCCCAAAACTACAGCAACGTGCAATTTAGAATGGAAATTGCAAATCAAGAGGCAATATAATGATGGCCCAATAATGGGTGTGTAGAGTGAGCGGGGCCGGTGACGTGACGACGACGCTAGGCAACAAAGAGAGCAGCTAGCAGACGTACTACAGTGCTTTGCTTTGCTTTCACTCGAGAGTCCAGAGCTCGGAGCTGAGACTCCAGTGCAAAGGGTACCGGTGCATCGGAAGAAAAGAGAAAGGAAGAAGAGGGGCGAAGATGAGGATCCGGAAGCCAAAACCGTGCTAACCGTTGTGCCAAAAGCCGCCACGGCAGACCGACCGACCACGACCAGACCGACGCATGGCACGGTGGATCGGAAAGGAACGCGCCGAGGGCGAGCCGGCCGGCCGGTGCGCGCTTACACCCACGCCGCGTCAGATCACGGGGGGCAAGGGCGGCAGGCGGCAGGCACCAGGCAGGCACAGACATTTCCCAGCGACGGCCGGGGCGGGCGCGCGGGCAGTGCACGGCACCACACGGCACGGGCGGGCGGGCATGGTGCCCCACGCCTTTCACGGATCCGGTAGCTGTCTCCGTCCACGCCGCGCACCGCACCTCGTCCTCTCCACCCCGAAATGCACACGCACGCACCTTGTCCTTCCATGCTTGGCACCACCGCCCGCCCTCCTCCTCTCCCCTCCTTATTACCACCAGCAGCGGCTGTTGTGCGGCTGCTCAGCTCTGCTGCCTCGCTCCTACAGGACCACTCAATTTCGTCGTCGTCGTCTTCTTCCTCCTTCTCTCCCCATCCACCTCTCCGTCCGTCTCTCCCTGCCGGCGCGGCTGGGATCCGCAGCCTGAGACGACGGTGGAGCGCGGCGGCGAGCAGAAGCAGCCGGCGGCGGAGGAGGATCCGCGCCGCCTTCCCGAGACGCCACCGACGATGGGGCGCGGCAAGATCGAGATCAAGCGGATCGAGAACGCCACCAACCGGCAGGTGACCTACTCCAAGCGCCGCACGGGGATCATGAAGAAGGCGCGCGAGCTCACCGTGCTCTGCGACGCCCAGGTTGCCATCATCATGTTCTCCTCCACCGGCAAGTACCACGAGTTCTGCAGCCCCGGGACCGAGTCAGTACTTCTTGCTTGCTTCCTCCTCTTCCATCTTCAACTCACTCGTGTCCATCTCCGGCCTGCTTTTGCTTGATTGCTTCTGTGTCGGTGGCTGATTTCCATGTTCTTGGCTGGTGATTGCCCGCAGCATCAAGACCATCTTTGACCGATACCAGCAGGCCATCGGGACCAGCCTATGGAACGAGCAGTATGAGGTCAGTCATAGTCATCTCCTTTTCGTCTTTCCTTGCTTGCTGCATACCTCATCTCTTTTGTTTCACTCAAGCGAACGACTCGCTCGCTGCTTTACTCTTCACATGTCCGTCCATGAGATGATGAGATCTAAAGTTCTAAGCAATTTCCATGCTTTTTTGGTTTAAATCTCACTATATGTCTCTGCAGAATATGCAGCGCACGCTGAGCCATCTCAAGGACATCAATCGCAACCTGCGCACAGAGATTAGGTCATCAGCATAACCACTTTCCTCTTCGTGCTTCTTCCTCTCTTCGTTCGGTTTATTTATTTATTTATTCCTCATGTCGATTTCTCAGCAGGATATTTTATACATGAGGGATTAGTCGTCGGGTTTACATTAATTAACTCCGACGCTTTCTGATTTGTGTGTTCATCAATCAGGCAAAGGATGGGCGAGGATCTGGACACTCTGGAGTTCGACGAGCTGCGCGGTCTTGAGCAAAATGTGGATGCGGCTCTCAAGGAGGTTCGCCACAGGAAGGCACGTACAAAACCTAATCTCTTGCTTCAGCTCCTAGCTACTTAGGTAGCTAGCTAGATCTATCTCTTCTGCAGACTGATGCGCTCTTCAGATCTGTTCATATTTCATGCTCCTTGCTGGTAGATCTTTGTGCATGTTTCCTGATTTGGTTTTGAATCTTATCTTTTCACAATTACATAGATCTCTCTGGCGTGTTTGTTCATTTAATTTGTTCGCGGGGTGTTTTCTTGTGCTTGTGAAGTTAAAAAAAGAAGAAGATTTAGGATACTTTACTGGGAGAGATAGATGCACCTCTTGTACACTAATTCAGTTTCAGCGTCGATGCGTCTAAGCTGTCAGGTTTCTTTTTTTATTTTACCTCAAACAACAACATTTAATTTTGCTTCGATATTTCTTTTAGTCTACAAGAATTGGTTCTTGTTCTAAAAAAGGTGGGATCGGATAGAGAATTGTTGCTTCTAATTTTTAAGATCTTGAATAATTTCATCTCATGTCCTTGTTTTCATCTTCCCTACCTCTTTTGCTGATCCTTTTCTCATTTGATTTTTCAGTATCATGTGATCACCACACAGACTGAAACCTACAAGAAAAAGGTAAGAAAATCAAGCATTATTGCTTAAGTAATACACTGCACATATATTTTCTCATAGGTCAATTGGGCAAGTTTGAGAGCTACCTTCCCCCAATTGGTCAAGAAAAAGAAATATATTTCTCTTCACCTATACCTAGATCTCCCTCCTCCTTTGGTTATTTGCCGTCACTTATGACTGGTTTCTTAATTTGGTCTAGTGGACATGCTAATGTTTCCAAAAACAGGTCTTTCTGGCCATATACTTTTATAATCATTATTTCCCCCCTTTCAAGCTATCCGGATTTTTTTCTTTTATCCTACTTAAGTATGGCTTCTTTTAAATAAATCATTTGCAGTTTAAATAAGAAATGCATAACTGATAAATTCATTACCAATTCTCCCTGTCAATACTTCTCTAGCGCATCTACTTAAATATACCAACAAAACCGAGCAGACATGCAACCACATCCACCTTCAAATCTTTGTACTTGCACATTTGACTCTTCAAGTAGTGATGAACGCAAATATCTGACAGACACCACCACGCCTCAAGCTGAAACCTGCAAGATATTGTCCAGTGTACAATAGCATGCATGTCTGTGCATTTCCACACTCAACTCCTCCATATCAACCTGAGGCTCTACTGAAAGTAGCTCCACGTTGTAGAACTGCTAGATCTTGGTCCATCTCATGTGCTCGCATGCACGCACTCATACACATTGTATGCAATGCTGTATTCAATCAGTAGGCGCATTGGTCTCTGTCTTTTAGAAGCTAGAATGAATTGAGCACGAGCAAGGACACTAGTGTTGGATCGGAGCATGCATCCATTGATCCATACGCATGCGTCTGCATGCATGTCTCTCTCGTTAAGCCTGCTAGCTAGCTAAGACTGCCGCCTACAGATCGTGCTTATTTGGTCCCCTTGCTATCTGGGAGTAGCATGTTAAGCACTGATTTTTATGATATTGCACCATGGCATGATACACCCACAGATAAGGACCAAAGTGTAGGCTTTATGATTTGCAGAACTATGGAAATGGAACTCATTAGTATGGAAGTACTTTGGCTTGATTGTTACAGAATGTAGCCTGTCAATACGTACACAGCCATGTACTGTGTATATTTGTGAGACCCAGCCCATTGAGCCAAGGAGGGCCAGGGCCGAATTCCAGCTACTGTAGCACCGAGTACCGTACCTACGAAAACCACTGTAGCGATAAAAAATAGTACCGTACCGTGAACTTTTGAGTTCGCGGAACCATTAGGTCAATGACGCGTAGTAACTTTCGGTTACCGTTTTGCGCGAAACGAGGACGAAAACGCAAGTGGGTTGGCATGTAGGTAGGGCCCACCCCTTGGTAGAGTGGGCCTGTGCTGTGTGCCGGGCCTGGAGTGTTACAAATGGTATTCAGAGCCAATTCTCATGATTTTACGGACGTATGGCTCGGGAGCTCGGACAGGTCGCGCATGGCTCTGCAAGAGCATGGCACTTGGGCCGGGGAGCTGCGAATACGGATGTGGGAGCTGGGAATACGGACGTGGGCCAAGAGAGTCGATCTTGAGCATTTGTCCCGTATGGGTAAGACCCAGCCCATTGGGCCAAGTTGGGCCAGACCGAATTCTGGTTACTGTAGCACAGAGTACCGTAGCTGCAAAAAACACTGCAGCGCGCGGAGTTTAGTGCCTTCGCCGAACCAGCTTAAATAGGCAGGCCAATGACGTGTAGTAACCTTTGGTTAACCGTTTTACGTGAAGCAAGGACGAAAGCGCAAGCGGGGCCACCAAGGCCGCAGGCTCCATTTCGTTCGATTGTTCGACCCCCAAGGGTTGGGAACGCCTCAGGTTGACTCCCGAGGGATGGCTCCGCCTCGCCCGACGTCTGAGAGCTGGCTCCGCCTCGTCCAACCCCCGCGGGTTGGCTCCGCCTCGCCCGACGTCTGAAGGATGGCTCCGCCTAGCCCGACGTATGAGGACTGGCTCCGCCTCGCCCAACCCCCGAGGGTTGGCTCCGCCTCGCCCGACGTCTGAGGGTTGTCTCCGCCTCGCCCGACATCTGAGGGCTGGCTCCGCCTCTCCTGAACCTCGAGGGTTGGCTCCGCCTCGCCCAACGTCTGAGGGCTGTCTCCGCCTCGCCCGACGTGTGCGCGCAACTCCTTCCTAACGACGTGCGCAGATATGTCATGGCACTCAAGTCAACCGTAATACCGAGGACCATACCCTACACGTCTGCAGGAAAATACCGTCAAGATATGACAAGAAGGGCGTTTTGAGATCTTCTAGGCATATCAGAGCCCAAACAGTATTGTAGGCGTCGACATTTGTCTTACAGTGTTGTGGACGCCACCATTTGCCCTCGGGCACGGATCCTGACGGAAGCTCACGACAACCATTATGGTCTAGGAGGAAACTCGCATCACCTACAGTAACGGACGTGCGGTCACTGCGCCGTCTACTCCCTGTATGGCCGCGGATCAACACCCTGGTCCGCCGTGCCGTCCGCGGGGGCAGGATGGGACGTGACAACTTGCTGACAATGCCAGGACATGGCATTGTCAGCGGACAGACGTCCAGTGCGGCTCTATCAGGATCAGCGGACATGCACCTAGCGTGGAGCTATCCCTGGCACCGCCTGCCATGTTAGTGGGGCCTGCACAGAGGAAAAGAAAGACCCGGCATCTTTGAAGGACCCCCTTTGCCTCTGGTATTTCTTCTTTTTCGCATATCTGTAATCTCTGCTCTCCCTTGACCTATAAAAGGGAAAGCAGGGCACCCCACTAAGGGGATCGATTCAACACATCACGCATCACATCACACATAGCTGAGCAGCAACCAAGCTCTCAGCACCCATTCGACCTTTCCATTGAAGACTTGGGACCTGTCCCTCTCTCGTCCGTTTGTAACCTCTACTATTAACTTTTCAGCGCTAATAACACGAGCAGCAACCACGAACTGGACGTAGGGAGAAGCAGAGTCACCGAGCAAACAAAGAGGACCTTGTTTAAGCTATTCCTATGAACTGAGCTAGCTTCATATATCCCAGCAAATGACACTGCTAGACGGTGGTTGCTTCTTCCTAGAAACTGCAAAGAAGGGAGGCAGTATTTTCGACTTTCCTTAGGTCTATTCATTACTCTCTTTGTCCCTGAATATAATTAGTTAGAATTTTTAAGTTTGATCGAATTGTATAGAAAAAAGACTAATATTTGTGACATAAAATTAGTTTTCGAATTGTATAGACCTTGCAATGTTGCTGAATTGCTCGTGCATACATGCAGGTGAAGCACTCGTATGAGGCGTACAAGAACCTGCAGCAGGAGCTGGTGCGTGATCATTACAGTACACTAATAAATCTCAGCCAGCGCTGATAGATGTGTCTATTAATTAATTAATTTACTTACTGATCATGCATCTAATCACTCCATTACTGGACACGTGCGTGCGTGCAGGGCATGCGCGAGGACCCGGCGTTCGGGTTCGTGGACAACACGGGCGCCGGCGGCTGGGACGGCGCGGCGGCGGCGGCGCTGGGCGGTGGCGCGCCCGACATGTACGCCTTCCGCGTGGTGCCCAGCCAGCCCAACCTGCACGGCATGGCCTACGGCTCACACGACCTCCGCCTTGGCTAGCATCCATCACCAGCCAGCGCTGCCTGCTGCTACCTATATATCTACCTGCATTGCCGCCGCCATGGGTGCTGCTCCGGCCTCCACGAGAGCACGTACTGCATGCACGCCAATGCAAGTTATTACTAGTTCATGCATCACCAAGCGAGCAGCAATATATGTAATGCATGCAACCGAGGTATTGTAATAACGAATAAGAATTACTGCAAGCCCAATGCTGCGGATGATGAACCGCTTATTTACCGCGCGCTTGTTTGGTGATAGCATGCGTAGTCGTCCCTGTGGCTCTAATCTAATAGACATGTATATGTTGGTCCTGTTCATCTGCATGCATGTCGTTTGTGATTGTATTGTTTGTGTGTGTTCGAGAAAAATGGTTGTCGTACTTTATTATGATCGTGTGGCATTATATCTATATTGTTGACTCTACTCCTATGTGAGACTTCATTGTCACTGTTCATCCAACAATACATGCTGATGGTTCGGTTTTTTTTTTTTTTTGATACTTCCAAAATAAAGAAGAAGAGGCATCGATCCTCACAAGACAGATACGGCCCACGAGTGGATTTCTCATGGGCAAAGCATCGTGCGGCCCATCGTGGCCTGTTCCGGAACGTAGGCCCAACGGTGGTCGTTGGTTGGGGATTTATTTTTGGGCATAATTGGATACTAAATGGGCCTAAAGCCCTAATACATACCACCAGTTCTTTCTTCCTTTTCCTTTTCCTTTTCCTTTTTGTAACCCTCATCTGCCTTTCTTTTTTAAGAAGGATCTTCTCCTTTTTACTACGACCCGTCTTACACCTTTGTGGTGTGTAAGGTTCAACAAGTAGGAGTATATATATTTTACTTGTTTTCTTTTGCACCTGAACGTCGAGTTCTTGCCAGACTTACTCTTAATAATAATAAAAAAAGATGGCATTTTTTATTCATTCTAGTCCCTGGGAGAGGGTGATGCTACTTGTCGGCCTACTCCTACTTTGAATCCACTGTGGTTCGTTGCTCCTCCAAAAAGAGAGAGAAATGCATGCAGTTGAAAAAGAAGAGAGAGCAAAACCCAAAGCAAAAGAGACAAACAGTGTCTTTTCGGCGCCGTGTGCTTTAATGTCATGTGCTAAGCATATGCTGCCACTCTTAATCATGGCAACTGATTGCGGAATCATAATCATGTTGATTGCTTTTTTTAATTAAACACCAGATGCTCATTTATTTCTTACGAACACTCAAAAACTCTACCAAGGTCTACGGTAACGACTGTAGACTAGAAATTTATACTGAGTCCAAACAATTGTCATAATAAAAATATTTACGTAGAAAAAAATACAGTATTTCTCTTTGCTAAAAAGGAAATTTCGATGGCTTCACCAATATATGTGTAGAGTAACGAAGTCACTAACTCAGTATATTCACATCATTTATCGCTCTTATAAGCATCTTCCAAATAATCATACTGATTAGTAGCTGAAAATGAAATAGCCCAGTGGTAGACAGACTCCGAGGAATCTAATCAATTGGCTCATCATGCTGGTTGTCCGCGTACAACAAAACAATAAAAAGGCTGCTTGGACCGAGAACGGGACGGACTGGGTGGGCTTTGGGCTCAAAGGTAACAAACACACCGGACTTTCTGCAAAAAGAGCACCAACAAAGGCAGATGGGCCCACCTGCCGGCCAGGATATAATAACATATATAATAACGAAAATTAAAGCGGACATCACATGACCCCCAACATCTTCTAATTCCAATATCCCATCACAAACAGAAAGTATGTAGTATTTGACACTCTGATACTGATGGAGATATATACATCATAATCATACTGCATCTCATCATAAATAAAACTAAAGGTCTTCTCTCTTTCTTTAAAAAAAAAGAGACAGTCATGTTCTGTTGCTTCTTTTGGTCTTGTGGCTAAATGCAATGACCGAAGGCTGGGCTGACAGATTCAAACCTCAGCATCACAAGATCAGGATTTGTCTTTTCCACAAAACAAGACGAGAGCTTGGACAGGGCTCACGTTATGTTCAAATAAAAAAAGAGGATTCTGGAGTAAGTAATCTTCTTTTGCAGAGCCACAAGTCAAGGTGTTATAATCGGATCCGGGCCCACCAGTCGGTGGGACTTTTCCTTCTCTCCTCATCTTTCCAACAGTGACCCAAGAGACCTACCTATGGGTTTCTTTGTCCCTTCTGTTTTGGCCATCTTTGAAGCTGCATCTATCTATCTATATCAGCATTGCCATCTCCCAATCAGAGCCAGAGTCAACACAAATAAAAATCTAAAAAGCTCTATCTGGATAGTATGATCGATATATCTTAATGATGTATATATTGCACTTCGGTTGTAAGATTACAAACTTCGGTTGTAAGGTTAACTGTTTTTCTAGGGAAACAGGAGAGGGTGCTCCCCCTGCTTTGCTTTTATTAAAAAGGAAAGAGCTCTTACAACGTGAATCAAGAGACAAAGAAAGAAATGATTTTTTTTGGCAGAGTTACGCATAAGCTTCTAGCCATTGAGCAAACAAAGGTGCTGAGCTTCGTTTTGCTCTAAGTATAACTTCAGCAAATTCCCTTAGAGAGTCTGCCTTGCTGTGATGAGCTGAGGGGTGCACATGCTGGAAAATTGCATCATTTCGGATGGTCTCGGTGGACCAGCACATCGTGACAATAATCTCCATGAAAAAGGTAACTGTTTTGTAAAGAAAACCAAGGTTCCAAACGGATCAGAAGGCTGCTGAGAATAACCAAACCAAGGGTTGTGCAAACATGATCTTGCAAATGGGAAGGCCAGGAAGAGATGGACAAGAGATTCTTCCAAGGCAAGGTCGCAAAGAACACAGTTGTAGTCATCCAACGCCATCGTTTCCCTTCTTAAAGGTTAACTTTGCATCTAGACAAGTGTTTTGTTAGTTCGTAATCACAGGTAGCCATAAAATTTACGATCCATACCCAAGTGCAAACAACCTGCATTTATGAGCAGTGCCATTTCCCAATTACAGGCTATAGCAGTAGCAGCGACACGCCATGCAGAATCTCTGTCGAACAACGCTCGTTGTCTCTGTTACGAACAAAAGTGGCTGCGGCATGTGTAAACAAAGAACACGTACGTTGTTGAAGACCTTAGGCTTAGCAATGTGTATTATTTGGCTCCTCGCAGTCGGTGTAGCTTTTGGTGCTCTCAGCTCGGTGCACTTATCATGAACCCGGCGCCACGGACGGGTCGTCGTACAGTACATGCACGCGCTCGTTCGTATATACACATGCGCACTGTACATGGCATGCCACTGTACCTCCTTCGCATGCATGAGCACACTGATTGATCGATCTGGCCCCGCCTTCATGTCTGCAGCTAGAGGTCGATGACGACGATTTTTATGAAATAGAGACTGATCTTTTCATAGCGATGCGAGCGGAAGATGTAGTCGGACCATACCACAAATATGTGATTACATTACCATTTCTCAATCGCTGGTAGTCAAGAAATTTATTATCATTAGTCACTAACCTACGACCTGCTGGATTGTTTGAAAGACACCAACTAGAATTTTGTTGTGCATGTATTATATTAATAAAGTAGAAGCAAAGTACGACAAAATCTTATTAAAAAAACAAAACCAACCACCCTCACAAAGGAGCAACAACACGACAACCACCACAGAAACACACCGCTGACGAAACAACCCCGGGGCTACCATTGTTGCGCCGCCACAAGAACGACCGTAGGAAGACGCCTTCAGCTGTCCATCACTACCGAAGCAAACTTGGTCACTGGCATGTGTGCGCCTGTCTTCGCGACCGGACCGCTGCCAGTCAAGCCGTTGTCGGCCCCCGCGGGTCACGACCATCCACCACCATGGCAAGGACAATCAGCATTAGCACAATGGAGGATCTCCTTTTGCGTTGCCTCCAAGGAGATGTCTCTATTTGGATGTCGCCGCCACAACAAATAGGCCACAGATATGCATGGCAAGTCACCGTGGCGCCGATCCTCACACATAGTTGCTTGGCCAAATGCTGCCACCCCCTACATAACGCCCCCAAAGACCTCTGCAACCACACAGTGCACCGTGCTGCCTGCTCGGCCACCATTGCACCAGTGTTGGTTGCCACAGACCACCATGCCAACCACCACTGTACTTGACCACCAGTCGCGCCACCATGGCGTTGGCACACAACCAACTAAGCCTCCACTGGCCACACCACCACAGCGTCGCCGGCTAACCACCGCTCCACCGCCACCTTCGCGTGCACTACACCGACGTCACCTCCATTGTGCAGCCACCCTGTGCTACCGAGCCGCGCCTACAGCGCACCCTCCCGACGCTTGGTAGTGTCATGCCATCACCGCCAACCCATGCC
This sequence comes from Miscanthus lutarioriparius, assembly GCA_904845875.1. NCBI lineage: Eukaryota > Viridiplantae > Streptophyta > Magnoliopsida > Poales > Poaceae > Miscanthus > Miscanthus lutarioriparius. The sequence continues at coordinate 4,506,786 of CAJGYO010000018.1, forward strand.
ACGTCATAGCCAACGAAACATTGGACCTCCACTGGGCATCACACCGCACTGCAGCACATTGCTACACCCCGTCCCTGCCATAGGTCTCCACATGGCCGAAATCCGGCCACGCCATTGTCCGTCACTAAGCCGACCCGATCGCACCATTCCCCATCCATCGAGGCACTCCGATCCTCGGCAGGGAAAGGAACGAGAGGAGAGGAACAGGCGGCGATGACCGACGTCACCGCGTAAAACTCGGCCTGCACCGAGTTGATCCGAACCACAAAGCCTTGGCCGCATCACCGAGCTGCAGATCTTGGCGGTCAGAGCACCACCACCAGCTCGTACCTCGCTCCCGCCGCCGCCTTCGTGGCGCCTGACGTTGTGGGCTTGTTGCCACTAGCCGCGGGGACGCCACCGCCATCCATGGCCCTTACCAAGGGAAGTCGCGGTTGCGCCATCTTCGAATCTACAGCGTCGCATCACCATGGACCGCTGCCCCAAATCCACGCTCTATCTGCCACTATAGGGAGAGAAACGCCCCATCGCTGCTGTCCTTGTGGCCACCCTAGGTGTTGGGTTCATAAACCCGGGGTCCCTCGTGGACCGGCTTCCCAACAAAGGCTCGGCCCAGGCAGACAAACGCAACTCATGGGCCGGCCCAAGTATCTGAACAACAGGCTAGCAGGGCGATCCAATCACCGACCGGAACATCAGGCCGAGGAGGAGCAGCGCCCGTTTTCCGACTCCGGCCCACGTCTCCGACCAGAGCGGTCACTTCGGTCTCCAGCCGCCTCCGGACGGCCTCTCCGACCAGAAGGCCTGGCCAAAGCACCACTTCCAACTCTGACCCCACGTCTCCGACCGGGGTACGCAAAAGCCCCGCTCACTATTCCTCTTCGACTGGCTCAATCAGAGCCGACTGGGACCAACCGACCGGGGACGCCCGCTCGGAAAGGACCAGGGAACAAACGGAGAAAGCAAGGCAGGGCACACAAGTCAAACCACGATACCAGGGATCGTACCCTGTACGCCTGCAGAAATAGTACTCTGCAACCTCTCTGACACACAATGTTGTAGGCGCCGACATTTTCCCTACAGTATTGTGGGTGCCATTAACTCCCATACGGTAAGGCTCCCCCCACATGCCTCTGGGCATCGACAGTGTTGTGGGCGTCGGCATTTACCGTATCGAGTGAACATGGTGAAACTCCTTGCATGCCTCTGGGCATCAACAGTATAGCAGGTACAGACATCTATCATACCCGAACAAAACGATGCAGCCTCCCACGTGCATCCGACATCCAACAGTGTTGTGGGCGCCTACCATCATCCTGTACCCGCCGGCGTGGGCAACAAGACTTAGAAGCATTCGTACTCTCTCCCTCTCACTTGTAAGGCCATCCCCTTCATCTATAAAAGGGGATGCGCTCTCTCCCAAAAGACTCAGTTAATCCAGGCCGATTCAAGTGATTCCAGATTAATTAGATCGATCAATTTTACTAGCTCACAACCTCAAAACCGCCAGGTTCGGACCTCAAGCACACGCTTGAACACTTAGCTCATAGCGGAGCTCCTGTCGCTCTCAGCCCTTCCGACCAGAGCCGACCGGACCTCTTGTACACCCCATCTTTCTCCTTCTCGTTTGTAACCCCACTGCAAACTTTGAGCACCTGGGCTCAGGAATAAAGTCACCGACCGACTCAAACTGGACGTAGGGCACGTTGCCTGAACCAGTATAAACCCTGTGTCATTGAGTGCTAGACCACCTCCAATCACAACATACGACAAAACTACAAATATTTACTTGTTGGTCACTTTCTGCACCGACAGTTGGCGCCGTCCGTGGGGAAGACGCTGAACGTTCAACACTTTTTGGTCATCGGATGGCCCACTTTTCCACCACCTTCGCCATGGCGGGCTCTGGCGATTCGATTCGCTTCGCTTCGGCTCACTGGAGTTTCCCGCGCTCCCACCTGTTGGGATGTGGGTTCCACCCGTCTTCGAGCCATCCCAGACCTTCCTCCTCGGAAGCCTAGACTTCGTCGCCGACCGGCTCGGCGTACTACACCTCCGCGAGGAGGCACTCGTTCCGGCACCTGTCGGAGGGGCGCCCTCCATCGACTTTGGGACGCACGACTTCGACGATGCGACATCCGCGCTTCATTCTGAGCAAACTCTCTGCTCAAACCACGCTGTGAGTAATGTACATGCTGTTATTTACTTACTATTCTCTATCTTCCGCTAATTACCAGGAGGGACCCCGTTGTCCCCGATGCGACCACCATACGACTGGTTCCCCAACGACCTCGCGTCTCCCGCGAACGCATACGCCCGGGGGCTCCGAAGGATGCCGACGTCGCCCCCTCTCATGTCCGAATTCGTGGGGATGGCGAGCTATGCTCCCACCTGTTTCCTTGACCTCATGGATGACGATGTTGAGAGTGATGGCTCCAGCATCGGTGACGTGGCGCCTAGCCACCGTCCGTCCTGGGAGTGCGCTATGACGGACGCTCCGGGATAGCCACCGGTGGTAACATAGTGCTTGCAGACTCACGCCCCTCTGGATCCTCATGCGGAGACCCCCGAGCTCGCACGGGAGCACAGCGAGGAACCACGACAACAGTGGCTGCACCAGCCACCGACTGCGCTAGCGCGCTCGGCGCACCACACTGCGCCCCGTGCGCATAGACCGGCGAGCGGTGCCCGGGGTCGCGCCCGTCGGGTCCAGCGCAACACCATGGACTAGGGGAATGATCCCCCATAGTTCACTCGGGCCAATCAGAACATCGCCTCTGTGGCAATGCTTCTGCGCGGCCTCCCCGAGCCGGATGACCCTCAGGAACAGGCGATCCACTAAAACCTCTGGGCACTAGTGAAGACCACCGCCGTTCAACAGGCGGAGAGCTTCGTATCATGACACCGACTCATGGCCTCTCTCCCCACCAGGGGAATGGGGACGCAGTAGACGAGTCGCTCCACCCGCTCACCGCTATAACTGCCGAGTGCAGCACAAGAGGTCGCACCCGCGTCTCATCTTGACTTAATGAACGCTCCGCACCGACCGCCTGCATATGCGCAGATCGGGCCTAACCGAGACACACGCAACAGCGACTGGAGTCCCAACCCTAATGGGCCAAGACCATGGACCTTTGTCCAACACCTCCAGCAAGTGTCGCTCCCACCACGCTCCAACTGAGGCCGAGGCAGAGGCAAGGCCAAGCACCAGGATCAGGACGAGGGCCCCTCCATGCAGAGGGGGAAAAAGAACAGAAAAGATCACCGCCGACCGGCCAACTCCGCGTTGGTCGCCACGGCTGATCACACGGGCAAGCAGCCCCAGCAAGACCCTCCAGGCCACTTCCACGATCTCATGGAGAGCCCATGCACCAACCACGACTACCCCGCCAAACACCTCTACAAGGACAGTGAGCTCCTCAAGCGCCTTCTGCGGCAGGCCGGTGGGCCAAAGGAAGAAAAAGGCGAAGAAGCAGCAACTGGGAAAGGGGGCGTAGCGGGCAAGGATCCGGACGACTGAAGGTTGAAGTGATCCGACCGGACGCATACCGACTGAAGGACGACAACAACGACATTATCATCGAACGCTTGGAACAGCTATGTCATTTTTCTTCCCCTAATTTTTAGTCTTACCATTGTTTACTTAGCGTTTGCTCCTATAAGAGCACCCCGACCCGAACACTTTTCGGCCTGGGTCGCTCGGGGGCACCACGAGGGTGCACTACTACCTCTCTTTTTCGTTTACTATCACATGGTGAAGCTCCTTCTTACCCAAACAAAAGGGTAGTTCGTTCCTTTAATTTGCCTTAAGCAGCTTTGCTTTAAAACATTCCGACCGATCGCACCCCGTCTTTTCCTACGGTTACGAGCAGCTGAGCCTCGCGGGCCACTCCCCGGGCTCCCAAGGTTGTAGCCTATGGGACAAACAGGCAAGTACGAGAAAGAAAGAATAAAAAACAAAATTGTGCTAAGGGAAAACTAAGGAACGAAAGGGACAAGCTTCCCCGAACGGAGTGACTCCATCACAAAAACAAAACCGAATGTAGTCATTAAGTACACAAGAACATTTACACGGGGGCTCCCCCACAAACTTAAACTTTTTACATCTACTAAACTACTTATACTTTACAAGCTATTAGGGTGGCTCGGCGGCCTCTGCTGTCGGTGCGACCGGCAAAGGCTCGGGCTGCTCACTCCCCAGCGGGACGACATTCGGCTCGGTTGAAGCCGGGGCAATGTCCACCTCTGACCCAGGCTCCATGCCATCCGTAGGCTAGGCAACGTCCTCCCGACACACGCTTCTAGCCATGTCTTCACGGCGGACGTCCATCACCCACTGCGCAGAGACTTGCTCTTCCACCAACCTTGCGTGTGGCAGCAAGTTCTCCCCGAGCATTTGGATGTCCTCCGTGTTCAAGCCGTCAGCGTACCCACTGCAGATAGTGGCGAAGTCCAGGTTCGGGTGCTATGTTGCCACCGAGGTCAACACCCTCGACGCTCCGTAGAACAGCCCACTTGTGATAAGGTCCCGGACCACATCCGGGACCTCCGCCAGCTGGACGGTAGGCGCGCTAGTGCTTGGCGCCGACCCGAAGACCTCTGAGATGACAAGCTGGGCAATGTTGCGGATCTGGTCAAGTTCCCCCTCGAGAGCACGTCACTCTTCACGGGACTTGGCCAGCTCCTCTGCATTCCGGCTGAAAGTTGCCTTGACCGTCTCCAGGTCTGGCTCCAGCGACTTCACCTTTCCGCCCAGCTCTGAAAGAAGGGCGACAATCTTAGAAACAAGCTAAAGGAAGCAACCAACACGACGAAAAACAGAAAAGGTACGTACCGATGTGGAAGTTCTCAAGGGTGGAGAATTCCTCCGCCTGCCGAGCCACCTGCTCGCGCAGATAGGCGCTCGCCTCCTTCGTCCCCATCACCCGACCCTGAAGCGCGAGCACTTCCCAGTCTGCCTCTGACCGGGCCTTCCGCTCTGACTCCAGGGCTTTCCGCACCAACCCCAGGGCGTTCCGCTCCGACACCAAGGCGCTCCGCTCCGACTCAAGGGTCTCTAGGGATTTTTGGAGCACTGCCTCGGTGTCCGCCAGGGATGTCCGCAACCCTGCCTCGGTCTCCGCCTGGTGGGCCTTCGCCGCCTCAAGCCCTCGCTCTACAGTGTTCACCAGCTCTGCTGCATGCTGCCCCTCCGCCCATGCCACGGTCGCCTCGGCCACCCGGTCCTAGGACTCATGGCGACCGAACTCTAGCTGACGCTCAAGCTCAGCCACCCGGGCATGCTCCATCCGGAGGAAGCGGGAATTGCGTGATGACATCTCCTTCAGACCCTACGAAAAACAAGCATGCTGAGGCAACCAACAAGAGATTCAGAGGTCAAGGACAAATACAGGAAACTCACCTATGTGGCGAGCTGCAGGTCGACCTCGACTAACTTCTGGGCGGACTTAACCCGCTCCTGGGCGTCCCCGAGCTTCACGGATAGGTTGGCGAGTTCGAACACCATGGCGAGTCCTTTTCCCCCAAGGTTGTCCTAGAGCTGACACTCCTGGGAATCCCGAAGGACGAACCGCGCCTTTGCCGGGTCGTCAGGGCAGGGCCACTCTAGGTCACCCTCCGGTAGCCTGTCGGAGGGCCTAGCCTTCGACTGAACCACCGTCAGCTCCCGTGATGACATCGACAACTCCACCATGTCATCAACCTCGTCGTCGGATGGGATATCCACCACCTCAGTTGCGCGGGCCACCACCGAGCACTCCGACTCCATCCCGGCCACGTCTCCCCCCGGTGCCTTCGGCTCCGACCACGAGGGTGAGCCATGCAGCCCTCCACCCGACGAGGCAGGGAGCTCGGTCTCCCTCACCTCTTCTACCACAGCTGGTGGAGGAGGGGCCACGAGAGTTACCTTTGACGCGACCTCCGCCGTCAGCACCGGGATCGCTGCCAATGCCGACGCCGCCACTGCCACCGTACCAGCAACCGACCCGGGGGCACCACCCCCGGAAGGGAAGGGTTCGCCGCCGCCACCCTGTTCCCCATGCTGTTCGCCGCGACACGCTGTGGTGGGCCTCCAAGTCTCCTGCATGGGAGTTGGGACGATGCTCAACCCATCATCACCCGACCACTAACAAAAAAGTGCAGGTAAGTCACACTCCAAAAAGGCTCAACGGCAAAAGATCGAAAAGAAACAAAGAAAAACATACCGGGAGGTAAGCGGCATGACCCTGAAGGCAAGACCCGATGTTGATGGGCTTGCAGGGCAAGGACCGCTCCCAGGCTACGACCCGCGCCCCCTCACTCCAGCCGGGGGTGGAGTCATCCCATCCAGCTCCTGCTCGGCCTGCAGGTCACCGCGACCCTCGGCTCGGGACTCCCCGACCAGAGCAGCAGGCGAGCCATCCTCCGACCACGAGTCACGCACTAGCACCAGTCCCGGCGATGCACGGGTGCCAGTCCGCTCCTCGGACCACCCGGCTTGCTCGACTGTGTCTGCGGCAGGCCAGGACAAGACCAGCGATGCCCCCAAGGGGCACGGTGACCGCGTCCACTTCGCCTCCCGTTCGCCGACGGCGTCCGCGCTCGCCGCACGCTTCCTCAGCATGGGAACCACCGCGCGCCTCTCCACCTCCTGCTCATCACCATCGGACATCGCCGCAGGGTCACGACGCTCCACTGAGGTCACAACGACCTCCCGACTTTCCTCCTCCTCAGAGAAGACCATGTCAACCACATCTATGGGATCCTCTGACTCGAGCTCTGACTCGACGTCGCTCCTATGTTCCTCGGCCTTCACACACGGGGCGATCTCCTGCTCCTTCTCTTGCTTCCGTTGAACCTCCTTGGTTCTCTTCTTCTTCCTGGCATTCGCCGCCTCCTCCTGGGCGGCCTGCCGGGCCACGCCCTTTGGTCCCTTGGGAAGGTGTGGCCGGGACTTATAAACTCCAAGCCCCTACGGAACGGGTGGCTCGAAATCAGAAAAGAGGAAAGCAGAGGAAGAAACACGGACTAAAGGGAAGAGAGCATACCAGTCTGGACACGATCGCGGAGTTGAAAGGTGTGGGCTTCCCATTGACCTTCTCTTTGGTCCTCAGCTGCAGCACCCGGCCAAGGCGACTCCAGACCTCGTCGTCCGGTAGCTCCTCCAGCGACGCATGGTCCGAGTCCGTCGGGCCGCTGTACTTCCACATTGGTTGCGTCCTCTCCGCCAACGCCGCAACCCGGCGGCGGTAGAGGGTGTGGATGTGGCAGAACCTCCTAAATTATAGGGCCCACATGCACCTGTCACTGTCCAACGACCTTTGACATCTATGCATATGTTCCTGGTAATTTAAGAAGACTGTCGGGTGTCCTCGGGGAACCCCAAATCATCCACGATTTCCAAGCAGGATCACATTACAGAGTCATTGCAGTATTACAACAGTTTATTCAAATAAATACATCAGAGTAAAAGTAGCGAAAGACTTACAATAACATAGTTTACAAACCATTTGTTTCAAACCATACACCTAAGTTCGATATTAATACAAACCAAAGTAGTGGAGCGGCATTATAATATAATACAAAACACACAATGAGGCTGCCTTGCCCAAGGGCCACACAATTACTTCTCATCGTCATCACAAGGTCCAACTGTCATGCAGCACGATCCACAACAGATCTGCTCATGAGACTCACCTGCAACAAGGGTCAACGAACCCTGAGTACAAAAGTACTCAACAAGACTTATCCGAAATAAGAACCGATAACTCAAGAATGCAGGCTCGAGGATTCAAGGTATGGTTTTAGCAATAATCAAAGTTATTTTATGTAAAAGCTCTTTAACAAAATTCTTTATTTCAACACTTTAAACTTCATAAACTCATATACAAAGATGACACGATCCGTAATGAGATCATGAAACTTCATATCCAACACCTTCATCAACCATTCTCAAGTTCCATTATTAATACTACGATGATGAGCAAAGTGAGTTGAGTCTCCATATCCGAGGAGCAACGACGATTCGAACCGATTGTAAACCCAAATTGGGAATTCCAGACCACCACGACATATGCAGTCCCCGACCTACATATACCAACCTACCCTCGATCCTCTGAAACAAGAACGGGTCCACGCCACCCGAGAATACAATACTCCACCAATCCAAATTATAGCAAGTGGGTACACGCTATTCCCGCCATCTCTCTCACTCCCGGTCTGCGGAGTAGCCATTCTCGTAATAGAATAGCCAAGTTCAGAGCTTACCGGAGTATGTGGTTAGTACTACAAATTCTCACCTCATGCAATTCAACAACGGACGTGCCTTAATCGACACAAAGGGAAAGAACCCGCTCACAAGACCTCCATGTCTTGTGGCTCACACACACCGAGTCCGCCTTTGTCTAGATTTATTACTCCACATTCCCATACACATGCTAACATAATTAACCAATGTTCCATTTAAAACTTGCGGTGGCGGGTAATCACCCGACTTTTATCGTTCTCACGCATAGCTAAGCAAAACTAGGCATATCTGAGAGTTTAAAAAGCTGGTAATATGGTAAATATGGAATAACAAGGATGGTAATGCACCAATTAGGCTCTTACTTAACTCCTAATCACTTAATGCAGTAACGGAAAGCAAAAGCAAAATCAATTTGTAAAACACAAGGTAGGGTTGTATGCATCCGGGCTTGCCTTCGTTGACGAAAAAGTCCGGCTCTGCGACGTTTCACAAGTATTCGGTCCGACCTCAGCAGACGGATTAACCTCCTCACCACTTGATTAACTACCACGTGTTCACCTTCGTTTACTACACGTAATAACAATGCCATGTTTAACATGATGTGGAATACGAAACATGATGCTCGATGATGGATGCAAAATTAATAATTTGAATACAACTTTCCTTCGCGGTACAGTTGCAAGTCAAACTAGTCAAACCTTTTTCGCAACACCCAATCAATTGCCAAGGATCATTATCAACTAATGATCCAAGGTCATCACTCAATCAAAATTTCAAACAAAACCTAAATCATTAAAGGTTACTATTTGCTTTTATGAATTAATTATTTAATTCAAAATTATGAAATAAATCAACTTATTCCAATTGAGCTCAAAATTTTTGTAAATGTTCATTACATGATAACTAAGTGGCAAAACCAATTTCATAATTTTTGGATATATAAATAAGCCTAGAAAAATCATGGAAATCCATTTATTAATAAATTGAGCAATTTTTATCACATTCAAAAATTACTGAAAAACATCATTTTATATTTTTCTTAAATACTATACATCACAGAGAAGTCACACAAAAATTTTCATAATTTTTGGAGCTCTAAATAAATCTACACAAAAATAACAAAAACAGACACTATTTATTCAAATCTGAAAATAGAAAAAAAATCCATTTGAACGCTGAGTCACTGACAACCCGACCCCACCTGTCATCCCTAACCTCCGACGTTGACCACGGCAGCGACGGCTCTGACCGGCGATTTCTCGCCGACGGTGAGATCACCGGCGACGACCAACGTACCAAAATGATCACCAAGTCTAGGCGCATCGATTGACGTCCCTATCAGCACTGATTATGGCCCTATACTAGCTCGTCATCGACCATGGCGGACGCGGTGGCACGGCAGCGCTACGCCGGCGGTGTAGTCTCGACGGTGGACACTGTTCACAGTAATTACAAGTTTGCCATTCGCCAAAATTCACAAATTACTCTCAAATTTTCATAACAACTCAAAAATCTCCAAAAACAAAAGTTGTTCAAAATCAAAAGTTCTACAACTTTGCTTCTATAACCATCTCCTAATTCGGTCTAGAATTTGAAATGAACTTTTGAATTTGAATAGGGAAATTTAACGAATTACGCCTTTTTGAATTACTCAAAATTTTTCTAAACAACTTGAAAAACTCCAAAAACAAACTTTGTATAACTTGCCAAGCTCTACACTTTTGCTTTTGGGATCAACCCCAAATTATGCTTAGATTTTGAAATGGATTTTCAGGGTAGGATTTAAATGCTGAAAAGCGGGGTTTTCTCGAAAAATTCAAAAATCCAAACAAACTTTAAATTTAAGTCAAACAATACAATTCAACACATACCACATGAATATAAACTTGTTTTAGTGTATGCATCTCAAAGTTTTCACCAAATGCCAAATGATTTGCAATGCATATGATGACATGTCAGGTTTTAGTATTTTAAACACTCGAGGTGTTACAATCCTTCCCCCTAAAAGAAATCTCGCCCTGAGATTCAAAGCCATAGAGTAAGTAATGGAAAAGGAAATGTGTCAATCCAAAAACATCAAGAACTTTTCCATAAAACAACTGAGGTTCTTTTACAAAACACAATTTGTAGTAACCGAGCTCAACTAACATTATTCTATTCTATATTGACGCTAGAAACTCTGGAAACTTTTCTAACAAGTAATCTTCTGATTCCCAGGTAGCTTCCTCTTCTGAATGTTGATTCCATTGTATCTTGTAGAACTTTATTGTTCTCCTCCGAGTAACACGATCTTTCTGATCCAACACTCGGATAGGATATTCTGAATAAGTCAGATCTGGTTCAAGTTCCACTCCTTCAACTTCAACATTCTGCTCAGGCACTCGGAGACACTTCTTCAACTGAGACACATGGAACACATCATGTATAGCTGATAAATGTTCTGGTAATTTCAAGCGATAGGCCACTTTTCCATATCTCTCCAAAATTTGAAATGGTCCAATATATCGAGGTGCCAACTTGCCTTTAACACCAAAACGGTTAACTCCCTTCATTGGTGATACTTTCAGATATACAAAATCTCCTTTGTTAAACACCAATGGTCTCCGTCGTCTATCCGCATAACTCTTTTGGCGGGACTGAGCTATTTTCAAATTACTCTGTATTTGCCTAACCTTGTCTTCCGTTTCTTTCACAAGGTCAACTCCAAAGAATCTTCTTTCTCCGGGCTCCGACCAACTCAGCGATGTTCTGCACCTACGGCCATAGAGTGCTTCAAATGGAGCCATTCTAATGCTTTCCTGATAACTATTGTTATATGAGAACTCGGCCAAAGGTAAGCATTCATCCCACTTGTTGGAATAATTAAGAACACAACACCTTAACATATCTTCAAGCACTTGATTGACTCTTTCAGTCTATCCATCAGTCTGCGGATGATAAGTGTAACATCCCTGATGTTATAAAGTACTTAAAAGGTGATCATGTCATCATTATGCATAATCATCATGTATCAACTTATGAATGCATTTCAGGTTTAATTTATAGCATGTAAATGTTGTTATGAAGTGTGTTATATGGTACATGAAATAATAGTGATTAAGAAACTTTGTGAATTTTAATGTGGGAATCTATTAAACAATTCAAATTCTTCCTTAATAAAAGTTTAATAATTTTTGTTGCAATGCTTGGTGTGAATATTGTTTTATGATATGTGTTGACTTGTATGGATGAATCAATTTCAAAACATTTGTGTTTAATTGGATTTCCGAAAACCCGAATTTCCAGCATTTAAAGTTTACCCTGGAAAACCTAATTCAAAATCTAAGCACATTTTGGGGTTGAGCCTAAAAGCAAAAGTTGAAGTAATTTGAAAAGGCGTGATTCTTTAAATGTCCTATTTTTGAATTCAAATTTGCATTTCAAAATGTAGACCGAATTAGGGGTTGGTTATAAAAGCAAAGTTGTAGAACTTTGAATTTTGAACAACTTTTATTTTTGGAGATTTTTGAGTTGCCACATAAATTTGGGAGTAAATTGGGATTCAAAGCGAGTGGCAATTCTGTAAATTCGGTGAACAATAATCGCGGAAGCCAACTCACCGACGGCGAGCTTCTACTGCGTTCTGGGCGTCGCCGTGGCCATCCTTGGCTCCATGCTGGCACGGGAAGGCTGCGTCGTGGCTTCTCCTTGCTTCTGAGCTGCGCTTTAAGGGCCTACGTCGCCGCCGTTCTTCTTCTCTTTATTCCTCTGTTTTCCAGTCGCCACCGCCCAGCTCCGGTGAGCTCGTGCCATCGCCGTAGTGCCATCCAGTCGCAGCAACGCCCGTCATAAGCTTCGCCTACTCCTTGTGCTTCAGCTGACACCACTCGAGCCATCCCAGTTCATCAGAATCAGCCGGGCGCCGTCATCCCCTTCGCGGCCGTCCGCAGCGCCACCGAGCTCCACCTCTCCGTGGCCAGAGCGCTCTGGTGCCTATCTCCTCCTCCTGAGTATGGTTCTGAGCTCTCCGTGGTACCGTGTTGGTCGTTAACCTATTCATTTTACCTTTACCGCACATAGCACGCTGGAACGACACCGCCGCGCCGTCGTGGCCGCCATGGCCGGCGTCAAGCTCGGACCTTGCAGTAATTGCTCAAGCTAGTGCCTCTAATCGGTGCGTTGTGTTGTGGGGAACGTGTTGATACAGTCGCCGTGGCCGGAGACCTCGCCATCGAGGAGCAGTCGTCGTGGTCAGCGCATCGCCGCCGTGTTTCCTGGCGCGGTTCAGCCCGAGGAAGAAGACGGTCCTGTAGCGGATGCTAAATGAAAAAGTCAGTGATTATTTTAAATAGTGATGTGATTTGTTATTTTTGTGTAGAATTAAATAGAGCTTTAAATACTATGAATTTTTTTGTGCAACCTCTCTGAAATGTAAACTATTTAAGAAAAATATGAAACCATGAAAATCAACAGTTTTTGGATGCTTAAAAATTAGTCCTTTTAATTAAGAAATGCTTGTTGTGTAATTTTTATAGGCCAAAATAAATATCCAGTGACCATGAAACTTTTATTGTATTTGTTTATTGTTAAAGCCTACCTCCACAAAAAGTTTGGAATTAATTTGATGATGTTTAATTATACTCTTATTTATATGCCTTAATTATTAGTTAATAATTGTCAAAATGATAAACATAGATCATAAGATGTCCTGATTGGTTTTTGGAGTTGATTATAGATCATGAAACACCCCACCCCTGCTATGTCATGGCCAAGTGATTACCTTCTTGATATGCTTAGGTTCACCCTTTAGTTAATAATTCTAAATGACTTAATTAAGAACTTCATTAGTAAATGCATGTTAATAAACTTGATTGCTTCTTAGATGCAACCTCTTGGGTAAAAAGTAAAAGTTATACATTTCCTTGTATATTGTTTATACATGTCTTTTCATGATAAAGCTTTAGTTGGTAAGCATGTATGATAAGTGAACCTTTGACTTGTTAGAAGAACGACTAAAAATGCTTTATGATAATGATTTGTAACTGTACCGCGAAGGAAAGTTGTATTCAAGTTGTTAATTTTGTATCCATCATCAAGCATCATGTTTTATATCTCGCATCATGTTAAGCATGGCATTGTTATTACGTGTAGTGAACGAAGGTGAACACGTGGTAGTTAATCAAGTCATGGAGGAAGTTAATCCGTCTGTTGAGGTCGGATCGAATACTTGTGGAACGTCGCAGGAACCGGACTTTTCCGTCAACGAAGGCAAGCCCCGGATGCATACAACCCTACCTTGTGTTTTACAAATTAATTTCGCTTTTGCTTTCCTGTACTGCATTAAGTGATTAGAAGTCAAGTGGAAACCTAATTGGTGCATTACCAGCCTTGCTTTTCCATATCTACCTTGATTACCTATTTTATTCGTAAATGACTAGTTATGCTTAGTCATGCTTAGTCGGGTGATTACCTGTCACCTGCGAGTTTTAAATGGATCTTTGGTTACTTATGTTATCATGAAATATGAGCATGTGAAGTAATAAATCTAGACCAGGCGGACTCGGTGTGTGTGAGCCACAAGACATGGAGGTCTTGTGAGCGGGTACTTTCCGTCTGTGTCGGTTAAGGTCCGTCCGTTGTTGAACTGTGTGCGGTGAGACTTTGTAGTACTAACCACATACTCCGGTAAGCCTTAACTTGGCTATTCTATTACGAGAATGGCTACTCGCGCACTGGGAGTGGAGAGATGGCGGGAATAGCGTGTACCCACGTGGCAATGGGCTGGATTGGTGGAGTACTGTATTCTCGGGTGGCGCGGACCCGTTCTTGTTTTAGAGGACCTAAGGGTAGGTTGGTATATGTAGGTCGGGGACCTGCATATGTCGTGTGGTCTGGAATCCCCAGCTGGGTTATAATCGGTTCGAACCGTCGTTGCTCCTCGGTTATGGAGACTCACTTCTCTGTTCATCATCGTAGTTTAATAACTAAAATTTGAGAAGGTGTTGGATATGAAGTTTCATGATCTCATTACAGATCGTGTCATCTTTGTATATGATCTTATGAAGTTTTAACTGTCGAAATAATGAATTTTGTTAAAAAGCTTTTACGCAAAAGAACTTTGATTATTGCTAAAGCCCTACCTTGAATCCCTGAGCCTGCATTCCTGAGTCTTCTCAATTTTATTTCGGTTAAGTCTTGTTGAGTACTTTTGTACTCAGGGTTCGTTGACCCTTGTTGTAGGTGAGGCTCATGAGCAGATCTGTTTTGGATCGTGCTGCATGACTGTTGTTCAGTGCGATGACGATAAGTAAATGCGTGGCCCTTGGGCAGGGCGTTTTATTTGTGTGTTTGTATTATGTTATAATGCCACTCCACTACTACGTTTTGTAATAATTATCGAACTTAGTTGTAAGGTTTGAAACAACTGGTTTGTAAAACTAAGTTATTGTAATGCTTCCGCTATATTTTACTCTGATGTATCTACTTGAATAAAACTGTTGTAATACTGCAATGACTCTGTAATGTGATCCTGCTCGGAAATCGTGGATAATTCGGGGTTCTCGGAGGACACCCGACAGTCTTCTTAAGTTATCGGTAACATATGCATAGATGTCAAAGGTCGTTGGACAATGACAGGTGCATGTGGGCCCTATAATTTAGGAGGTTCTGCCACAATAAGCTGTACTATACAGGAGCTTGGTATCCAAGGAAGAATGCAATTGTTTCCAAAAACTGGAGACAAACTGTGTACCCCGATCGGACACTATGGTCTTTGGTATTCCATGGAGACTCATAATTCTTGCTAAATATATCTTGGCATATTGGACAGTGGGATATATAGTCTTGACAGGAAGAAAATGTGCTGACTTAGTGAGTCGAGCTGCAATAACCCATATTGAGTCAAATCCCTTTGCTGTCTTGGGTAGGCCAACAATAAAGTCCATACTTATGTCCTCCCACTTCCAAGCTGGAATAGGTAATGGTTGTAGTTCTCCAACAGACCTCAGATGTATAGCTTTCACCTTCTGACAAGTATCACACTCTGCTATATATCTCGCAATTTCTATCTTCATTTTTGTCCACCAAAACCTTTGTTTTAAGTCATGGTACATCTTGTTGCTTCCCGGATGGATAGATAACCTAGTAGCATGTGCTTCTTCAAGAATTGACTGCCGCAACTCAGGAACTTTTGGTACTACCAAACGATCCTTGAACCATAGCACACCTTCATTATCTATACTGAAACATTCCGCCTTTCCATTCTAGACTCTTTCCTTGATATGGGCTACACCCTTGTTTTCCTTCTGAGCAGCAATAACTTGATCTTGAATAGTGACTTCAACAATTATGTTGGTCAAACTACCTTGTTGAATTACTTCTACATTTAGCTTCTCCATCTCTTGACATAAAGTCAAACCCATTGTTCTTACTGTCAGGCAATTGCAATAGCTTTTTCGACTGAGAGCATCTGCAACTACATTGGCTTTACCAGGGTGATAATGTGCTTCCAAATCGTAATCCTTAATTAGTTCTAACCATCTTCTTTGTCGCATGTTCAACTCTGACTGAGTAAAGATATATTTTAAGCTCTTGTGATCTGTATATATATGGCACGTATTACCAAGCAGGTAATGCCGCCAAATCTTTAGAGCATGAACCACAGCTGCTAACTCCAAATCATGAGTAGGATAGTGTTCTTCATGTTGCTTAAGTTGCCTGGACGCATAGGCAATGACTCGGCCTTCTTGCATCAACACACATCCAATACCAATACCTAAAGTATCACAATAAACATCAAACGACTTCTCGATATCAGGTTGAGCTAACACTGGTGCAGTAGTCAACATCCTTTTTAAAGTCTGGAAAGCCTCTTCACAATTTGATGACCAGACAAACTTGACTTGGTTCTTCAACAATTCAGTTATAGGTTTTGATACTTTAGAGAATTCTGGAATAAACCGACGGTAATATCCCGCCAATCCAAGAAAACTCCGAACTTGATGAACTGTGGTTGGCGGTTTCCAATCAAGCACATCCCTCACTTTGCCGGGATCAACTGCAACTCCTTCGGCTGACAAGACATGTCCAAGAAATTGCACTTCCTTAAGCCAAAAATCACACTTGCTGAACTTGGCATACAATTGATGTTCTCTCAAACGAGTCAGAACAATTCTGAGGTGTTCTGCATGTTCTGTCTTATTCTTGGAATATACTAGTATATCATCTATAAATACCACTACAAACATGTCTAGCTCAGGCATGAATACTGAGTTTATCAGATACATGAAATGAGCGGGAGCATTTGTCAAACCAAAAGACATCACCAAGTATTCATATAATCCGTATCTTGTGGTAAATGCCGTTTTGGGAATATCTTCAGGCTTTATCTTAATTTGGTGATACCCTGATCTCAAATCTATCTTGGAGAAAACTTTGGCTCCGGCCAACTGATCAAAAAGCAAATCTATCCGAGGTAATGGATACTTATTCTTGATGGTCACTTCATTCAACGGACGATAGTCAACACATAACCTCAGGGTCTCATCTTTCTTTTTCACAAAAATTGCCGGACATCCCCAAGGTGAGGAACTAGGTTGGATAAACCCCTTCTCAATTAATTCTTGTAACTGAGCCTTCAACTCGACCAATTCCTTAGGTGGCATTCTATAAGCTCTCCGAGAAATCGGAGCTGTTCTAGGTTGTAACTCTATGTTAAACTGTACATCCCTATCAGGTGGTAGACCGGGTAAATCCTCAGGAAACACATCAGGAAATTCACGTACTACCGGGATATCTCTAATCTCTTTGACGGTAGTTGCACAAACTCTGCCCACTGATCTTCTTAAGGTTGGAAGTTGGATGAGAAGTTGAGAATTACTATCAGGCAAACTTACTCTTAAGGTCCTATTCAAAGCATCTATAACAGCCTTATGCTGATACATCTAATTCATTCCCAAGATTACATCTATATCCTTATCCTTAAGGATAATCATGGTAGTGGGAAAAATATGCCCACCCAGATTTACGGGTACCTGGTACACCATTTCCTTAGTACACAGACGTCCCCCGGGCGACTGTACAAAGAAACTTTCCTTTGTTGCCCCAATTGAAATTTCATACTTCATGACAAATGTTCTATTGATGAATGAATGCGATGCGCCAGAATCAAAAAGTATAACTGCAGGGTGATTGGCAACAGAAAACATACCCATCATCACTGGCTCCCCCTCCGGAATTTCTCCAGCTTGAATATAGAACACCCGTCCTGTCTTCCTCTCATCTTTGCCCTTCTGAGCATTCTGATTGTGGTTCTTGTTTGGTGCCTGACCCTGTTGTTGATTGGCAGGGGTCTTCTGATAATTTTGGTTAGCCTGCCTAGGATATGGACATTCCCTGGAGAAATGACCAGTCCTTCCACAATTATAACACGGATAGTTGTGACCCTATGACGTTGGAGCATTACCACCAGGAGCATTGGTTGACTGTGAGTTCTGGTAGGTTATAGCAGGACGGACATTTGACTGTTGCCCGGCTTGGAACTGCGGCGGACGATAAGGAGGACGATAATAGTTTATTGGATGATAAATCACTCTCTGCCTCTTTTGGTTTCCACCAAAAGGTCCAGACGGCACATTCTTTTTCTTCTTAAGCTCCTTATGCTGCCGATACTTTGCCTCTGAAGCAATTGCAATATTTACTGCCTCATGATAAGTGATATTGGTACAGGCTGTCATCATTGTCTGTAGTTTGGTATTCAGACCTCTCATGAACCATTTCTTTTTCTTGGCATCCGTATTGACATGTTCAGATGCATACTGCGACAGATGATTGAATCTTCCCACATACTGCATAACCGTTTGATCCCCTTGCCTCAAAGCAAGGAATTCATCCAGCTTCATAGCCATCACTCCTTCCGAGATATAATGGGCTCTGAAAGCAGTGCGAAATTCTGTCCAAGTTAACGGAACGCCTGCGGCTTGCATGGCCATCAGATTTGCATACCAAGCACCAGCTGCACCTCTAAGTTGCTAGGCAGCAAACACCGGTTTCTGAAACTCTGTGCAGTGAATAAGATCAAATTTCTGCTCCATGGTCCTAAGCCAGTCATCAGCCTCTAGTGGTTCATCTGCCTTGGTGAACACCGGGGGTTTTGTATCCGTGAAATCCACATAGGTAGCCTCATGCCTGTTATGATTAAGGCCACGGTTTCCATGCATCTGATTCTGATTACTTTGAGCCATCTCATGAAGCAAACGAGAATTTTCCACAATCACATTGACTAATGCAGCGATAGCATCAGCCAGATTGGTCGGCATCGGTGGCGGGTTGGGGATATCATCATCATCTTGTGAAGTACCAGGAATATGAGATCCCCGCGTACGACGCATCTGCTCATAACAAACCAAACTTTATTCACAAGCCTTTATTGAATTGCACAACAGCTTACTCCAGACACATAACATAGGGTTTATTACTATAAACACCAGACCCTATATGTACCAAAACAAGATACATAGCTTAACCATAATTAACTATTATACAACTCTACTCTTTTCCGTGATTACTTCAAACTTCAGGCTCGGTATCCATTCCGGAATTATTACCGCCTTCATCATCACTTTCATTGATCATTACTAATTCTTCAGGATCTTCTTCTTCTTCCTCTTCCGATTCATTATCATCGGCAAGGATGACACCGAGGTCCATGGCATCAGCTTGAGGCTCATGATTCGGGTTTAGTAGATTGCTAAGCCAATGAACTTCCTCATGTAGATAGGTATTATGTTCTTCTAAATCTTCTACATAGAATTCTAGCTCATGAGTTCTAGCTCTAGCTACATTTTCCCTATGCCAAGCCTCATTTTGTCCCTCCACCGTATGAACTAACATGCTTTCGCAGTTCCTGTGTGCGGTGGTGAGACGCCTCAATTGATCCTGTAATTCTCCTACCTATATAGCATCCAAAGCCCTATCTCTAGTAGCTTGTGCTAATTCTGCAGAAATTCTCTGTATCTCCGCCTGAGGATCAGGCCTAGAACTGCTACTGCTAGCACCATCGTTTCTAGGGGCAAGTTGGTGACGAGGAACTCCTTTGGGTCCAGTGGACTTACGGGGCGTCATCTTGGCACGAGCCATACTGTAGGAAACCAATTTAATCCAAGTAAGACCATTTGATCAAAGTCTAAAGAGCAGCTATGATGGATTACATTACTCAAACCAGTCTCACTACTCAACTCCAGACTAAGAGGTGAAGGAAGTAACGAGTGAATTAATAATGATGCATGAATCGTTCTTACGAACAAAAACATCAAAGTTTATAATGCACATAAACAACATTTATTTTTTTATATAGGGCATAGTAAGATTACTACTCCACCACACAAGACCCTTTTAAATTAAATACGGAATAGGAGGAATGAATAAGATAAGTCGGAAGCAATTTGGACCAAATTAATCAAGTTAAATTTAGTCATCCCAAATCATTTTGAAGTTTTTGTAAACCAATACCACAAAAACTCTGTAACGATCGCTCTGATACCATTCTATGGCAGAACCTCCTAAATTATAGGGCCCACATGCACCTGTCACTGTCCAACGACCTTTGACATCTATGCATATGTTCCTGGTAATTTAAGAAGACTGTCGGGTGTCCTCAGGGAACCCCGACTCATCCACGATTTCTGAGCAGGATCACATTACAGAGTCATTGCATTATTACAACAGTTTATTCAAATAAATACATCAGAGTAAAAGTAGCGAAAGACTTACAATAACATAGTTTACAAACCATTTGTTTCAAACCATACAACTAAGTTCGATATTAATACAAACCAAAGTAGTGGAGCGGCATTATAATATAATACAAAACACACAATGAGGCTGCCCTACCCAAGGGCCACACAATTACTTCTCATTGTCATCACAAGGTCCAACTATCATGCAGCATGATCCACAACAGATCTGCTCATGAGACTCACCTGCAACAAGGGTCAACGAACCCTGAGTACAAAAGTACTCAACAAGACTTATCCGAAATAAGAACTGATAACTCAAGAATGCAGGCTCAGGGATTCAAGGTATGGTTTTAGCAATAATCAAAGTTATTTTGCGTAAAAGCTCTTTAACAAAATTCTTTATTTCAACACTTTAAACTTCATAAACTCATATACAAAGATGACACGATCCGTAATGAGATCATGAAACTTCATATCCAACACCTTCATCAACCATTCTCAAGTTCCAGTTATTAATACTACGATGATGAACAGTGAGTTGAGTCTCCATATCTGAGGAGCAACGACGATTCGAACCGATTGTAAACCCAGCTGGGAATTCCAGACCACACGACATATGTAGGTCCCCGACCTACATATACCAACCTACCCTCAGATCCTCTGAAACAAGAACGGGTCCACGCCACCCGAGAATACAGTACTCCACCAATCCAGCCCATAGCCACGTGGGTACACGCTATTCCCATACACATGATAACATAATTAACCAATGTTCCATTTAAAACTTGCAGGTGGTAGGTAATCACCCGACTTTCATCGTTCTACGCATAGCTAAGCAAAACTAGGCATATACGAGTTTAAAAACTGGTAATATGGTAAATATGGAATAACAAGGATGGTAATGCACCAATTAGGCTCTTACTTAACTCCTAATCACTTAATGCAGTAACGGAAAGCAAAAGCAAAATCAATTTGTAAAACACAAGGTAGGGTTGTATGCATCCGGGGCTTGCCTTCGTTGACGGAAAAGTCCGGCTCCTGCGATGTTTCACAAGTATTCGGTCCGACCTCAACAGACGGATTAACCTCCTCAACCACTTGATTAACTACCACGTGTTCACCTTCGTTTACTACACGTAATAACAATGCCATGTTTAACATGATGTGGAATACGAAACATGATGCTCGATTATGGATGCAAAATTAATAATTTGAATACAACTTTCCTTCGCGGTACAGTTGCAAGTCAAACTAGTCAAACCTTTTTCGCAACACCCAATCAATTGCCAAGGATCATTATCAACTAATGATCCAAGGTCATCACTCAATCAAAATTTCAAACAAAACCTAAATCATTAAAGGTTACTATTTGCTTTTATGAATTAATTATTTAATTCAAAATTATGAAATAAATCAACTTATTCCAATTGAGCTCAAAATTTTTTTAAATGTTCATTACATGATAACTAAGTGGCAAAACCAATTTCATAATTTTTGGATATATAAATAAGCCTAGAAAAATCATGGAAATCCATTTATTAATAAATTGAGCAATTTTTATCACATTCAAAAATTACTGAAAAACATCATTTTATATTTTTCTTAAATACTATACATCACAAAGAAGTCACACAAAAATTTTCATAATTTTTGGAGCTCTAAATAAATCTACACAAAAATAACAAAAATAGACACTATTCATTCAAATCTGAAAATAGAAAAAAAATCCATTTGAACGCTGAGTCACTGACAACCCGACCCCACCTGTCATCCCTAACCTCCGACGTTGACCACGGCAGCGACGGCTCTGACCGGCGATTTCTCGCCGACGGTGAGATCACCGGCGACGACCAACGTACCAAAATGATCACCAAGTCTAGGCGCATCGATTGGCGTCCCTATCAGCACTGATTACGGCCCTATACTAGCTCGTCGTCGACCATGGTGGACGCGGTGGCACGGCAGCGCTACGCCGGCGGTGTAGTCTCAACGGTGGACACTGTTCACAGTAATTATAAGTTTGTCATTCGCCAAAATTCACAAATTACTCTCAAATTTTCATAACAACTCAAAAATCTCCAAAAACAAAAGTTGTTTAAAATCAAAAGTTCTACAACTTTGCTTCTATAACCATCTCCTAATTCGGTCTAGATTTTGAAATGAACTTTTGAATTTGAATAGGAAAATTTAACGAATTACGCGTTTTTGAATTACTCAAAAATTTTCTAAACAACTTGAAAAACTCCAAAAACAAACTTTGTATAACTTGCCAAGCTCTACACTTTTTCTTTTGGGATCAACCCCAAATTATGCTTAGATTTTGAAATGGATTTTCAGGGTAGGATTTAAATGCTGAAAAGCGGGGTTTTCTCGAAAAATTCAAAAATCCAAACAAACTTTGAATTTAAGTCAAACAATACAATTCAACACATACCACATGAATATAAACTTGTTTTAGTGTATGCATCTCAAAGTTTTCACCAAATGCCAAATGCTTTGCAATGCATATGATGACATGTCAGGTTTTAGTATTTTAAACACCCGAGGTGTTACAGTGGAACACCTGCACTCTGTCAAGGCCGCGCCGCACGAGCTTCTGAAGCTCCTCCTCGATGATCTCCACCTTATTCTTCTCCCGACGGGCACAACCCCATGACCAACTATCCTGCTTCTCCGGCCTCCCACCGATGAACACTGGGAACGGCGCCACCGCTGGATTCCTGATATAAAACCACTCCCCATGCCACCCCTGGTTGGAGTCGCAGGGGATCTACGCGGGATACGAGCCTCCCGCGCTCGGTTTCCTTTGCAAGGTGAAACCCCCCACCGGCGTGACCTCGAACAGATTCCCCCCCGTCAAAGCTCTCCCAGAGAATAGCCACCGGAAGAAGTCTATGTGCGGCTCCATCCCGAGGAAGGCCTCGCAGACGGTAACAAAGTCGGCGATGTGCAGCAACCCCATCGGGTTGAGGTGCTGCAGCTCTCAACCCCACTCATTGTGGAGTCCACGCAGGAACCAGTGCACGGGGTACCCTAACCCGCGCTCATGGAAGGTGAGAAAGGAAACCACCTCGTCGGGCCAAGGTTGCGAAAACTCCTCCCTCCCAGGAGCCCTCCAGTGCACCACCTCCTTCGGTGGAAGAAACCCCTTCGCGGCAAAGGCTTTCAACACTAACTCCCTCACAGTGGACGACCTCTAGTCTGACATTTTGCTCCGGGATCGCAAAAGGATCTGTGAGTTTTTCTCTTCTCCCTCGCTCTCTCCCTTTTCTTTCCTAGAAACCACCACGGCTCTCAAGAACGCTCTCGGCAAGGAGGAAAAGGAAAGGAGGCGGCATATGAGGAATAGACAAAAGAACGGGGCAAAAACCTTCTCCCTTCTCCTACTTAAGGAAAAGGGTACAACAGTTAAGGGAGGGCGCGCCGATCGGGAAAGTCGAAACGGCGGAGCAAAAAACCCTCTCTTTCCCATTTAATGCAGATGAGACGCGCCCTGACCGATGAGACGTGCCCTGCCCGACGGAACGGCTCCTGATCAGACGGGACGTGGCCTAGGTATGGCCCACCACTACTGCATGCCAGCCACTACCGCATGCCGGACACAAGAACCAAAGCACCACCACACACAGGCGGCTCTGCGCATCCCCAGACAGGACTTAGAAAAAACCCAAAACGAGATCTCCGCCAGAAAAGACCGTCGGGCTTCTTAAAGACGATCAAACGGCTCAGAAAGACACACCGAGGGACAGGTAAGGAGCAAAGGGTCGCCCCATGTAGGCCATGCTGACTCCATCACGAACGACGAGCACGGGTCCCGGTCGGACATTTTCGACTGGAGCTCTTCAAACCCCGTCACTCGAGTCATCAAGATAACGCTACCGACCCCCGCTATTTCTTTATTTAAATCATTTCATACATCCATACGTGCATTCATTCCATACGCCCGTGCCCCCTGGACGATTCGGGCCCTGAACCGCCCGGGGGCTCGGGAACTAAGCATCTGAAAGGTCCTAATATGGCTAGAGGGGGGGTGAATAGCCTATTTAAAAATCTACAAATCAACTAGAGCAATTTGATTAGTATGACAAATAGCGTAATGCAAACTTGCTCTAGCTCTACAAGGGTTGCAAGCCACCTATCCAACAATTCTAGTTGCAATGAATACTTAGGCACACAAACTAGCTATGTAATTACTCAATAAGAGCTCTCAACCTTGCTACTCTAAAGAGCTCAACTAGATGAATGTAAATAATAAAGCAAGCTCTCAATTCTAATTACACTAAAGAGCTTGTATCAACTAGTTTGCAAGAATGTAAATGAGTGAGTAGAGTGATTATACCGACGTGTAGGGGATGAACCAATCACAAGATGAATATATAACCAATCACCGGGAGAATGACAAAGAAGAGAGACAATCGATTTTCTCCCGAGGTTCACGTGCTTGCCAACACGCTACGTCCCCGTTGTGTCGACCAACACTTGGTGGTTCGGCGGCTAAGAGGTGTTTCACAAACCTCGTCCACACGATTGGACACCGCAAGAACCGACCCACAAGTGAGGTAACTCAATGACACGAGCAATTTACTAGAGTTACCTTTCGGCGCTCCGCCAGGGAAGGTACAACTCCCCTCACAATCACCGAAGGCGGCCACGAATAATCACCAACTCGTGCCGATCCTTCACCGCTGCTCCAACCGTCTAGGTGGTGGCAACCACCAAGAGAAACAAGCGAAATCCGCAGCGCAACACGAATACCAAGTGCCACTAGATGCAATCACTCAAGCAATGCACTTGGATTCTCTCCCAATCTCACAATGATGATGGATCAATGATGGAGATGAGTGGGAGGTCTTTGGCTAAGCTCACAAGATTGCTATGTCAATGAAAATGTGCAAGAGTGTTCTCTTGAGCCGGCCATGGGGCTATAAATAGAGCCCCCATCAAATAGAGCCGTTGTACCCCTTCACTGGGCAAAACACGCTTTGACCGGACGCTCCGGTCATACCGACCGGACGCTGGCCCTCAGCGTCCGGTCGCCCGATGGACGCCACGCGTCACCAGCTTCAAACGTTGTTCGTCAGATTTCAACGGCTACAAAGCTGACCGGACGCTCCGGTCAAAACTGACAGGACGCTGAAGCCCCAGCGTCCGGTCGTTTCCAGTAAGCTCCCCGAGGCATGTTTTTTCGACCGGACGCATCCGGTCCACCTTGACCGGACGCAGACCAGCGTCCGGTGCTCAACCCTACCCATTGTGCCGTCTGACAGCTCGACCGGACGCAGCCTTTCAGCGTCCGGTCGCTGAGTGACCCAACGTCCGGTCAGTAGACCGACGCCAGCATCATTTCGACCAACTCCATTTCAACTCTAACTTCTTCACCCTTGCTTAAATGTGCCAACCACCAAGAATTTTGCATCCGGCGCAATAGAAAATAGACATTTCATTTTTTCAAAAGCGCCGAATCTTGTGCACATGTGTTAGCATATTTTCACAAATATTTTCAAGGGTGTTAGCACTCCACTAGATCCTAAATGCATATGCAATGAGTTAGAGCATCTAGTGGCACTTTGATAACCGCATTTCGATACGAGTTACACTCCTCTTAATAGTACGGCTATCTATCCTAAATGTGATCACACTCACTAAGTGTCTTGATTACTAAAACAAAATGGCTCCTACATTTTATACCTTTGCCTTGAGCCTTTTGTTTTTCTCTTTCTTCTTTTCCAAGTTCAAGCATTTGATCATCACCATGCTATCACCATTATCATGATCTTCGTCATTGCTTCATCACTTGGAGTAGTGCTACCTATCTCATAATCATCTTGATAAACTAGGTTAGCACTTAGGGTTTCATCAATTAACCAAAACCAAACTAGAGCTTTCAGCATCGCACGTGCAGCGAAATGCATCACAACGCTCCGTGTTGCGTCATGAAGCGGCAGTTGCCTCATTCGACATGAGCAACGACAGAGCCAGGGAGAAAAACATAGATGAACCCCATGTGGCCCTCGCCCAGTCTGGCAGATAGGGTCATCTTAACCTTCTCGTTTGATCCTAAGCCTCTGCCAAGCCCACAGAATATCCATCGAGGGGGGGGCATTAGGCCACCCGGGTCGGTCTCTGGAACGACCCAGGCATCTACCGGGTTGCAGGTAAAGGAGCAGTGGAATGTCATAAGAGGGCTATGCCGACCCCGTCACGAACGTCGGACCCGGATTCCACTCGATCATACCCGTTAGCGAACTCACCAAGCGCGTCACTCGAGCCCGAGCGATCGGGACAAGCGACAAAACTCAGCCCCTCTGGTTGTGAGGAACCGAGGACGGGGTAACGCACACAACTCAAACCGACCCCTACTAAAGCCCAACGGGGCTCGGGGGCTCAAGACACAAAACGCCTGGGTCTGCGACCCCGAACTCGCCCCATCTGACTATGCTTTGACTGCACTCCAAAACTACCTGGGTCTGCGACCTGAACTCGCCCCATCCGGCTACGTTTCGACTACACTCCAAAACGACTAGGTCTGCGACCCCGAACTCGCCCCATCAGGATCCACGACTCTGACTCGCCCGATCCCACGGCGCGCACCGACGCCAGGATTAGCGAGCTCCGTCTCACCGATCCCTAAACTAACTAACTAACTACCTCAGCTGCACAGGCTGCACCGAGGCCAGGATCCACGACTCCGACTCACCCGATCCCACGGCACACACCGACGCTAGGATCAGCGAGCTCCGTCTCATCCGATCCCTATACTAAACCGCCTCGGCTGCATAGGCTGCACCGAGGCCAGGATCCATGACTCCAACTCGCCCGATCCCACGGCGCGCACCGACGCCAGGATCAGTGAGCTCCGTCTCGTCCGATCCCTATACTAAACCACCTCGGCTGCACAGGCAGCACCAAGGTCAGGATCCATGAGTCTGACTCGTCCGATCCCACGGTGTGCACCAACGTCAGAACCCGCGAGCTCCGTCTCGTCCGATCCCTTGACTAACTGCCTCACCCGATCCCACGACGCGCATCGACGCTAGGATCCACGAGCTCCGCCTCACCCGATCCCTAAAAACTAAACGCCACGGCCGCGCAACGATGCCTTGGTTGACAATCCCGTCTTGACTAAAAAACACGCACGCATGCCCGCTAACATGCCCGAATCACCCGGGGGCTCGGGGGCTACACCCGCGGCTGCGCTTGCGTGCACCCGTTGACAAAACAAAAAACCTCCCCCGCTGGCAAAAACAAAAAACCCTCGGTCGATTCTGCCTGAATCACCCGGGGCTACACCCGCGGGTGCGCTCACGCGCACCCGCCGTTAGGACAAAAAATCCCCCAGACGATTATGCCCGAATTGCCCGGGGGCTCGGGGGCTCCTGTCGGGTTCATAAACCCGGGGTCCATCGTGGACCGACTTCCCAACAAAGGCTCGGCCCAGGCAGACAAACGCAACTCATGGGCCGGCCCAAGTATCTAAACAACAGGCCAGCAGGGCGATCCAATCACCGACCGGAAGGTCTGGCCGACGAGGAGCAGCGCCCGTTTTTCGACTCCGGCCCACCTCTCTGACCGGAGCGCTCACTTCGGTCTCCAGCTGCCTCTGGATGGCCTCTCCGACCTAAAGGCCTGGCCAAAGCACCACTTTCGACTCCGACCCCACGTCTCTGACCGGGGTACGCAAAAGCCCCGCTCACTATTCCTCTTCGACTGGCGCAATCAGAGCCGACTGGGACCAACCGACCGGGGACGCCCGCTCGGAAAGGACCAGGGAACGAACGGAGAAAGCAAGGCAGGGCGCACAAGTCAAACCACGATACCAGGGACCGTACCCTGTACGCCTGCAGAAACAGTACTCTGCAACCTCCCTGACACACAGTGTTGTAGGCGCCGATATTTTTCCTACAGTATTGTGGGCGCCATTAATTCCCATACAGTAAGGCTCCCCCCACATGCCTCTGGGCATCGACAGTGTTGTGGGCGCCGGCATTTACCGTATCGAGTGAACATGGTGAAACTCCTCACATGCCTCTGGGCAACAACAATATAGCAGGTACCGACATCTGCCATACCCGAACAAAACGATGCAGCCTCCCACGTGCATCCGACATCCAACAGTGTTGTGGGCGCCTACCATCATCCTGTACCCGTCGGCGTGGGCAACAAGACTTAGAAGCATTCGTACTCTCTCCCTCTCACTTGTAAGGCCATCCCCTTCATCTATAAAAGGGGATGCGCTCTCTCCCAAAAGACTCAGTTAATCCAGGTCGATTCAAGTGATTCCAGATTCATTAGATCGATCAATTTTACTAGCTCACAACCTCAGAACCGCCAGGTTCGGACCTCAAGCACACGCTTGAACACTTAGCTCATAGCGGAGCTCCTGTCACTTTCGGCCCTTCCGACCGGAGCCTACCGGACCTCTTGTACACCCCATCTTTCTCCTTCTCGTTTGTAACCCCACTGCAAACTTCGAGCACCTGGGCTCAGGAATAAAGTCATCGACCGACTCAAACTGGACGTAGGGCACGTTGCCTGAACCAGTATAAACCCTGTGTCATTGAGTGCTAGGCCACCTCCGATCACAACGTACGGCAAAACTATAAATATTTACTTGTTGGTCACTTTCTGCACCGACACTAGGCTTCCGGCGGCACGCTCAGGCGACATCGAGGCCTGTGTTGGAGGGGAAGGGGACGGCGGTACAGCGGCTAGGGTTTCAGCCCGAGCCGCCCTAGGTGCACGGCGCGGGCGGGGTGGGGGGATTCAGTTTCTTGGATCTACTACCCACTCTACTGGATTTGAAATATACAACGGGTAATTATCAGTGCTAGCCTTGGCGTTTTATTGCCCACTGCTCATCCATCTAGCAGTGATGCCTATTTCACAAAATAAATCAAAAAGGAAAAAAACACCATCCCTCGCGCCAGGGCTGGGAATGGAGGATCCACCACCTACATTGGGGTGAGGAGATAAGGATGTATGCTACACGGTGAATAAAAAATTCAAATTCCCAGATCTAGAGAATCACTGCAGGTTGGTAGTACAACCAGGCAATGATACCTATCACTGGCATGTTGTATGACCAGCAGTGATAATCATACATAATTGAGCATTATAAAACAATACAAATATAAATATCGGCCCGTTCGGATGGTGCAAAAATTACACTGTTCATAGATAAAAGTTACTGTTCATGACTGATTTTCTCTCACAAATTTCTTCAAATTCTTCTAAATTCCTTCAATAGAACGGGGCCATTAATTAGTTGGATGCGTAGTTGAGCAGCAGCAGGACACGGAATAGATGGGCCATATACATTGGTTACGTTGCTTTCCTAACCGGTGTAAGAGATCAAAATCTCACAACATCAACTATAGGGTCTAGATACTACCTAGAAAACAGATTGTTCGATTTGGAAGGCTCTCATTGATTATGTAGTTAGCTGTGCGAACTGTACGGTCTCAATCGGTTTAGTTTTGATGGTTCTTTCTTCTTCTTCAGACGCTATGGCTAGCTAGATCGATACACATGCTAGCTAGGTAGGTTTGACACTGAGCAGATAGGAAAGATATACATGTGGACAAATTAACTACCTGTTAAGAGGTTGCTCAGTACGCAAGCTTAATTATTGGCACATAAGTACACATATTTCCTATCAAGGACACAAATAATGAAAATTAGAAAAAGACAGCAGATAAATGATCATTAAAAATGCTACTGCTACGGGACGACAGAGCAACGAAGTTCTAAACCTGAAGTCCTAACCTAGTGCTTATGGGAGTAAACCTGTGTTTGGTTGGTGCCTGCCAGGTATCAATTATAGCTGTTAGATGACTCAAATTGATGGCACGAGGTTGTCGCCTGGCAGGCAGCCAAGGCTGCCAGCTCCACCAAATATACCCTAACAGCCTTTTAGTGTAGTCTACATACAGCCTTTTAGTGTAGTCTACATATGCAGGCACTCTATATGAATATTTCTTAAAAAAAATGTAAATCTTGTCTTCAGAGCCGTGGTTTTTTTCCAAATTAAATTAGGCTTATAGAAAAAAAATATGACATTTAGGGGGTGTTTGGGACTGCTCCACAAACTCCACCGTGGAGCAGCTCCAGAAAAACTGGAGATCGTGGAGTACCTCGTTAGGTGCTCTCATAAGACCACCATTTTCCCTCAAACAAAGTGCGTGAAGCTGAAACCGTTTGGCTAAAGAATGTGAAACAGAGTTGAAAAACGTAGAACGGAGCGGTCCCAAACACCCTCTTATATTTAAATATATTTATTATAAAAATATATTCCTTGCTTAATTAATAATACTTATTATGCATCATAGGTATTAATATATTTAAATATATTTATTATAAATTTCATATTATTTGACTACTCGAGAAACGAGAGTTACATATTTTTTTTTTTTTGTTGGAGGGAGTATGTATATGGCTATGGTTAAGCAACGACGACAGAGTGGGTAAGGAATCGAGAAGGTTCCTACTCGCAAACACCAAGTTAAAGCTGGCCGTAATTTGCGCTATCTGGCTAGAATCCACCACTCTCTTCTTTCTTCACAGGCATGCACTTTTTTCACAAATGTGCTGAGAGAAATCCTGGTCAAAGCAAATGTGAGTACTCCTACCTAGTAAAGTCCCGTTTGAACACCTATGGATTTTAAGAATCCGAATTCAAAAAAGTCTCAGAATTCTAGAATCTCCTCTGAACGGTCTAGATTTTAGTAGATTTTATCACACAGATACGAAACCTAACAAAACGTATTACCAGATTTTTTTAATCTACATTATTCTTAAAATCTCTAAGGACGAAACGGTACCTAAGTACAGCAGCAAACAAGTTCGAATTCATGTCGTTTCAGAGAAGGAAAAAAAGATGATGATGATAATTGAAGTGAAGGCGTACTGTGATGATTGTCCAGGCAGGCATGCTTACGTGGTGTCCGGCCGGTTTCTGACGAGCACTACTGAACTGGATCTGGCTTTGCCGTTGCCGGGCGCGCACTGGTGTCAGAGGAGTTCAGAAGAAGGTGGAGAGGACCACGCCGGCAGAGGCGGCAGCAGGCAGTAGGCTGCCCCAGCCGGCCAGAAAGGAGCATGCAGTGCAGTGCAGTGCAGTGCAGTGCAGCGCAGCAGACTGGCTCAATGCATACTCCATCAGTGCAGGTGACAACATGCATTGGAAGCGCCCCTGTGTCTCCGTCCCAGCGAGCTCTCTAGCTCAGCTCTGACCCGCTTCAGGCAGGCTTCGCCATTCACCGGCCGGCCGGGCGGGGCGGCCCATCCACCACCGTCCATGCCCACGCTATTGCTATGCGACCCATTCAATTCAGTCCAATCCAGGTCCAGGCGGCAGGGATCGACCTGCAGCCGCAGCAGAGATGGCTGGCTGGCTGGCTTCCTGCGAGCCTGCTCAGTCGTCGTGCTCGCGCTCGCCGTCGCCGGCTAGCTACTACAGTACCTCGGAGCTCGGAGCAGTTAGCAGTAGGGTACGACGTGGAGATTGTGCTCGCCCTCGCCGGCCGGCACAGTGTACACGCAGTATCCCTGTATTTATCCCCTGTGCCTGTGTGTGCACATACTGTTCCATGTAAACCAGCACGTACGCGCTTGCAACAGTGAACGCACGCAGCAGGGCATCGCCATGCATCATCTGATGCAAGCTTGCTAAAGCCGGGAGATTTTGTCTCAGGCAGAGGCCGCCGGTGCATCATCGTGCAGTGGGGAGTGCTTCTGGTTTTCTGAACCATATGCGTTGCTGTTGAGTTGAGCTGTTCATACAACTCATGCATGCATAAATATTAGTGTTTTTTTTAAATATAGATTTGGGTAAAGTAAAAAAGAATTTTGTTTGTATTGGATTGGATCTTCAAAAACGAGAACTGCATTGTTTTTTGGACGGATAAGCCGGGAGTATATATAGCTAGCAGCTAGCACCAACTGGACGAACCTCCAATTAAGAAGAGTAGAGTGCTCGGTCACTCACATAGTCACATGCAAGTGCAAGTACGGAGAAGAGAAGCAGTATTATCTTATGTGGCTAGGCTATAGTAGTAGTAAACTAATAAGCAGCCTGATTAGCCTAGATAACTGTGACCCAAATATAAACTCACTCACTCTCACTCCTAGTAGTATATTAGAACAAAGGAAACAACGTGCACTATGTAGCTAAGTACACGCGAAAGCAAGAGACAGGCTATTAGTCATTGACAGAGGTAATTAACTAACTAATAAGCAGCTGCTTGACGCCAAGTAGTAGTGAGTTGCAGGCAGGCAGGCATGCAGCTGGGCTGCCTCCCATCGGCAAGCACTAGAAAACACAGGGTACATAGGCCTCGGTTCTGACAATAAGAGAAAGCAAGCCAGCAAAGGTATCGGAGCGGAGCGGAGCGGACGAGAGGGGCGGGGCGCTGAAAGAGAAAGAAAGCGCGTCAGGACATGGCCATGCAGTGCAGCCGCTCGCACACTGCCCAAGGCCGGCTCCTTGCGACGACGTCCGCCTACCTACCAGGGTAGGGACGTAGGCCGGGTAGCCACTAGCCAGCCTCTGCTGTGCTCCCCAGCCTCCTACACCTATTCGGTGGTAGCCGCGGCAGGGCAGTCCTCGTCCTCGTCCTCCCTCCTCTACAGTCCAATCAAATCCTATCCACCAGCATTTAGAATAAGTAATTGTAGAATAAGTATCACCTCAATTTGGTTACTGAATTTGAAGAAAACAAAGAAGAGAAATAATACTGTATATATATGTTGCAAACTTACTGTTATATAGGCTCCTGTTAATAATTAGCTCCGGCCTTTATATAAAATAAACAGATCAAACTAATAGTCTAACTAATATTTAGTTGATACCCAACTAATGGTAGCTAAGGGCTTGTTTGGATCCATTATTAGCGGCTAATAGTCAGGGGGCCTGGCACCCCAGACGCGCTGCTAATCCTCTAGTATATATATAGTCAATATACATCAATACATGTATGTATTAGCTTTGTTTTTTTGAGCAACACATGTACGTATTAGCTGTTTCATTCCAAACGTCAAGTGCATTTGAGGCCCAAGAGGCCTATCTAGTTGCTGCTGCTCCCTTCATTATTGTTTGGATTACGAAGCGTCAAGGCATCGTGGCGGCTTCCTTCGTTTCTTGCCCAAATGCTGCTGTTCGTCTTCCTGTCTTCTCCTTCGCCAGTTCGCCGAACACCGCTGCGCCGCGCTGGTACTGCTGGGCTGAGAGACCGGAGTCCGGACATGAGACGCCACGCCGCCGCCTGTCCAAATATGACACCCACCGTCGGCTGCCGTCCACCAGCAGCAGCAGGTAATCCATAATTAATCATAAATCATCCAGTGATATTCTCCTATCTAATTAACAGTCACTAGTGATTCTAAATTTCCCTTTCCAATTTCACCATTAAAAAGCAGATGTAGATGTGTTTAATGTTGCAATTGATCAACAACTAGCAGAGTTAAAAGATTGATTCAGTTCTTAAGCGACAGATCCAGTAAAAAGTAGATGTCTTTAATGTTGCCCCCCCTACTTTGTTTGTCCATCCCTCCTGTAGCTAGCTAGCTAATATTAGCTCTGACTATTAGCTAGTTTGGTTCAACTAGTGTGGTTGTTAGCTAGGTATTCAGCTAACAATTAGCCAGATCTGTTTGGATCCAAGTAGCTGATTATTAGCATCTAACTGTTATCGTCTTGGCGGACACTCGCTGGCTAAACGACAACTTAAATGGCCAAAATGGCCGTTTAAACTGGATAAACAGTAGACTAAACAGATGCAATATCATCACGTAGCGTTTGAGTTCAAATGGCGAGTAAACGGGCTAAACGAGCCGTAACAGCGGGTTGTATTATTAGCCATGCTGTTATTAGACACGGACGCGGCGATTTCCTCCGGCGCGCGCGCGGCCGCAGCCACAGAGCAAGCGGGATCGATGTTAATTATTACTAGCTAGGTTAGTTGATGATGGCGCGCGCGGCTGGGGCGGCTTAATTACTACTAGTTTTATTCGGGCGAGCGGCGCGGGCACATGCATGGCTGCCGGCTTTGTTCTTGCACAGGATCATCGGAGACGGAGAGACAGGCCAAGCGACGCGGTTTTTGGTTTTGGTTTTGGTTTTGTGCGTGCGTGGCTTGCATGTGCTGCGCGGCTCTGAGACCTGACTGAAAGCTCATGCGCCTCTAGTGCCGCTGTGGCACTGTGCCTGCGTACGCGTCTTGTCTTTGTATAGGATACCGATATATATATATGCGGCGCCGGCGATATATGATACTATGCTTCAGGATTAAGTATGTAGAGTAGGATTACACTATCGTCTTGTTTGTTTGAGCTTGTTTGGCTTATAAGACGTATTTTTTTAGCCAACGAATAGTATTTTTCTCTCACACCAAATCAGTCCACAGTAATTTCAGTCATAACTTATCAGCTAAACAAGCTCAAACGAATAGAGCGTATATATAGGAGCACTAATGTGTACTACTAGTATGCATGTAGGATCGGTGCTACGTACTAGTAGCATGCGGCAGTACGAAGCTAGCTACACTCGTGTGTGTGATCTTTAATTGCCCCCTGAGCTAACTAACTACTAATCCTACAAAAAGTCCAAAAGGTCGCATGCAATGCATGGAAGCAATAGCTAGCTTGCATGCAAGACAAAAGTGCAGGGCATATGTGTGTGTGTATATATATATATATATATATGCAGTACTGTACTGGTAGTAAATTAAGTTTGTTTGTTTTTTCCTCAACCATGCTAAACAGAGACTGTTTGGCAGCTCCACAACCTAACATGTACGTGCAGGCGCCTGATTTTCCAGACCAAAACACACCCGCACCGTCAAGGATTTTCAAGGATTATTTGACAGTAAGAACACGCTGTCATCGTGCATGCGCATGCTAAACTGTTGTTTCTGTAATTTGCTTTTCTGTTTTTAATATATATATGTATATTCCAGTAAGGATCAGCCTCTGATCCCTCCTGTGTGCTCAAAAGAAGAAGATACCTTTTCGTTCAAAATTATAAGTTCTGGATTTTTTAGATACTTATATAGCTTTTGTTAAATACCTAAACAAAACACTACGTCTAAATAAATAGTGATCAACTCAAAAAGGTAATTTACGTTTATTATTAGGTACGGTTTGAGTTGTTTCTTTGTCAACAAATGGCCCTACGAGTTTTGTAATTTCCTCGTAGATACCTAACAGTTTATTAGAGACGAAATCATCAGGTTAATAGTTCATTATTTTCCTTTTGATCCAACAGTGCTTGGAGCATGCTGCTTAATATATATATATATATATATATATATATATATATATATATATATATATATATTATATTTCTTTTTTTTTTCTTGAAAATTATACATATTATTATATGTGTACATATTTATGTTCTTCATTCACGCCTTCAACACAGCCGCGCCACCAGGACGATGCCTAGCTGTACAAGACATGTCATCGATGATTTATATAGCAAAATTTTTGTACCAGTAATGGTCCCAGAAATCATAATAATCTCCTACAAGTAGTACCAATAATTAAGTCCAACAACAGAATTACGCCACTAAATAAATTGTAGCTAGCTACCTACTGTGTAGTAGCCAATAGTACATTAGTACATATATAGTACTATACTCTATATATACTGAATACACACATGCCCTATCTACTCGCTAGCTACGTACTCCTAGACATGAACTGCAATTACGCGCCATTATTTGTTTGTGGACCAATTAAACCTCATGCTCGCTTGAATTTGTGACAAAGAAAAGAAGAGCCGGCATGCATGTGAGAGGCATCACCCATACTTTACAAATTAAAGTTGTATTCCCTTTGCTTGGGACCATCTCCATGCATGCATATGTTTGCTGCTGCTTCCATTTCCATGCATCCCCACACTAAACACAGCTAGTGCTAAGTGCTACTATCTCTAACCATCATGCATCCATGGCTACTAGATAAGGTTAGATGCATAGAGGGTGGCCTTAACCTAACATGCTTAGCCGCTAGCAGCTCAGCTCTACACTCTTCATTCATGCAGTGAGTGAAATTCTTGCACCTATGCAAGCACAGACAAGCTGACTAGGAGGGGCACAGCTGGCACCCACCGGCCCCACTACCCCAGCAGTGTACTATGAAGACTACAATGCAAAACTCAACCGGGAGTAAATTAATTTTCGCAATTAGGTCCCTAGACATATATAGCTGTGGTTGTACACATACTCTTTCTGTCCCTAAATATCTATCGTTTTCGTTTTCCGAGAAACAACTTTTATTAAATATATATATAATATTAATATTTATGGTACAATATTAGTATCATTGGAAAGATCTTTGAATCTAGTTAAATCGAGTCAAAATTGTGACACGCACACCAACGACGACAGTTATTTAGGGACGGAGGAAGTATATATACGAGGGCAGGGTGTTAGGTGTGGATAGCATTGGCCCAATAAATTTCTGTTGTTAGGTCTGATTCCTTCTTTGCTGCACAACAGGATTCTGAAGACGTGGCAAAGGGAAGGGAGGGGGAGAGCTAGCTTAACATGCTGCACCAGCTACCTCTTGCTTGCTTGCTTGCATTGCTCATGAAAGATAAGGTCAAATTTTGTTGTTGGCCAGCTGAGAGTGATAGGGTCGGTCCACAAAATCTAACACAAGGCCTAACTCGTCATCATGCATGTCACTTTCCTCCTCCCTTGTATCATGTACGAGATGGAGATGGATATTTGTAATTGGGGGGCTTGTATGTGTTGTGCTTGTGCACCAATGCTTATGACCAATACACATCAACAACTTTTTGTTTTTTTAATAAATATTCTTATAGCCCACCTCATCTTTGGAAAGGGTAAAACTGGATCCGTATGGTTGGTGCAATTAGTTAGGCATATATGCTAGTGTTTAGTCTACAATTATTTATTATATGATGAGATAATCCATACATATAAACATAATACTAAAGAGTAAAAAATTCTCCCCCAAAATTTTTGTCCTTTACTCTCCTCCTGGGCCCATCTGTCTTTTCACTCCCTTGAGCATAAGAGTCGTGTCTGGTTTAATAAGAGTAGTATATTACGTGATGAATTAGATATATAAGAGTCATAATTGGTTTACTGTCCAATCTCCGACTTCACGCCCCGTGCTTATAGGAGTCAGGATAGTGAGCATCGTGTACAGAGTCAATTTCAAAACGTATTGAAATAGATAACGCAAGTTGTACGTCTACTAGTAATACTATAATGCAACCCTTTAATTTGCTTGATGGGCTAGATCAACCACTATGTAGGGCGTTGAATTTGCAACGTCTATATAGTACATTCATAAGAGGCACGTACACTGAATATCCTGCCGCCGGTTGAACATGCATGTTTTAGTGCCCTAATGAGTAGCAGCTAACTAGGGATCGGAGATACTATATATAACATGTATTGATCACGAGAAAACGACCTTTAACTACTTGTGAACTTTGGGCGAATTGAAAGCCGGACAAGGCCACGGTGGTATTCTCATTGCTAGTGCTTGCTACTGTTGCTCTACTACGTACTACCACAGAAAGAAAGGAAGAATAGTGTCCTTGGGAGGTTTAAATCAAGATGATACATACATGTACAGTATCGAACCTAAGTGGAGTCTCCATTTGCACAAATTTAGTTTTGCTTTTTTTTGTAAGTTAGTTATCCTGTATTTTGTTTATTTAATCACCTGAATATATTTTATCACTGGCATTTTTTACTTGAAAATGCAGTTGAATTACTTGAATTGTATTCGATACTCTTCACTGCTTCAATTAATATAACTCACCAAGATAATCGACGTGGTTATTCCCTATTTTCAGCTAATCATTGAATTTTTCTCGAACAAGCCAACCATTGGACCGATTTATATGATTTTTTCTTTCCTTCCCCCAAACTTTCTGATTTTAAAAATTTTGTGGTGCCTCTTAGATTCTAGAAATTTTTGCTCTATTTTTACATGTGGATTATTTACTCAGTAATATATTAATATTAGGACAAGTTTCAAACTTCTTGCACTATCTCATCTTATTAATATGATCCGACCGATCCAATAATTTATCCAAGATGTAACTCAATAAAAACTCATTAACCTGGCAAATTTAAAGAAAACCCCGTCTGAATAATCTAATTAGTTTGGCTATTCTCAATTTAGCATATCAACGAAGGCTACAAGACGAAACTTAATTTACCTGTATCTAGTTTGAAAACATGCATTTATTAGAGGATTTATATGTTATGAAAGTATTTTTCATGATGCATGAACCTATTAGCATTATTCTTACCAGGCAATATTATATTTATTTTAATAAAGTAATAAGAGTTGAAAAGTCTTTGATTGGCAGGAACTCAAATAAAAAACACTTGTATTTACTACCGGCTGAAGTAGTACATAAAACAATAATAAGGATGCACGTATATGTAGCTTCTTTTCATCTAGGACCGGCTGAAGTATGCATGTTTAGCTACCTAGACAACGAATAGACAAGTAATCCGCACATGCATGCATGCCACAAAAAGAAGAAGAAGAAGACGACGACGAACGTACTGTGCATACGTTACATCGATCATCAATCAAACTAGCTAGGAGATATATAATGAAATGTATGTGTTACGTCCTTTTCACAAATTAATCCCAGCAAGATCAGCTTGAGCGACGACTAACACAGTACAATACAATTGCCGGCAAGGCGTCAAGGGACTTATTATTGAGAGTTGTTAAGATAATCTTCTTACAATAATACTGTCTAATTAATCTACAGCTTGATCATTTAGCAAATTAATACTAAACTTATGTGCTATATATAGGGCTAGTTTAAGACCGCTCCGCCCCACATTTTTTCAGCTCCACTTCATGTTTTCTAGCCAAACAAATGTAACTTCACCCTAGGAAAAAAATGGAGTTGTGAGAGCACCTAAAAAGGTGCTCTAGAAACTCAGTTTTGTGAAGCTACTCCATGGTAGAGTTTGTAGAACAGAGTTTGTGGAGCAGTCCCAAACAGGCTCATACATATATGAGAAATGTATAGTTTTGGAATAGCTAGAACACCATGCATGTAAGAATCTAGTTTGAGGGCGTTATATTATAGTTTTCTCAGTTATTTATACTCTTATTCAATTTGAGGACGTTATATTGTTGGTCTCCTTCTAAGATAGAAGAAAAAAACAAGTCTTGCAATCTCAATCTACCGCTAAGGATGTTTCGCATCCTAGAATTCATAGAGGACTAGTAACCACATATATATACACAATAATAGTTCATGCTTGTTGATCCTTCTTCTTCCTTTTCCAGCAGGAGGACATAATACACCGCAATTTAATTTACTCTATATATATTATGCTTAACAGGAAATCAGCCAAATCTAGTCTAAGTATCTATGCTATATTACTGTATTTTAGGTTTTGAACCCTCCATTGTAGCCAGTGCGCCAATGCTTCTTGCCGTGAATTATCTAGAGTAGTTAATGTTTCTAAAACTTCCGCCCAAACCGGTAGAAGATAGAAAAAATAAAAAATAGTGCGCATCTATATACGTTTCTCAATTTAGTTTGTAGACATCATATACTGCAGAAAATTTTATACTGTAAGCCATATATACACTAGTAGAGAACCTAGCTGTAGTCCCGGTTCTCACCCCCTTTAATCCTGGTTTTGGAACCGGGACTATGCAATCGGGACTAAATGTCTTGATTTTTAGTCCCGGTTCCTCCAACCGGGAGTAGAGGTGTTTATTGGGTAAAAAAAAAGTTGCAGCTATGGAGATTCAAACCTACGACCTCCCACTTAAGCTCTTGCACGTGTTACCATCTCACCTACCACCACACATCTAACTTAGATAAGATACGCTTTCCTTTTAAATTCAGTTTGAGACATAAACCGGGACTAAAGGTATCTTTAGTCCAGGTTCGTGTCTCAAACCGGGACTAAAAGTCACACTTTTAGTCCGGGTTCATGTCTCAAACCGAGACTAAAGATTCTCACATTGACGTGCCTCTGACACACCTTGGTAACCGTTGGGCAGGGACCTTTAGTCCCGGTTAGAGCTACCAACCGGGACTAAAGGTTTCTCTAGTCCCGGACGCGAAAAACCGGGACTAAAGCCAAATTTCGAAGTGGATCAAAAGTCGTTTCTCTACTAGTGATACATGAAAGATTGTACTGCCATTATTAAAATGCACGGCAGAATTGAGTTGTTTATGGACACTTTGGCTCTAGAATTTAAAATTCCTACTTATTCTAACTTGGTGAAAAAATAGGCATATACACATATAAACATTTGTTCCCCATTGAGTGTCTGAAGCATGATGTGAATTCTCATTAACCCAAAAACACTTCAAAATGGTGTATAAATGATAAAATTTGAAGCACTCCTACTTAGATTTGTGCATGTACGGGAGCGAGGCTAGCTACACACTATACTACTATACCCAGTATCAGTTTATGTATCTCCAATTCTAACTATTCCCAACTAACTAATTGAAATAACTTTTACAGGTCTATATATATATGCTCTGAAGGTCATCTTATATATGTATTGTGCTTCTTCGTAAGAACCATTCACTAGAATTTATGCCATGTATATGCATGATGAGTACAAATTAAATAGATCACTAGGTGAACTTATTACGGAGAAAATATATAGGAAGCTAGAACAAACATGAAACAAAACTATTATACTTGTAACTAGGCAAAGCTTTGGATATACAACACGCACATATGAAACCGGCCTTAATCCAAATGTAACCATTTTGATCAATATAATGTAGATAATGTGTGTGTATATGACTGAGAGAGGCAATCAAATTAATGCACACACAGGCGGAGCATGCATGCACGAACTTTTGAATCTAGTCCTGATTTACCAATAATCCTGCTGGTGTCCAAGAAACAACAACGACATCCGTACAGATGTAAAAGCTACGAGGTTTTCTTGAAATAAGAGGAAATATATATATATATATATATATATATATATATATATATATATATATATATATATAAAATTGTAAGTGAGAAGGTGAAAAGGAAGAAGCAAAGCAGAGATGAGGCGCTACGACAGCTAGCTAGATGTATAGTATAGCACAAGGACAGTACACACTGTACCACTCTACATGTATAGCCGGACTGTAGGCCGGCCGAGCTATCAAATTTTACAGAGAGCGTGTGGTGAAGCTAGGACAAGAGATCACATACCAAAGTGTATGAAGTAGGTGCTCCTTTTGTTTGTTTTGTTCAAAGTTTATGGGTGAGAAGAATGGCTGTGGACTCAGAGACTGATGCATGCTTATATATGTAGCCTTAATTGGATGTGCCCTACAGCTTTTTTAGAGTAAACCATGTACTGTGCATTGTTTCTTTAGACGACAAATCATGTACATTGTTGACATTCTTCCATCATTCCATGTGACTGGTATTGGTTGGTATAAGGTGGATTTCCCTTTTTATTGTTAAAGAATTGCAACATTGATCTACGTCACTTCACAAACGAATATTGAAAATAGTACCCCTAGGAAAAGAGGAACTGTGGTGTGACAAGGTCACTATGTACTCTAGAGAGAGAGAAATGGAGGAGAGAGAGAGAGAGGCCAAGATGTTACAAGGCAGCTAGCTAGCATTGTCGAGATTAGCCAAAGGAACTAATCCAAAAGCCACATCAATCCCTGCAAAAAAATGCATAGAAATACTGCTGTACTTTCCCGTGTTCTGGACTCTGGAGCAAGCAGCACAAGCTGATTGCTCATCCATCCCAAGGCAGAACAGCAAGTTGCTTCAAAAGAACCAAACTGGAACAAACTAAAACAGCATGCATCGATAGAGCCCAAAACATGCAACAAATCATATAAAAAGCACCAATGCAAGAAACGCCCAGCTTTACACAAGCCAAATCCAGAGAGGGAGAAGCTTCTTCCCCCATGCATGTAAACAAAAGGAGATTAGTGCAAGCAATCCCACTGTGTGTGATCTAACGTAGTACGAGCTACTTACTATATATACATACACTACTCATGGGAGGATTGGATTATATTAGCTTATAAATAAACTAGCTAGACAACACACAGTAGCTAGCACTAACTAATCACGTGCTGGACTACTGCATGTCAAATGGAGCTCCCATCATTTGTGGAATGAGGAATATAATGAATTGAAGAAGAGGGAAGCTACACTTAAAATTCTTGTCTTTGCTTTGCATTAAGGTGGTCAATTAATAATGAACTCGAAATAAGATTGCCCAACAAGTAGCAGTACACTAGCTCTAGCTAACAACATTATATATGCTCCATTGATCATGCATTAGTGTTCATCGATCAACGACTCAAATGCGGGTAGTAATAGTAGTAGTACGTAACAATTAAAATCTCTTCTCTTCTTGTCTCGAATTTGTTTGCTGATCACGATGACGACGATGACGATGACTTAGCTCATGCTCATCATCATCTTTGATTTGTTGGAAGAAGTAAATGAAACCATCAAGGAATTAAGCTACTAGGATCGATAGGAATAATGGAAGCAGCAAAGCTAGCTAATTTAAGCTAGGTTCTAGGGTTATGAGGGAAGAACTGGGTGCCTGCGGCGAAGGCGCCGATCGGCGTCGGGTACGGGTCCATCAGCACCGCCGCTGACGTCGCCACCGTCGCCGCCGCCTCGCTGCTCCCCGCCGGCGACGACCCTTCCCTCGCTTGCCCCGCCGTCAGCTGGTGGTACTCCGCCGAGGACGGCGGCAGGTGCCCCACCGCCGCGTCGTCCGCCGGCCCGTGGTCACGCAGGATCCCCTTGAAAGTGTGCCCGCCGATGCTCACCGCCGTCTGGTACGCAAGCTCCGCGTCTGGCTCGTCCACCGGCCCGATCCGCACGCAGCGGAACACCGCCTCCACGCTCAGCTCCGGCGGGAACCTCCCGCCGCCGCCGTCGCCTGTAACCGCATCAAGAGCAAGATCACCATTTGGTTAGATACTTATATATATTGTATAATTAAACAACGCGCTATGCCATGTCATGCCGTCCGCCGCAACAGTGTGACGACAGTGTAGTCAGTGGTGGAGTGTGCCGTGCAAGCGAGGACTACCTGAGGAGGTTGTCGTGGTGACCATGGCGGAGTTGGCGGACGGCAAGCGGCCAAGGGAGCGGACGAGCTCGCGCGGGCGCCTGCTCGCGGCCGCAGCGGCAGCGGCGGCGCTGGCGCTGTTGCTGTTGGCGGCGCCGCGGAAGAGCGCGGCGAGCTGCTGCTGGCGCTCCCGGCGCTTGGCGGCGGGGACCCATGTGCTCTTGA
This sequence comes from Miscanthus lutarioriparius, assembly GCA_904845875.1. NCBI lineage: Eukaryota > Viridiplantae > Streptophyta > Magnoliopsida > Poales > Poaceae > Miscanthus > Miscanthus lutarioriparius. The sequence goes on from CAJGYO010000018.1 coordinate 4,550,004, forward strand.
CGTGCGTGGGGCAGCTGAAGCCGCGGCTCCGGCAGCAGGTGCGGCAGCGCATGTGGGTGCAGTCCTTCTTGGCGTTGTTGCCGCAGTCCTGGCAGCTGGTGCCGGCCCTGCCGCCCCCGGCGCCGCCCGCGCCGCCGATCCCTCCGGCGCCCCCGTCATGCGAGGAGAAGCCGAGCACGACGCCCGTGGCCACGGCGCCGGAGGAGAAGAACTGCGACGTGTGCGGGCGGCGGCGGCGGCCGCCGCCGCCTGCCTGCTGCGCGGGTGCCAGAGCTGGAACCCTATCCCGCCGCCCCCGCCGCCGCCGCTGGCCGCCGTGTCGGCGGCCGCGGCGGCTGCCCCGCGCGCGTACAGGAACAGGCTGTCGGCGCCGATCGGGTGATCGCCGCCCCGGTCCCCTCCCCTCCCGCCTCCGCCGCCGCCGCCGCCCCTCAGAGAGAACCCAGCCATGCGAGGCAGCAGCCACCACCACCCACCATCAAGACGAGCGAGAGGGAGAGTGTATGCACCACCAGTCCACCACCACCAAAGAAGCTAGCCTTTGCAGCTCCTCCTCCGATCCCTCTTTCTCTCTCCCTCCTAGCAGCTAGCTCCTACAGCAAAAAAACCAAATAGAGATCTTGGGAGTAAGAATAAAAAGCAGGCGCAGAAGCAGAAGGTGTGAGACGACGGCGGCGGCACAGCAGCAGCAGCAGCAGGAATGGGGTTGGGTTGTGTGAAGGCAAGTAGGTTAGATGCATGAGCTGCATATATAGATTTGCATAGCTCAGTAGCGGATGAATCGGCGGTAGATCTGCAGCGAGAAGCTCCTAGACATAGAGAGAGATTTGTGCAAGCAAGCTAAGCGTAGGAGATGAGGATGAGGATGAATAGCCTTGCTGCTGAAGTGCTGATGAGTGGGATATGCATGTGCGAGTGAGCGAGAGAGGAGAAAGATAAACCTTTAGCTGCAGTGCTCCATCACCACTCTACACCCAACTCATCAGTGCTACTCACCTTGCCTTTGCTGAAAATAGGAAGCTCGCCTCTAATCAGCCTCCTCTTCTTGTCCTAATTCCTTTCCTCTCCTGGCCTGCTTGCAAATTGGGGTCTAAGCACAAGTAGTATCTGGAGGAGGAGGGAGGTGAGGTTAGTTGCCGAGTGAGTAGTGTGGTAGAGAACGCAAGCAAGCTGCTTTTTGGGGGTGATGAGCAGATGAGGTGGGAGGCTATATAAAGAGGCGAAGGAAGAAGAGATGTGAGAAGAGAGAGCTAGGGGGAGTGGGTTCAGGGGAGGAATTCGAGGGCGCCTGCAAACGCCGCCATGGAGGCGGCCCGGACCTTAATTTCTATTTATTGCTCGCTCCGATCCCACAGCTCAGCCCACCCTCACCTCTCTAGCTTATCTCCACTCCACCCAACCAGATGAAAGAGGATGGACGCAAGAGAGAGAAGAAGAGAGAAGAGGAGGAAAAGGGAAGAAATGGAGAAAGTGAATATAGTGGTAGTAGTAGAGTGTGTATTTTCTTTTTCTTTTCTTTTGCAGAGAGTTTGCCTTTGCCTTTGCCCTCATCGCTCCCTTTTTACAATTTGTACCTTGGGCTTTGCCGAATTATCACCGAGCTGTCCCTGCCATCCATGCCTTGTCAATAACAGCATGACTACATGGCGACAGAGGACAGGGAGGAATTTTTACTGACAGGAGAAACAAGGCCTTTGCAGTGTGTGGGTCCGAATTTTTTATTTTTTAGCCCCTTTTTCAAAAAAATTCACAAATATGCATCTGGACGTAAGATTTCAAAATCTGGCCCCTTAGCTCGACGCCATCGTTGTTGGCGCCGAGCTTACACGTCTCGGCGCTCTTGGGCTCGAAGCAGACGTGGCGGTGATTTGGCAGGCACCTCGGCGCCAGTAACCCTGGCGCCGAGCTCGGCGCCGCTAGGGTTACTGGCGCCAAGCCTGTCTTACATATGGGCCCCAATCCTTTCTCTCTTCCTCTCCTCTCTCTCTCTCCTCCTTCACCTCGCCCGAGCAGCGCCCTGCCGCCGCCGCCCGCGCCCTCTCCCGCCCCCGGCCGCCCTCGCCCGCGCCACCACCGCGCCCCGTGCCTGCGCCGGACCCCGCGCCCGCGCCCGCCTTGGCCACGCCCCGCCCGCGCCGTGACCGTGCTGTGACCGTGTCGTGGCCGCACTGCCTGCCAGCCAGTGCCGCCCGTGCTGCCGCCGCCGCCCCTTGTCTTGCCGCCGTGCCTCCCGCCACCGCCGCTGCCTCGCCACGCGCCCGCCGTCCAAAGCTCGCGCCGCTGCGCGCGCGCCGGGCATCCAGCGCCCGGCACTGCGCGCCTTGCCGTGCCACCGCCGGCTCGGCTCGTCGGCTTGACCCACGTCCATCATCCGTTGCGACTTCGTCGACGTCCGTGACTCCGTCGTCGGACAGGTAAAAATTATGAATTTGCAATGTGCGTACTTAGTTAGCTTTAATTGTAGTGTAGTAGTTTTGGCATTTGTTATTTACTAGTTAATGTGATGACTCAGGTAGTTGATTTAGTTAGTGATCTAGTGAGATAGATATGTAAATAGATAGAATCATAGATACATAGGTACATAGATATAGTTAGATAGCTACTTAGATAGATAGTTATATATTTAGTTAACTAAATAGGATCTAGCTATTTAGTGAGTACACTGTATCTATATATGTAGTTATTATCTTATTTACTTAGTTTGTAGTTAGAAAGTACTCCCTCCGGTTCTATAAAGCAAGTCGTTTTGAGGTTGTCTTAAGTCAAACATTTTAAACTTTGATTACAAATAACTTCTTTTGGGTTGAGTTTGAAAATATAAAAATGATGTAAGTAGATTCATCTCGAAATGTAGTTTCATAAAAATATATATTGACTATATTTTATAGATATTTTATAGCAAAAAGTTGCAGTCAAAGTTGTTTCTTAAGGACCGTGTCGATGTCCAAAATGACTTGCTTTAGAGAACCGGAGGGAGTACTTGTTAGGTACTATCTATCGTCTAATTTGGACTAAAGGACATGTGTTTCGTTACGTGTTTGAAATAGATGGACAACCTAGTGACCATTTATCATGGAGTCACCATTGAAAGCGATCGCTATGGATATATTGAGTTTGTTGACATGCAAAGCGTGCCTGTGCTATTCAATGATAGGCCTTCATTTAGTGAGATGGTTGCAAGGGCTCGGGAGGAGCTGCATTGCCTTGGAGATGATGATGATGGCATTGCAGTTGAGTGTGTACTGCACCTAGGTTCTCCTCCCAACATCTTCAGGCGAATGATCCCAATTGGATGTGCGGATCAATGGGAGAACTATGTGAGATCGGCTATGAAGAGCCAGCTGCAATGTTTCGACATGGTTGTGCGTCGAGTGTTAGTTGATCCCATCCCTCATGGGTTTTCCCCACTAATGGGTCAACAGGAACACTTTGACCCTCCCGTCCCAGAACCTGATATGGATGTGGAGGTTGCACCTATGGTTCCCGATGCTCAATCTGCCCCCAATGAGGTAGTTGGAGATGCTTGTCAGACTCATATTGTTGTGGCAGATCCTCCTCATGAGATTCCTTTGACACAGAATCATCCGAGTAAGTGTCTTATCCACATAGTTATTGGGAGCTTACCCCCTTTCTTACATCCATTTCTTTTATTCTTTCCTCATTTCTCTACTTATGTTGCAAGAGACATTCCTGACAATGTGGATGTGCCCCCTGTTGCTGCGCAAGTGCACTGTGGAGATGGATTTCATGGCTCCAATAGTGTTGAAATTATGAATAATTCGGAGCCATATGAGATGGTAAGGGCTCTTGATTCTGATGATGATCGCCCTGTTGGAGAGCTGACAGAGAGTGATGTTGAGATGCTGAGGCGTATCTTTCTTGGACGCCATGATCCAAGAGTTCACGAGTTCAGCGATCTTGCTCATTTCGATCAGGCGTGTGCAGAAGGACGTGATGATGAGCCCCTAGAAGCTCCTGAGGCTGGTCCTAACATGGTAATTGAGAATGGGAGGGTATTCAATGACCTCTCTGCATTGAAGAGGTGGTTGTAGGCGTTTGTAGTGATACGAAAGAGACCTTACAAGGTCTTGCATTCATATGTGGAGTGCCGTTACATAGTTGTGTGTGACAAGGAACGCTGCCCATGGAGGGTTTGTGCAAGGAAGCAAAAGGTCACCGAAAAGTGGAAGATCACAAAAGTTGTCGGGCCACACAATTGTGCTGACCATGAGCTAACACTGAAGCATCGGCAGTTGACATCTACCCTCATTGCCAAGCGGTTGATGGGAATATTGTAGGGAGAACCCAACATGAAGGTTCGGACAATTATCAGGACCGTTGAGGCGTTGTATGGAGGTTATGTGATAACTTATGGTAAAGCTTGCAGGGGTAAGCAGCGAGCATGGAAGATGATATATGGGGACTGGGAGGATGGGTAGGAGCAGCTGCCAGTACTTTATAATGCAATCAAAGCGGTGAATCCAGGCATGCATTATGAGTATATCCCAAAACCAAATGCATGGAAGGATGGGAGGCATATATTCTTCCATGCTTTCTGGTGCTTCCCTCAGTGTGTCGAGACCTTTAGGCACTGTCGTCCCGTCTTCTCTATTGATGGTACCTTCTTGATTGGCAAATACCAGGGCTGATGGTACCTTCTTGATTGGCAAATACCAGGGCACACTTCTTATAGCCATATCCTATGACGCGAACAACAAGTTGGTTCCTTTGGCATTTGCTTTGGTTGAGAAGGAGAACAATGACAGTTGGGGATGGTTCTTGAGGCTAGTCCGGATACATTTGGTTGAGCCTGGCAGGGAGGTTGGTGTCATATCTAATAGGCACTAGGGCATACTTAATGTCGTGCGAGAGCGGATAGAGGGGTATGCACCTTTACACCATCGTTGGTGTACTCGGCACCTTGCTGAGAATCTACTCCGGAAGGATGGTGTGAAGGATAACTTTGACCTGTTCCAGGAGGCTGCCCGACAGCTTGAGGACAAGTACTTTTAGAAAAAGTTGGAGCAGGCCAGAACCGCATCAAATGCAGAAGGTAGATAATGGCTCATAGGTTTGATGAGGGATTTGGAGACATGGATAAGAGCTCACGACGCTGGTGGATGGAGGTACGAGTTTCAGTGCAGCAACATGGCGGAGTCATTCAATAAGTTGCTATTGGGGATACGTGGTATGCTCGTGAATGCAATTGTTCAATTCACCTTCTACAAGCTTATTGTCTGGTTCAACGATAGACACGCCCATGCATTGAAGTTGCAGAGTGATGGAGAGATATGGGCTTCAAAACCAAAGGCACAACTAGAGAAGGCAAATGAAAGGGCTGGCACACATGAGGTTACATGCTTTGACCACGCCATAGGGACTTATCAGGTCGAGCATAGGGGCGATACAACGTCCGACGGTGAGGTCCGAGAGTTGAGGATGCATGTGGTTATCCTCTAGGATTTCAAATGCACTTGTGGTAAACCAAGGCAGTATCACTTTCTATGTTCCCATTTGGTGGCAGCAGCTAGGCATCACAACTATAATATCGAGAGCAGGATACCTCACGAGTTCAGTGTCGACACACTTGTGCACACAGGGAGCCCCCGCTTCATGCCTTTCCAGGACCCTAGAGAGTGGCTTTCATATGATGGGCCAAAGTACATTGTGGATCTAGCTTACCGTTGGAACAAGCATGGATCAAGGAAGAGGACAAGGCATAGGATGGTTATGGATTAGATACCCGAAAGAACGAGGCGTGGCAGAGGAACCCTATTTCTTACTGACCCCGAGCAGTACGAGTACGGCAAGTGTGGTAGACTTGGCCACAATTCACGCAGTTGCCATTGGCAGATTAGTGAGGTGCGACTATTGGTTGTTTTCATTATTTCATATTTGTCATATTGATTTAATTAATTATGCATGTCTCAATTTATGCATGTAATTGTGTCAATTACTTGTACATTTCTAAGTTTATGTTTCATTGTATATTGAATTTCTAATTCATTGACTTTTTTGTAGGATGGCGTAATTCCAGCTGCTCGACCCGACGTACGAGGCGACCCACCGAGGACGTCTCATAGCGGCGGGAAAGGTATTAATCTATACGTTTTGTTCAAATTTTTGTGAACGTACATGTGTTCATGAAGTAACAGGAGACTATGTTTTATTCCATGCAGAACCTTCCGCTCCTTCATCCTAGAACCCACAATGGGTTCTTGGACATGCAGTACGACGACAGGTACACACCTTTCATGCAAAGAGCTGGCCTGGATGTCATCTCTTTTCAGATTCATCGTGGGTTGCCCAAGTTCAACTCAGCGGCCATAACTGCGTTGGTTGATAGGTATTATCTTCAATCATTGCCTCCATGCATGGCCATTTGTTCATGTGCTTGCCTTTTTGACATGTAATCTTGCTTTGTCTAAAATGTAGGTGGCGGCCGAAGACTCACAGCTTCCACCTACCTTTCGGGGAGATGACAGTCACGCTCCAGGACTGTCAGAAGATGCTAGGCCTGAGGATTCATGGCAACGCAATCACCGAGCAGTGCAGGTCAGAAGGCTGGAGAGCACGGGTAGAGGCCTTCCTTGGGTGTGAGGTTGGCGAGCAAGGGGCTCACACTTTTGGAGTTCTAATCTCCTGGCTCTGGCAATAGTTCGCACAGTGCCCCGAGGAGGCAGATGAGGAGACAGTTGGGTACTACTACAGGGTGTGGATCCTACACCTGCTTGCCTACGTTCTCTTCCCTGACGCCATGGGAGACACTACATCGTGGATGTGGGTCCACTGCCTCAATGACTGGGACTAGGCGGGTCAGTACAACTGGGGCTCTGTAGTCTTGAGTTTTCTTTACCGGCAGCTGTGCGAGGGGTGTCGTCGGACTTTGTCCACAGCGTCACTTGGTGGATGCGTGTACCTGCTTCGGTTGTGGAAGTGGGCTCGTCTACCAGTTGGCCGTCCTGAGGTTCTGGCTCCTCGTGAGTGGTTCCTAGGTCAGCCTCCACGTCGGCAGCCGACGTGGGCGCACCTTTGGGACCAGGTTAGGGTTTCACACGCGAGGTTATAGCGGGCGTACATTGAGTTCACGAACGAGCTAGACACGCTCACGGCGTCTAGTGTAAGTAAATTTTATTTCCCATGCTGGTTTGAAATGGTTTAGTATACCATCTAACATCTTGTTTGGACATGTTGCAGGTGTCGTGGGAGCCGTACGATGGAGAGGGGGCACTTCCTTTTCATTTGAGCAACATGTGTGGGTTCGACGATGACTTCTATAGGATGAGGTGCCCTCTAATCTATTTTTATGCTGTTGAGTGCCACCTGCCAGATAGAGTTGCACGCCAATTTGGAGTGAGACGGCTTTGGTCAACGGCTTCGTTCTTGACTGGCGTTGACTTACACAAGTAAGTGTTTGGCTAGATTGTGACATGTACATGGATTCAAGTAACGATGACATACGTGCAGGTTGGATCGTCAGAAGAATAGAAAGATTTTTGACTGGGAGAAGCACCACCAGTACTACATTGAGCAATGGGAGAAGATGCACGACAACGTGGATGAGAACAATGAGCAGCACACGAACTGTGAGTTCAGGCGGTACCAAGCTTGGTACCAACGTGCGACACGTTATAGGCTTAGGGTATAGTGGACAGAAGATGACTACGCCGACATCGAGTCCTCCGACGATGAAGACACGGTGTACGACCAATCTACTCATGCAGGAAGGCAGGTGGAGGCAGGACCAATCTTGGACAGAGTGGTAAGTCGATTGCCTTATTTTTCTACGTTAAGATGCATACCAATCCATTATGTGTTAGAGGTATCTATTTTAGTTAGTGCCACCTTCGAGCCGTAGCATCCTTATAATACGTTAGATTGTTGTAGAAAAGAACACAAAACCTGTTGCAATCTGTTTAGAAGTATTTTCACTAAGAACTTTGTTGCAGGGCAATACCCTCAAATGCTCCGTTGAAGACATTGAGCGCTTTCGTCCGAGAGTCAGGGACGACGACACGCGTAGCTTCCTAGACGTAAGATTCAAAATATTATTAATACGTTAGATTCTTTCAGTTAACATAATTTTGTATAACAGAGGCTGTCACGTCGGCTACGCCGTGCGGCTGCTTGTTGTGGTTGCAGGACAAACATGACGCAAGACGTGTATGTTCCTCCCGTAGGCAGAGGAGGCTTAGGTTCCTCTAGCCAAGCAGCTATAGGGGATGAGGACGAGGACGACTACGACATGGACCAGAGGCACGAGGAGCTTGGCCCCTCTCAGCTCTAGGACGCTCCCTCGACTCAGCCTACATAGCCTCTAGGCACTAGGCGACGCCGTCCACCTGACCCTTACACTATAGGTACCAACGCTCTTGGTCACAAGGGTAAGTGTAAGACTAGAAGGCAATGAGGGTTTGTGGTAAATGTTAGTATGTACTATTATGGATTTTGTAGTTAATTTTCTATAACTATTTGGGACTGTATGAACATTGTGGACTATTTGGACTATGCAGGACATGTTATGTTGATTGTGATGTTCGTTGTGGTTGCATTGTGCTCTTTGGACGATTAAATGTTTGGATTATATAATGATGTCTCTATTTGTAACTGTGGATGCTCCTGAAACAAGGGAAACTCTTGCGATTTTTTTCATGAATCATTAATTATACTACACTACAAAAAAGGCACAAATGTAGTACACAGATTAAATGTAAATTCGTTAGAACGTTTATAGTCCAATCGTAACGTACAAACGCTTTGCAGATGAATCTAGGCTTTTCAGACAATGAAAATAGACTTCCGACGTGCGCAGATAGCCGGTCAGCAAAAACCTAGGTGTCGGGACTCCCAACTTGGGTCAGGACATCCGACTGTCGGGAGTTCCGACTCAGGGACTTCCGACGACCACAGTCACTGCGTGTAGGCTAAGTGACTGGGTGTCAAGACTTTCGGCATGAGTTGTGATTTCCGACGGTCGGGAGTTCCGGCTTACGTCGGGACTTCCAACATCAACAGTCACTGAAAAATATTCTACGTGCTCGTGGAGTGCTAGAGTGTCTCTCTTTTGATTTTATTTTTATGGTTGAGCACTCTATCTTTCTCAGACCAACTAAGTTTGCATCCCTCTTTATAGTGCGGCGGATCCTAAACTCAAAAACAAAAATAAAACCTTTGGAGAGCACATACTGAGTAATAGCTACGACATATCTCATTAAGATCACATTAGTCCCTAATTTGGATGTCATCAATACACCAAAACCCACATAGGGGGCAAATGCACTTTCAAATCCTCAGTCTAAAACATACTGAGTAAGTAACTCATCATCCGAGTACCAGTCCTCTACGACAACCTTATTGCTGTGGCTAGGCTCACCTGCATTGCTCTAACATGTGTGTCGCCTGTAGTAAGAGGCCTCCACTTCATCTGCGGCCTCTGCAGCCTGAGTGAAGAACACATCGTCATCCTCCTCCGCCTGCAAGCCCGCCTCTACTAGAGCGATGAGCTCGCTCAGTCTGCTAGTATCGTCCGTAGCCTCCTCCGCCTGCAAGCCCACCTCTGCTAGAGCGATGAGCTTGCTCAATCTGCCAGTGTCATCCTCAGCCTCCTCTGCCTGCAAGCCCGCCTCTGCTAGAGCAATGGGCCCGCTCAGTCTGGCAGTGTTGTCATCATCGTCGTCCCCCTCATCAGACAACACAATCGGTGATTGAACGATACGACCAGCTCGCGTTCTGTGCTCATCTAACTTCTTTTTCTCATACCTTGCATGAGCCACCTCTGCGTCATGGTCCTCGCTGCATCCAATCCCTTTATGTATAAAATGCAATCAGTTAGCAACGCGATTATATTACATTTAAAATCAGGCAACGAAAAAAAGGCTTTCAAGCACTCACTGGCACATAATGCAACAACATGCTCATTCAAGACATGCATCTATACTCTTGTCTCCTCCCTTGCCTCCTTCCTTGTCCTCTCCTCCTCTAACGTCCTCCGTCTCTCCAATCCCTATTTGTCAAGCCCAACATCGATCGGGTTACGAATACCGCGCTGTCTAGCAAACTCACGCATCTTGTTTTTGTGATGTTTAACGAATAGGTTGACGTAATCAGGTCCATATCCCCTCTTCCGTGCAATTACTTGCCTCCTCTTCAATTCATCCAAGAACTTAGCTTGACCATCATAACATTCCCACCTGCATTTCCTAGTGCTCTGTTCAAACGAAAAATTATATCATATATGTCTTAGCAAAAGAAACAAAATACGCTTTCATGTTTACCATAAAAATAACCAACCTCATCATAGTCAACCATATGGCCGCAATAATGGCCTATTCCAAGCTCCGAAGGGACTAGACCGTAGTTGGATTTAACACCACATTCGCACTTGACTAGAGGTGCTTTATAAATTAACCTTTCTTTCTTCTTTTTCATTGCCTTTGGTGGCTCCGGCCATTGATTCTTAGGACCATAGAGCCACTCCTTGAAACGACACTTCGCAAATCCATACACTTAAAAGAGGAGACATTAGTACATGAACACATAGAGCTAAACATTTAAACAGATACACTTTCCACTTACTTCGTGTTTGTTCGGACACACAAACTCCAACGTATTCTCAGAGTTTATCATAGCTCGATCTCTGCATTCGCATAGAGGAGGTTCATCGAGTCGTCTAACTATGGCTAGGTGCTTCTCCTTAGCCATCATTGGCGGGGGGTTAGGGGGGCGGAACCCACCGCTTGAAGTGCTCACGTGGATGTCTCCCTCTAAACCAATCGTCAAGAAGGAGGTACCTAGGGTCAAACTTGTCTGCACCGTCGATCAACTGAAAGAAAAGGCACCTCTCATGGTCCTACACAACAAAATTCTAACAAAATATTAGTAGCACACTTACACAAATAAAGAAAAAAAGATAGTGAAAACAATTAGTTACATTCAAACGATTGCATGTGTAGAAGCAACGCGCCGCTGTGTCTGGATGTCTCGATTGAAACACGTGGGTCGAGAAACCACAGTCACAGTTAGGGACAGGGAGGTCAGGAGGGACGGGGGCATCTTTGCTAGACGCGTCGGGGTATAATTCTCGAGGACGACCCTGTTTTCGCCAAAACTCCTCCCGATACATTTCTTGCATCTAACAAAATGAATGTAATTTAATAAACAAAAATCAAAACATCACAAATTAATTTCAATGAGAACCATAACTACAATACAACCAATTTCGTTATAAGAACCGAAAGCAATTAACATTAAACCCTAAACCTATGGTTTTCCATTTGATACACAACAATGAACCCATAACATAACTACATGCGCTGCTGTTACCTAGGTTTGCTAGCTTTTCCACGTCTTGGCATCATCCTACGGTTGTATAATACAAATATTGAGGGATAGAATGAAACCCTAAGTAATGACGATTCTTAAGTTGAAAAATCCGACTAATATATACCGAATCGATGCGAAAAAAAACTAGGAGGGGAGCGAGGATACCTTGCTCTTGAAGATCTACGGATCAAATCAAAGTTTTCAAGGTCCAATATGCCGATTCGTGAGGTAGGGCGAAATAGGGAGAGAGAAAACCCGAGAGGGAGGAAAAAGAAAAGAAAGAAGGCTTGGGCAGGAAGGTTGGGGCCGGAGTTAAAACACCACCTCGGCGCCATAGATCATGGCGCCGAGCTTGACGCCAAGATCTACGGCACCAAGCTTGGCGTCAGGATATATGGCACTGAGCTGCCTGTTAAGTCACCGCCACGTCTGCGTCGAGCCCAAGACCTGGGCGCCAGCAACGATGGCGCCGAGCAGTGTAAGCTCGGCGCACTGCTTGGCGCCAACAACTTTGACGCCGAGCTAAAAGTCTAGATTTTAAAATATTACCTTCAGGAGCATATTTGTAAAAAAAATTCAAAAAAAAGCTAAAAAATAAAAAATTCGGTGTGCGGGTGGACGTGGTCGTCGTCTTCCATATCTCTCCGTCCCCCTGCAGGCCCCAACTCGCATGCACTGCAGCACTTGGCAGTTGGCTGGGTAGAATTGTTTATTTATTCCAGTTATCTGAGTGTATTATCCTATTATTTGATGTCCATGTCCAGGAGAGGAGATGATGGTGAAATATATACTAGTACCGTTCTACTAGATATACTGGCATGTGCATGCATGCATGGTAACTGTTTTTTTTTTCAGCTGGAAAGAAAAGCATTGCAATTGTTATTACTAGTTAATTTTATCGATTGAATGAAGAGGAAAAATAAAGTGTCATTTATGGTGTAATCAGTAGCAGAGAATGTATGTCATATTGTTTTTATTTTTTTATAAATAAAATGTGATGTAAATGATACTAGCTTCCCGAAGCACAAGGACAACGCTATATTTATAGGTAGCTCCACTTAGCTAGGTATGGTCAAAAGTAATGTGTACACTATACAAAGCATGGAGCCTACCAGCTGCAACAATTCAATTCGAGCACATATATATGAGTATCCTCAACGCAAAAAGAATTGGACAGGGCCTCCGAGTAAACAGCTCATATAGGAGTACATGTGCATTAAGTACCATTGTGTTTATGCTGTACTCCCCTTCCGTTCGTGCTTGTTTAGGTTTATAGTCAAAAGTTCATTTATTTGGGAACGGAGAGAGTATTGGATGTTTTAGTGGGAAACATAAACATGGAAAGTAAAGGCAGCAAGAGAAGTACTTGGTATATATTATACATTCTTGTAAAAAAATTATGATTATAGTACCACAGACACGCATATATATGAACACACGCATGCACCTATTCCTATAAACACCTCTTAATTAAAGACTGATCCAGCAGATCTTGATATTGATGTGCATTAAGAGAAATTAGCAATGTATACGCAAAAAAAAGATGATGACAAAATGGTTTATTTATATCCATATACACACATGACAGAGCTGTGAAAAATAGTTTGGTAACTACATATACAAAAAAAAAAATGTACCGTGTTCATGATAGAGCTCATGAGTAGTACCAGCAGCACTAGTATGCATGCATGCATATTCCAAACACCTTTATTTGCAGGCTGATGGCTACTCCGTAGCTAGGTGCGTGAACAAAATCCTTTTGGGACAAACATTGCATGCTATAGTGTAGTATAGTACCCTCCCTACCTCGCATCAGACAGGAAATGTTGCACGCACTCTCAAAAACTGTTGGGAGGAATTTTCATCAGCCTGTGTGTGTGCCATACTCTCTCCGTCAAGAAAAAAACGCAATTGACGGAGGGAGTATCACCACCGGAAAATCTGTTTTTTTTTTTTGCAGGCGAGCAGAGAAAAGAAAGAAAGGAAAAAAAAAACGAGGCAAAGTGAAAACGGAACGGCGCCCAGCTTCATTCATCAGCCTAGCGTCGTAGTGGCCGTAGCTGAGCGAGTTAAAAACCCCAAGGGTGTGTAGCGTGGGGCCATCCCGGCCGTCTAGGCGCCAGCGGACGGCGCTAGCCTCGCCACGTGGCGGGAATCCGGGGCGTGTGTCGGGTAGTAGTAGCACTAGTACCCCTTTCCGGCCCGCCGGCCGCGAAAGACGCCGCTCCTGCTGCTGCTGCTGCCGCCCGGCGGGGCCCATGGCTGTGGCCCTCGCCGTCGTCGACCACGTTCTCGAACGCCATGGGAGGGAAACGGCGCGCGCATGCACACACACTGTTGCACGCACTGTCGCAGCCGCAGCAGCAGTAGGGCGAGGCAGGGAGAGCGTGAACAGTGGGAGTGGTGACTAGTGAGAGAAGCTTCATGCATGGACATGGACACACGGACACGGACATGCATGGAGATGGACGGAACGCTAGAGGTAGGGGAAAGGGGAGCTTGTTGTGCTTGCTTGCTGTGCGTGGTGGCCATGGCGATTTAAATTTGACCTGCGTGCATGCTGGTGCTAGCTGCAGCTGTCTTGTTGTCACCATATGCTCCTGGCTTTCTGCTCGCTTCTCTGACGAGATGCAGAGGGCGGCATGGCATGGCATTGACACGGCCTGGTCTAGAACCTGTCAGTGCCTCATGATCTCGCCCTGCCTTAAAAAGGTTGCCGATCATCATGTAAAGCACACCCAAGGGCCGGCTAGCAGCAGGCTGCAGGGATCCTCTGCGCCAGGGGAATGAACGAAGAGGAACAACAACGTAACGCCTCTGTGCTTGCTTGTCACTCAGACAGTCACTGTACCACGTACCCATGCTGCCGTTCACTTTATTGGTATCACGTCGCCGATTTTAATTTATTTTATTTGAGGGAGTCTTGTGTTAGTTGAGAATTGATGTAAATATTTGTGAGTTTATTGCAGGGCCGTCTCCAGGTTTTGGGGCCCGAGAGAGAAATGTAAATTGGGCCCCTCATATTGATCGGGGCTGGAATAATGCTGCATATATATGGCGCAACGGCAGAATTACGAAACCAGATCACAACGGCATGGCCGATGGGCTAACGGAGATACAGAGTCACGTAGAAGCGACTGCGGTAATTGAAACATAGAGACTCGCAGTAATTGAGCCATGGGGTCTAAATTTGCGGCCTTCTGTTTTTTTGGGACCCTCAGCGGTCGCTCACCACGCTCATGGCCTTCAACGGCCCTAGTTTATTGCTACCTTAGTCTCACATAGAGTGTCAACTTGTTTTTTTCATACGTCAATCAATCTTAAGCTTGATTGATTTTATAAAAAATATCAATATTTATTGTGCCAAATAAATATTAGTAGATTCATCATGCAATATATTTTATAGTAAATCTACATACTTGCACAGTCATTGCTCTTATGTCCGAAATTACTCAACAATATAATAGAGAGTCGATCACCAGTCAAAACTGGGTACTTCTCCCACCCTAAAAAGAATGTAATTCTCCTTTTCTGAAGACCGAAACAATTTTAAGTTTGACTAAATAGATAAAAAGAAATACTAACATGTATGGAATAAGTATCCTTGAATAATCATGGAGTATTTTCATAATAAACTTATTTATAGACATAGATGTTGATAGTATTTTTTCTATAGACTTCGTCAAACGTTGGAAAGTTTGACTTGTTCTAAACCTAGAATTGTATTTGTGTTTTCAAGGGAGCATATAGGGAAAAAAAACTATGGGAATTCAATTATTGATAGTGAACAATTATTGTGAAATTCAATGCCAAAATAAACCTAGACACATGAGAGAGAGAGAGAGAGAGAGAGCATGTGCAATGAGACCCCAACAAACGGTAAAAATAAAGGAAGCAGTGTAATAAAGAAAAAGGGCCATCTCTGGTCAGTAATCGAAATGATCAAACTAAAGTACACCTTGAACCACACACATTCCGCGGTTGTTTAGCATGGAAGTAGTGCAGTAATTGACGCTGACAAGTGCGGCTACTATATAGTATAGTACCTTCTTGAAACTTGGAGTTGAGGTTGACAACCATATGATTTTCTTACAGAGTTTCATAATACATATTTCTTTATTTGCTGCTGTTCATGTGACGTGACAGCAAACCATATGACAAAGTATACAGGTAACAAAAACATATGCATGGACCTCTGCTGTTCACCTTGAACCACACACATTCCGGCTGTTCCTGCAGCTGCACGCACTTCTCCTCCCCTCTCTGATCCTAATCCTACTACATGCATGCATTTTTCATGATGTATATATCCATGCACACAACCATTCGTAGCCACTTTTGTTGTTGGTTAAGCTAGCTACGTGTACAGGCAGCAGTCTTATTGTTAGCTCTACTTATATAGCTAGCTTATTAGGTCTTTGGTCTCTACCTAGTGGGTCCCGCCGTGCCCTATATATCATCTGTTGCTAGCTCTATGTACACATTGTGTCTCACGATGCACCGTGCATAGTGAAAACCAACTCAAATCAAGTCCGTTCAGTTGAGCTAGTACGCTCTATGTATATATTGGAGACCAATAAGATGAGCCTATATATAGCATGTGCAATGTAACGTACGTTGTTTTTGCTCTAATTAAGAACAAAATTAAATGAGTGGATAGTCAGGTTTTTATATATGCATCTCAACTGGTTGACATTTGTATTGCTGCAGTGCAATATCAGCGAGTCCTTTCGCGGTCTGATCGACGATGATAAATAAAAAAATTAAGTTGGAGCAACCAACAAGCTAGCGGCAGGTTATATGGACGATCTGTATATGTCGTTTCAGTAAAACAGGAGGAGGAGGAAAATAATGTGCAAGTGTCGACAAGGTATCTCGTCGATGGGAGTTGATATGATTCAAATAGTGGAAAACTTCAAATGTCCAAATGACATAGTGGCGTGCACTAAATAAAAGAGATCGGTCGATCCTACAAAGGATTTGATGACATATAATAAAAGTGATCACCATTGCAATATGCACTCTGCTGGGTGCCATATTTGGATTTATCAATTGGGGTGACCAGATACTAGCTAGTAAATTTATCAAATAATTGTACTTCATAAAAACAGTAATTACATAAATAATTGTAGAGTTTGAAATCTCAGCTATTAGTTAAACTAAACCCACCTTTAACTCAATAATTCAGATGAAACTGATTATTTCCATGAAATAATGGATGGCCAAGTGAATATAATTCCAGTTAATCGGCAAATTAAAAGGGCTAAATAAAACAAGAACCAGCTTCCATTCTCTCCAGATCCCATTTTCTGCCCTGTACAACACTGGAGCGGTTTGTCTGAACCAGGCAAGAACATAGAATATCTATGCATATATTCTCTTCCCGCCATTGAGTGAATTAATCATCACCACATTCATCTCTCTTCATCAATCATCAGCTTAGCCGGACTCAAAGGAAACGAGCTAGCGAGACATATCATTGCGCTGCAGGTACATCAGTACATGTGGGTCCAACTTGATATGAAATTATTTGGTGAGAAATTTGTCCACATAATTAAAAATTAAAGGTCACAAAATATTCAATGTAACAAGTAATTTGAGGTCTGATGTACTTTCCAAAGTACACCTGATGATATACATATAACTTCCACTTTGAAATAATAACGATATACATATATTAATTAAGAATGGCTTCCAAGTGTACTAACAAGATCAAATATGGTATAGGGGCAATATATAGAAAATAACTCCCTTTGGTCATTGTTTGGTAGTGTGTAATATATATAATAACCACCCAGATTAAAAGGTAGAGCCTTCATATCTACTAAAGAATGCCATAAAAATTTTGTATTGATCAGCACTTAATGGAAAAGGTATTTTCTGACATGTTAGTTGGAAAATGATTAATGATAATGTAATTATGATTGCTTAAATTTGTGACAAAGATCAATGACCGCGCAACGCACAAACAAACGTAATTAACTACTCATAACACATATAGTTAATATCTAAAAATGGTTTAGTTTTTTTATATATACTGTATTTTTTGTGTGCACTACTCAAAAAAATGTGCACATGAAAGACTATTTGTGCATGAGAAAACCACCATGATGTTTTAATTAATTAATATACAAATAACCATACTTTGTTGACAATTCAATTTTGAGCATAAGATTTTTTGTGTTACATAACAAAAAGTATGTTCAGTCAAAATTCATAAAACGCATACCTTTTGACTTATTCACTACTCAATATCTTGACGCGAGCGAGTTTCTAAGCCACTGCATTTGATGAGCATCTGGAATGCCTTGTATTTATATTCTCTTTTGTGATGGGCCAAAGCATAATTCAAGTTTTCCACATATAGTGCGGCAATTAAAGGACCCCTTGTGACAAGAAACTTGCCTAACCTTTTCCTTTAGTGCACATATGAGCAGTCTGCTCTACATGCAGCAAACAGGCAAGGTGGGTCATTCAGCCAAGGTAAAAGCCAAAAGGAGAAGAGAATATATGCGTCGACCGATATATATTTGTGTACGTGCTCACTTCATGTGGCGGTTAATTATTGTAAATGCAATGCATTTTCCTCCTGCTTATCTAATAAGATAAGTTATTATACGTGCGATACCATATATATTCCTGGGACTTTACCATGGCATGCAGCCAACATATAGAGTTGGCCACTTCATTTTTAGTGTGTATCTATATATATAGACTGATTGTGATTGAGCAACGAGCGGGGAAAATACAAAGGCCCCGCCGTAGCACGAACAGATTCAGAATCTTGCCCTAAAAAAAAATAGCGAAACAGTTCTCCAATATGTGTATCCTTAACGTTAAAAGTGGTTGGAGAAGGCCTCCAATATGTGCATTATTAAGTACCATATATCCGGGGTTAAATTGAAATTTGCACATGGAAGATCCATGTCTGATCTGAATTAAGGAAGCACTCCTAACAACATTGAGTGGATGGCATTTTCATCAATTAATTAAGGCCTCGTTTGGATCCATAGAAGTAACAACTAGTTGATTATTTTTTTGTCCCTAAGCATCTAAACAGGCATACTAATTTTTAGTCTACTAGTCATGGACTAGTTGCTAGTTCACTAGTTCACTCATAAGAGCTAATAGGACTAGTTGTTTATCTTAGTCCATCCAAACAACACCAACCATTGTATCATTTGTTTGCCGTCTTTGGGTACGTACGGAGTAGAGAAGGGAAGGGATTAAAAGGGGCGGGCGGCCCCTAAAAATTTGACGTTGACAGTGATGTAGGCGAGGTCCCAATAATTGAGTACTTGCTGGGCTTTGTTGCCTCTTGTCTCGAGCCCTGTGCAATACACGAGTTGACTCTGCTTTTACTCCCTTTCACTCATTTCAGTCCCTTTCTGTCCCCATCCATCCACAACACCCACACCACACCACGTCGTCCGTCCACTTGAGTGCGCGCGCGCTGCTTGCGTTGTTGTATGCATGCCTGCTTAGGAGTATGTACACGCACCCAATGCAAGGGAGGAGAGAGAGACACACACATGCTCCCTCCGTACTAAAAATAAAGTTATTTTGATAAGGTTTGGGTTAAACATTAGGAATATAAATCATGAATAATTTTTAAGTTGTTGAGTTTGGAAATGTGAAAGCCATATAAATAGATTTGTCTTGAAAAATTATTTCATAAAAATATACATATGTTATTTTTTGATAAATATTTTTATAAAAACAAGGAGTTAAAGTAATATTTGGAGACCATATCACTGTCAAAATGACTTTATTTTTAAGTACGGAGGAAGGACTACCCTACGAAAGAAAAGAAGAGAAGAGAGGGTGTGTGTGGCAGCTGCAGGCCATAATATGCCCAAATCCCTATGCTTAACTAACTCATTCCCTTGGAGTTTGGGGGGTCGTCGCTCGAGGTCTAGAACCAGAGAGGGAGAAACCTGCTGCTGCACTGCACAAGTGCAGAGGGCAGAGAGCTGGGAAGGATGGATCCCCACCGGACACGAGGTGCGCTGCACTGCATGCCTTGAGAGGTGTGCCATCAGGTCTTTGAATGACACACTCCGGCCGGCCGGCCTGACTGTCATCCTCTGGATTGGATTGGATGCTGCCGCTGCAGCTGCAGGTCCCAAAAATCGACACCACCTCTTCTTGTTCTCGACCATGCGTATATACTCCTACTTGAATACAGTATCCTTTAATTAATAGTCCTGCATGATCATGATTGAGTGCTAAATAATTTTATTGGTTTCAAATTTTAGGTTATTTTGACATTTTTAGATATATATGATAATTTCTACATGTAATTATTCATAATGTATATTTATAGGTGTATAATATGAAAAATTGTAAATATAGGAAACCCAAAACGACTTACTCTCTCCGTAAAACTCCTACACGTTTTGTTTTTATTTGGTAATAATTGTCCGGTCGTTGACTAATTAGGCTCAAAACGTTCGTCTCGCAAAGTACAACTAAACTGTGCAATTAGTTTTTGATTTCGTCAATATTTAATACTCCATACATATATCACAAGTTTGATGTGACGGAGAATCTTCTTTTTTATAGTGTCAAAGTTTGAAATTGGGGCCATGTTTAGTTCCACCAAATTCTCAACTTTGACACTATGTAAAAAGAAGATTCCCCGTCATATCAAACTTGCGGCACATGCATGGAGTACTAAATGTTGACGAAATTATAAACTAATTGCACAGTTTGGTTGTACTTTACGAGATGAACGTTTTGAGCCTAATTAGACAACGATTGAACAATTATTACCAAGTAAAAACAAAACAATACTGTAGCTACAGTATAGCTACAGCGTCGATTCGGGCAACTAAACACGGCCTGCGGTGAACTAAACACCCCCTAACTACTTCTAGAAAAGGCTGCTCTTCCTGCCAGTTTCTGTGCTCATGTAAAGGGTGCGGCCACGACATGATGATGAAGCTGACGTGCGAATGAAGCTGACAACAGAAACACTTGTGCCAGGCCAGGGCCAGTGAATCTTTATTGATGGATCGGTCTGTAAAAGAGAATACAACTCAGCCTTGGCCTTGTATAGATCGATGTCAGGAATTAGTATTTGGTACTGTACCATTTTTATTTGTATTTGATAATTATTGTCCAATCATGGTCTAACTAGGTTCAAAAAATTCGTCTCGTAATTTACAATCAAACTGTGTAATTAGTTATTTTTTTATCTACATTTAATACTTCATGCATGTGTCTAAAGATTTGATGTGATGGAGAGAGAGTGATTTCAAGTTTTTTCACTCTCTCTCTATCACATCAATTTTTGGACGCATGCATGGAGCATTAAATATAGGTAAAAAAATAACTAATTACACAGTTTGGTTGTAAATCACGAGACGAATCTTTTAAGCCTAGTTAGTCCATGATCGGACAAAGTTTGTCAAATACAAACGAAACATGATACAGTGTCTAGATTGTAAAAATTTGCAATCTAAACAAGGCCTCACACACAAAATTACTGTGACCTCAAAGAATCAAAGGAAACGAAATGGACAAACCTCCATTAATGCATGCAATTATATACTAGCCAGCTGCTTATATAATCCAGGCATGAAGGGAAACTAGACAAACTCCCAAGTCAAGTGATGGCCCCCACCTCGCGACCTTGTGCTCCAGCTAGCTAGCTTCTTCTTCAACAGTAGCGCGCTTGCACACAGGAAGTTTTTTTTTCGAATACGCAAAAGATTTGCGTATCATTGTAATTAAGAAGAAGAGTTTGACCGTACAAATGACACGCTTCTGATGAGTGCGCTAGCTAGCAGACTGTTACAAACTTCGATATTACATAAATGGTAAACAACCGAACTGAAAGCACCGCTGCAACCTAAGGAGCTGGGTGGCCCCGCTGCTGGTTGCGCGATCCTCCTCCGCCATCCGAGAAGAGCGCTCTTCTACCCGCCCTGCTGTTGGTCGCTGGGAACAGCTCGTCCAGGGCTACCATGTGGCTCGGCGTCAAGTTCTCTACGAATATGGCGTCGTATGCTCCCTTGGACGCAGACGACACTGGAGATGCCGGCGGCGCAATGCCCATCCTCTACATGAGTAGTACCTCGCCCCGTTTGAAAGTCGGTATGTGTGCCAACGGCTGCGCGGCAATCCGTCTGCTCCTGATTGGCAGGTGCCTTCTGGTTGTCGCCTTCTGTCGCGGTGAAGTGGTGATTAAGGGCGACCTTCGCTTGACCAGCACCTCCTCGGTAAACCGTGCGAGACGTCGAGCGGCCTCGCGCGGCGTGGGCGTCGCGTCACTGGGGTCGGGCGTGGCTCCGTCCTTCATCGGTGTAGAAGGGTCGGGTGTGGCTTGGCTGGCCGAATGGCCATCCTGCATCGGCGTAGAACCCGCCATGTGCTTGGCGAGCTCGAACCCAGGTGGCCAGGCCTCACCATCCTCCCCAGGCGCCACAGCACCCACGACAACGAGCTGTCCCATCAGTGAAGGCATGTCCTGCACAGGCGATGATGGAGACGGGTCCATCGCACACTGAGTAGTCATCACCGGAGAACTGGCGTCCACCAACGAAGCTTGAACCTCCCGTGGGACGGATGCCGCAGCATGTAGGCACCCAGTCGCTGGTGTGACCGCTGGCCTGCTCGCAACGAGCGAGGCGGCAAGCTCATCCAGCATCGGGTCGACCGAGACGAGCCAAGTGGGAGGGCCTGCACCCACACACAGTGTCTCCGCCAGCGGATCTGGCTCGAGGAAGCGGCGTGTGGCAGTTGAAGGAGAGGCGTCGTTGTTGACATCAGGCGCGCCCATACGGATGTCCGTCGCTGGCTCGCCCCTGCGCCGCCGACATCGTCGCCGGCGTCGACGGTTGCCGTCGGCACCCCCACGCCTCACTGTGCGGTCCCGTACAAGGTCGGTGGGCTTCCGAGGGGTGCGTGCTAGGCAGCCGGTGGGTTGTCAGCACGAGCTGAGTGGTGAGGCAGGCCACGACCCTTTAGCGCTGACTTGGACCACTTGCAGTGCCTCGCGAAGTGGCGGAATTAGCGGCAGTGCAGGCAACGGCGTGGCAACCGGCAAGTCGCTACTTGGTGCGAGTAGGAGAGGCAGTTAAGACATCTGTCGCGGAGCTGTGCAGGGATTTTCCGAGCCTGTGCACGTGGACCTGGGCCGCGGCGGGGCTCAACTGAGGCAGCCGCTGGTGCCGCCTCCTGTCAGGGACCTAAATGGAAGCTTAATTGCGTACAGATAGTTCTAGTACTTGTTAGGGCACTGTACGTTTTAGTGTTTCCCACGCTAATGAGACCAAAGTTTGATTCCAGGCCGGCTAATGTAACCAACACATGTTGAATTAATTTATCAGAATTATTTCATTTGCTAGTACAAGCTAGTATTGGTGTTCGGATTTCCTTTTACTTCTTTTTAAAAATTTGCAATTGTTCTAGTAGGATAAGTACAAAATTAACCTTGAAAATGTCAACAAACTCGGCCAAAATACATTCATGCATGAGTCATTGTAGATTCAGATTTATAAAAAAATATTACTAACATTTGTATCTCCAAATAAGTTTCTTATAAAAAAAATATTTCACAATCCATCTAATGATACTTATTACATATTATCAATATTAACTTTTAGTATATATTTAGTCAAACTTGAGATCCATCGACTTCTCCAAAAATGAGATTGGCATTCTTTTTCGACAGAAGGCGTACTACATATTTGCATGCAAGGCGTAATGCAAATAATTAACTAGAGGAGAGGGGAGCAATGAAACTATATTATGGGCCTGTTTGGCAAGGCTCCTCCCCGCCTCTGTGTCGGGTATCGATATTATGGATACCCAAAGCAAGGAAGTTAGCGTCCACGCTGACTTCCTGGATGGCTCGAGACGTATTAAAAGGTCTCGCCCGACCCCAAGGCCGCGGGCTCCGTCTCGCCCGACCTCAAGGCCGTGGGCTCCGTATCGCCGGACCCCTTGGGTGTGGGCTCCGTCTCGCCCGACCCTAAGGACGCGGGTTCCGTCTCACCCAAGGCCATGGGCTCCATCTCGCCAGACCTCAAGGCTGCGGGCTCCGTCTCGTTCGATGGGGACCCATACCGCCGCCATCCACTCTAGGTCCAAGCGTATGGGCCTGGGTCAAAACTCTGACGCCAGGGAAGAGGCTGGCATGCCTGGATGTAACCCGTGGCCATGATAGGCCATACTTGGGGATTCACATCAAGAACAGTGTCGGGCGTGCCGGTGCTGTTCTGCCTAATCCTCGTACGGACGCTGACAGGCGCGCCAGTTCACCACGACGTCCGCCGGGATGGAGTGGAACGCCATGACCGGCAGATGACGCCTGCGCATGGCACCAGTGACGAATAGGGCCACGACAAGGAGCCATTCCTGTTGACATCTACAGGATCAGCGGGACCCGCATAAAGGAGAAGAAGGACCCGGCAACCCTAGAAGCCTTCTTCTCTCTCTTGTTCTTCACCTTTTCCTCCTCTGTGATCCACGCTTTCCCTTCGCCTATAAAAGGGAAAGCAAGGCGCCCCATGAAAGAGGGGATCTGGACACAAGAGCATGACACGAGCACATGGCTGAGCGGCAAGTGAGCTCTCAGCACCCATTCACTCGTTCCACCAGAGACTTGGGATCATCTTCCTCTCTCGCCTGTTTGTAACCCCTACTGCAAACCAAGTGCCAGTAACACAAGCAGCAGCGAACTGGGTGCCATTCGAGCCAGACGCACAAATACAAATTTACTCGTCGGTGGTCCAAAAACACCGACAGTTGGCGCACCAGGTAGGGGCTTTTTGCGCTTCTCGACGTCCACATCAGGCCTTGGATGGCTAGTCAAGGCGTCAGCTAGGTCCTAGGTGCGCACGTACGCTTTGGGAACCTGGACTTCATTGTTACGATGGAGGGAGAGTTGGTGCAGGTTCCCGCCGCCGTCCAGCCTCTCCACTCCGCCGGCCTCGACATGATCGCCGAGACGCTTGAGGAGCTACAGCATGACGCACCAGAGGCCCACGCACCTAGGAGCGACCAGCTCCTCGGCTTTGATTACCAGAGGCTAGAGCGCTAGCTCGACGCCTTCCTAGGACCCTGACCGTCCCGGGAGGACCTGCGCCGCCTCACCTTCTTGTTCGCCAATGTCATGACGCAGCTTGCCAGAGGAGAGCCGCTCTCCTCGGAATACCTCATCCGGAGCGCCCGACAGTGCTCCCGTTTGGTGTGCGCAACGCCGCAGAGACCGTTGGCCACCTTGTGGCACAGCGCATGCCCCCATCCCCTATGAACGATGAGTTCATGGTGATGACCGAATACATCATAGAATCTTTCCACGACCTTCTCGCTGGAGAATCAGAGTCACCCTCCGACTATGACTCCAGCAGGGGAGCCATCACCCCTCATGAGAATGTTTCATGGCAGGTACCCCCAAGGGAGGGGCTACCCCACCAGACGACCTCGATGACGAGGTCGAGGGGATGTAGGGGCCCCACCTCACCTGTGGATAGAGCAGCTGAGGACGTGGCACCAAGAGCTCAAAGAAGCACGACTCCAGCTCGAGCAGGATCGCGCGGAGCTCGAGCGAGAGATCGAGTGCCACGGAGACAGTGGGTGTGCGCTCGCTGTGTCCCACGATGTGAACTGAAGGATCATCGAGGACGATGAAGCCCTCCCACACTTCAACCGGGCAAGCTAGAACATCGCTGCCACAGTGGCCTTGCTCCGGGGGCTTTCGGAGCCCGCGACACCCGAGGATCGTCGGGCCCATCTCAAGATTTGCACGCTACTCGAGCATGCGACAGCGTAGCAGGCTGAGAGCTCGCTGTCCCAACGATGCGAGCTCGACGCCAGCCAGCACGTGCCCTTAGAGCGACCCGATAGGGACGTGTCAGTCCACCAAGTGCAGCGAGGCTATAGGCCGCATGCTGTGGCCTTGGTGCATGAGTGTCTCGGCCTCCACTGTTACGCGCGCAACACCCTAGATGCCCGCAGGCGTGCCCATGGCGATGAGAGGGAGGCGGCTAGCCGTAGCTACCACCCTCGTTGTGGCGGACGCTACGACAATGACGAGGACCGAAGCTTGAGCCCTGACTTGCCAGGACCTTAGGCCTTTGGCCGACACATCCTCAACGTCGTCTTCCCACCATGGTACCGTCCGCCGACCAACATCCCAAAATACTCTGAGGAAATAAACCCCAGACTGTGGCTCGAGGATTATTGGCTTTCTTACCAAGCCAGTGGAGCGGATAGTGACAATTTCATTATCCGCATCCTTCCATTGTTCCTGGCCGATTCGGCGCAAACATGGTTGGAACACCTTTCGCCCAACAGAATCCAAAGCTTGGCAGACCTAAAAGAGATTTTCGTGGGAAACTTCCAGGACACATACGTGCGTCCTGGGAACCCATGGGAGCTCAAAAATTGTCGATAGAAGTCCAGGCAAACTCTTCGTGGGTACATCCGGTGCTTGTCCTGGCAGTGCAACGAGCTGTCCGACGTCGCCAACGCCGACGTCATAGGAGCTTTCCTGTTTAGGACCACTTGCGAGTCCCTAGTTCGCAAGCTAGGACGTAAGGGCCCGCGAACCACCAAGGAGCTCCTCAACATGGCCACCAGCCATGCCTCGAGCGAGGAGGCGGTCGGGGCGATTTTTGATCGCCCTAAGGGCAAGGCAAAGCGGGACGAGGACATCGACAAAGGCGCCTCCAACCGCCCCAACAAGAAGAAGAACAAGCAGTGGCGCGAGGGCTGGCTCCTAGCCACCACCGACCGCAAGGGGATCAGAAGCCCGCCGAGGGTACCCCAAAACACTTCAAGAAGCTACTCGAAGGGCCATGCGTAAACCATGCTTTCCACATCAAGCACCTATACAAGGACTGCGTCCTCATGAAGCGGTTCTTGTCCGAAGGATCCAACAAGGGGGAGCATAGGAATGAGCCCAAGCCGGCCACAGACGATGCCGAGGGGAAGGACGGTAGATTTTTGACACTGGATGTCTGCCTCACGATCTTCGGAGGGTCGGCGGCCTACGACTCCAAGTGCCGCTAGAAGCTTGCGCGCCGCGAGGTCTATACAGCCGAGCCAGCCACACCTTCCTTCCTCCGATGGTCGGAGTCTACCATAACCTTTGATCGGACTGACCACCCAGAAAGCGACCTGCAGCTGGGAAGATACCCATTCGTGGTTGGCCCGATCATCAGCACAAAATGGCTCACCAAGGTACTAATGGATGGAGGCAGCGGTCTCAACATCATGTACACTGAAACGCTCGAGGCCATGGGCATCGACCGATCGTGCATCCGGCCGACCGGGGCGCCTTTCCACGGCATCGTGCCTGGAAAGCAGGCCATGCCACTTGGGCAGATCGATCTGCCCGTCACATTCGGGAATCCGACCAATTATAGGATGGAGACCCCTACCTTCGTGGTGGTCGGGTTCCACGGGACCTACCACGCCATCCTAGGACGTCCATACTACGCAAAGTTCATGGCTGTCCCCAACTACACCTATCTAAAGTTGAAGATGCTAGGTCCATGCGGGGTCATCACCATCAGTACCTTCTTCCAGTGTGCCTACGAGTGCGAGGTCGAGTGCTGCGAACACGCCGTGGCAATTGTCGCCTCCAAAGAGCTTGCGGCCATAAGGGAGGAGGTCATCGAAGAAGCGCCCAACCCCAAGTGGTTGGCTGGGTCTCTCGAGCCTATAGAGGGTGCCAAGGAGGTCCTCATAGACCTCAGTGGCTCCGAGGGCAAAGTGGTGCGCATCGGCACCACGCTTTCCTCCAAATAGGTAAGCGCGCTCGCCAACTTTCTCCGCGCCAACAGAGACATCTTTGCATGGAGACCCTCAGACATGCTAGGCATTCTGAGAGAAGTCGCCGAGCATGCCTTGAAGATTAGGCCAGGCTCCAAGCCGATGAAGCAGCGCCTGCGTCGCTTCGACAAGGAGAAACGTAGGGCCATCGACGAGGAGATTGTGAAGCTTT
Source organism: Miscanthus lutarioriparius (assembly GCA_904845875.1). NCBI lineage: Eukaryota > Viridiplantae > Streptophyta > Magnoliopsida > Poales > Poaceae > Miscanthus > Miscanthus lutarioriparius. The sequence goes on from CAJGYO010000018.1 coordinate 4,577,287, forward strand.
TGGCAGCCGGGTTCATCAAGGAAGTATACCACCCCGAGTGGTTAGCCAATCCTATTCTTGTATGAAAAAAGAGTGGGAAATGGAGAATGTGTGTTGACTACATGGGTCTCAACAACGCGTGTCCAAAGGATCCGTTTCCTTTGCCACGCATAGACCAAGTAGTCGACTCGAACTCCGGGTGCGAAACCCTTTGCTTCCTTGATGCGTACTCTGGGTACCATCAAATCATGATGAAAGAGTCTGACCAGCTCGCGACATCTTTCATCACCCCATTTAGATCGTTCTGCTATGTCATAATGCCGTTCAGCCTGAAGAATGCGGGGGCTACGTAAAAACGCTGCATGCTCAAGTGTTTCGGGATCTCATCGGGCAGACCATCGAGGCCTACGTCGACGACATCGTTGTCAAATCCAAACCGACCGACCAGGTAATAGCTGACCTAGAGCAGACCTTCACAAAACTCTGAGCAAATGGTATCAAACTCAACCTCGAGAAGTGCGTTTTTGGGGTCCCAAGGGGTATACTACTGGGTTTTATCGTCTCCAAGTGCAGCATCGAAACCAACCCCTAGAAGATCTCGACCATCATGAGGATGGGCCCGATCTAGAACATAAAGGGGGTACAACGAGTTACAAGGTGCCTCGCTGTGCTCACCCACTTTATCTTATGCCTCGACGAATGAGGTCTCCCCCTCTATTGGCTTCTAAAGAAGGCCGACCACTTTGAAAGGACGCCCGAGGCCTAGGAGGCACTTGACAAAGTCAAGCAGCTCCTGATGAAGGCCCCGATCCTATCCCCCCAACCAACGGGGAACCGCTTCTGCTCTACATTGTGGCCACCATGCAAGTGGTCAGCGCCGCACTGGTGGTAGAGTGAGTAGAAGAGGGACACGCCCTCAAAGTGCAGCATCCCGTGTACTTCATTAGCAAGGTCTTGTCTGATTCCAAGACTCGCTACCCCCAAATCCAGAAACTCTTGTATGTCGTCCTTATCACTAAGAGAAAGTTACATCACTACTTCAAGTCACATCCGATGACAGTCGTGATGTCCTTCCCTCTTGGCGAGGTCATCCAAAACTGGGATGCCACAGGAAGAATCGTGAAGTGGGCACTCGAGCTGATGGGTCAAGGCATTTCATATGCCCCTCGGATGGCCATCAAGTCCCAAGTGCTGGCTGATTTCGTTGCAGAGTGGATCGAGATCCAAATGCTGCCAGCAGTCGTTGACCAAGAGTACTAAACGATGTACTTTGATGGATCACCGATGAAGAAAGGTGCCGGCATGGGGCTGGTCTTTGTTTCGCCCCTCGGGATACGCATGAGGTACATGGTTTGCATCCATTTCCCCTCCTCCAACAATGTGGCCAAGTTTGAGGCACTCATCAATGACCTATGCATCGCCACCGAGTTAGGTATCTGATGGCTTGATGTCCGGGGCGACTCCCAGCTGGTTATCAACCAAGTCATGAAGGAATCAAGCTACCACAATGCCAAAATGGCTGCGTATTGTCGAGAAGTCCACCAGTTGGAGGACAAGTTCGACGGTCTTGAGCTCAATCACATCCCAAGGCATCTCAATGAGGCGGCCAACACGTTGGCAAAAACAACATCCGGTCGAGAGCCGGTGCCGAAGGGCGTCTTCGCCAGCTATCAGTACAAGCCCTTGGTCTACTATGAGGAGCTGGAATAGACTGGTGATGGGCCATCTGCCTTGGGCTTGTGGGCTAACCAGCCGGTGGCTCCATTTGACCCCGAAGTCATGGAGCTTGACAAGGATCCAGCAACAGAGCTCGACCCTCTGGCCAACTGGAGGACACCTTACCTCGACTACCTCCTCCGTGAGGCGCTGCCGATGGACAAAATAGAGGCTTAGTGGCTCGCACGTCATGCCAAGTCCGTTGTCGTTATTGAGGGCGAGCTCTACAGGCGAAGCCACACCAAGATCCTACAGCGCTGCATCCCCATCGAACAAGGGAAGCAGTTGCTGAGTGATATTCACGATGGGGTCTAAGGGCACCATGCCGCACCTAGGACCCTAGTCAAAAACATGTTCTGATAATGCTTCTACTGGCCGACCATAGTAGCCGACGCTGAACATATTGTGCGCACCTGTGAAGGATGTCAATACTATGCTCGGCAGACCCACCTGCCGGCCCAAGCACTTCAAACGATCCCCATCACGTGGCTGTTTGTGGTCTGGGGGCTCGATATAGTCAGACCTCTCAGGACGGCGCCAGGGGCTATACGCACTTGCTTATCGCCGTAGACAAGTTTATAAAGTGGATAGAGGCTCGACCGATCTCCGCAATCAAGTCCGAGCAAGCCATGCTATTCTTCCTTGACATCGTCCATCGCTTTGGAGTCCCGAACTCGATTATCATGGACAATGGCACGCAGTTCACCGGGAAAAAGTTCCTTCGATTATGCGATGAATACCACATCCGTGTCGATTGGGCCACCATGGCGCACCCCCGCATGAACGGGCAGGTCGAGCACGCGAACGACATGGTCCTATAAGGCTTCAAGCTTAGGATCTTCAACCGGTTAAACAAGTTTAGCAGACGATGGGTCACGGAGCTTCCTACGGTGCTCTAGAGCCTAAGGATGACCCCCAGTCGGGCCACCGGCTACACGCCAATCTTCATGGTCTACGGTTCCGAGGCCATCCTCCCGACCGACTTCGATTATGGAGCACTGAGGGTTAGGGCGTACGACGAATAGGGAGCCAAGGTGTCCCTCGAGGATGCCATGGACTAGCTAGATCAAGTGCACGACGTTGCCCTCCCACGCTCGGCCAAGTACCAGCAAGCGTTGCGCCGGTACCACAGCCGTCGAGTGTGGAGTCAGGCCTTCAACGTCAGGGACCTGGTGGTCCGCCTCGTCTAGAGCAACAAGAACCGCCACAAGCTCTCTCGGCCGTGGGAGGGACCGTACATCATCATGAAGGTGCTCCGACCAGGCACCTATAAGCTCAAGACCATCGACGGTGAAGTCTTCGTCAACGCCTGGAACATCGAACAACTACATCGCTTTTACCCTTAATCTATGCACGCTTTCTCTTATCGGTTTCGCTATTGACTCCACGATCTTTAGTGACACTCGACCGCAGCAACGGCAAGGGGTCGGGCCTCACTTGGGGGGCTAATAAGAGTATATCTATCTGGTAGACATTTTCTATGCCCGACCCTTTCTCACATTAAGATCTAGAAGCAAGGGTTGCGGAAACGAACGCTGAGTAAAACTGGTCAGACCGCAAGAAACCTACGCCCCAGTGGCTAGGGCGTTTTTGCTCACCAGCGTGATCAGAGTTTTTTCACCCGCACCCTGAGCTTTACAGCCTTAACAACAGAAAGGGTCGGAATGCATTAACCTTTTTATACAAAAAGGGGAGAAGAGCTAAAAATCTGTTTGGCCATAACAAAATTTAAGAGCTTGTCCACTCATTACAAGTCCTGTGCTAGAGGGGGCACCTCATTCTCGATGTCGTCCAGCTCAGCGTCGGTGTAGATAGACATGAGAACCATCATGGGTAAGGAGGGATACGGAGCTAAAAATTCTCCTACGGCCCATTCAGGCCTAGGAGTTCGAAGGCTGGCCCTCCGACAGGTTTACAGCCACTCTAGGCGCCCTTAAAGTGAGGGGTGGAAAGGGATGGGCCCACTAGCGGCCAGTACCCGAGCGCACAAGTGCCACGGGCTTCTCGGCCCATGTTCAAGTCTTGGTCGGTTCCCAATCCATGGTTTTTCCTCGAAGAAAGGCAATGAGCCCTTAGGACCGGTCAAATGGACCCGAGAACTATATGGATTGGCCACTGAGAATCTGGAGTCGATCACCAGCTGACCTATGCTAGACCCCCACGAATGGGAAGCCAGGGCCCCACTTGGACTAGCTCATTAACCGCTCAATGAGCACCATGTTTTGTCCATCGAGGAAAAACATGGGACGGCTCAGCCCCTCCGTTTTATCGAAAAAATGCTTGAGGGATGACGATCACAAAGACGAGCTGACCCCTCGACTGGACCCCTGCAACGCGTGGGGGCTTGAGGGAAGTTGGACTGACAAGGAGACTGAATGCATGGTCATAGGACGATGGCTCGGATCCTAGGGAGGGGTACGTACAAAAACTAAGAATAACGTTTCTGAAACAAAAAAACGCTTTCTCTTACCAGTTTCGCTATCGTCTCCTCGATCTTTAGTGAAACCTGACCCCGACAAGGGCAAGGGGTCGGGCCTCACTCGGGCGCTGATAAGGGTATATATATCCATTCTAAAATAGTTGTCATGCTCGACCCTTTCTCACGTTAAAAACCTAAAGGCAAGGTTTGCGGAAACGAATGCTGAGTAAAACTGGTCGGACTGCAAGAAACATATGCCCCAGCGGCTATGACACTCTTGCATACCAGCGTGATTAGAGTTTTTTGCCCACACCTCGATCCTCTACAGCCTTAACAACAGGAAGGGTCAGAATGCATTAACCCTTTTTACACATAAAAAGGGAGAAAGAAGAAATTTGTTCAACCGAAACAAAAGAACAAGCTTGTTTAAACGAAACAAAAGGGTTGTAACTTGTCCGCTTATTACCAATGCGCCGCCTAACCTATCTGACTAAACTAATAGCTCATGGGGATAATTTCATCTTCTATCTTGGCAGAAAGGTCATGCGCCAGGGGAGCCACCTCCTTCTTGATGTCGTCTAGCTCGGCGTCGGTATAGACGGGCGCGAAGTCTTGGCTCATCGTCGCCAGATCGATGTTCTCGTAATGAGAACGGGCGATCATGAACGATCGGTGAACGCCAAAGCGAAGTGCGCCCCTTGCCATATCACATGCCCGGTCCGTGATCTGGGTGGCATGAACCGCGAGCGAGCTTGTCTCCTACTCTGGGGCCAGCTCAAGCTCATCACAGACCAGCTAGATGGTGACGCGCAGGTTGTCGTATTCGTCGCTCTCCATTTGGAGGGTGTCCTTCACCTCGTTGAGCTCCTTCTCTTGGCCACGTCTCTTCACCACCTCTGCTCTGAGATTATCCTCGAGACCTGCCCAAGTCACGTACTGACCGTGTCAAAAGGCTTACCACGGATTCCAGGGAGAAAGACAACAAGAGAAACAGGAGACTTACCGTTGGCATCCGCCTGAAGACTACGCATCTCATCACGCTGCCGAGTCACCTCGGCCTCCAGGCATCGGACCTCTTCTTGGCGCTGACTGACCTTCGCAGCGAGCCCGATGCACATGCCCTCAGCTGCAACCTTCAGGTCCCTCTCCCCCTGAAGCTCATCCTCAAGGTGGTCGATCCGCTGCTGACCGTCGGCGCACTCCTAGTGAGCCAGGTCAATCCCCATGTGGAGCTCCTCTATGGCCTAGAGCAAATTGTCTCGCTCCTTCCGTAGTCGCTCGGCCTCCATGGCATCCGTGTGCACCCTCTCGATTAGGGCCATGAGCTTCTCCTTAGCCTCACGGGCGTCGTCGCGAGTGTCCTTCTCCTGGACTTGGAGATTGGCCACCTCTTGGGCGGTAGGGACAAGCTCGGCCACCTCCTGATGGGTGACAATGAGCTGTGCAGCCAGCCCCTCACTCCACCGCGTCTCCTCAACAAGGAACTAGGACTTCTCCCTGTTGCGGACCATAAGGCGCGGTAAGAGAACATGAGGGTCGGAAGCATGGTCATATCATACCTAGCCAATTGGGGTGACAATGTCACGCATCGAGCATAGCATGGTGGTTAGGGCACGAACCGTGTCCCAAACCTCCAGGTGGACGCTCCCCATTCCCTCTCCTCTGCTCGTCATCGAGGGCAGCCACCCGGACCAGAGATCGGGACGTCCCCGTGCCGACCTCTCTTGCGGCGGTAGCTCCTCCAGAACAGCTCCTCTAGCGATAAAGGGAGCGGGTGACACGGACATGGAGGCTTGCCCTATCACCACATCCGCGAAGGATGCCTCGGTTGCACCCCCTTCCATCCGCCCTACCATGGACATGGCCACCTGCATGGACGAGGGCTCCGGCCGTGCCGCCTCCGCCTGCGATGTCGAGGACACAACCGGCCGCACCACACCCACCACGGGCACCCTGGACATGCCCTCCTCCGCCTGCTCTCCCATGGAAATAGCCATCGGCTACGCCTCCCTGGTCGATGCTGTGGCCGCCCCAACGCCACTCACGCTCACCACCGGTGCGACGCCAGCCGGCTCCTAGCGCGTTTGCCGGAGGAGGATCTTTTTTGGAGCGAACCACAGGAGAGCCCACGTCCTCCAATGCTGTAAGGGACCTGACGGTCAGTTCACGGCAAAAATTTGTTAAGACAAAAGGACAAAAAAACTCTTGACTCACCCTGATGCCGTCATGCGAGGACATTTTGGGGCCGGCTTGCTCGACCCTGGCTGCTCCTCATCAGCACGTTGCTGCTTCAAGCCCTCCCTAGGCTCGGAGGGCTCGGACGAGTCAGAACGACCGCCTCCCGCTGACTCCGGAGGCGTCGCCGAGGGCTCGGACGGAGCGGGGCGACCTGTTTCCACTGGCTTTGGGGCCATTATAGATGGCCTGAACTGAGCAGGACAGTCTGATTCTGCTAGCTCTAGGACCGCCCTCGAAGGCCCAGACAAGGCGAGGCAGCCTGATTCCACCGATTCTGAGGCCGCCGTCGAAGGTCCAGATGGTGCGGGGCAGTTTGTTTTAGCCGACTCCTGGGGCGCGTCCTCCCCCTTCTTCCCCATGGCATGCCGTAGGAAGGCCCCCGCCTGCGGCGAAGATGGGTCCTCGTCCCCGGCGGCTGGATCATCCCACGGGATGGGCGATACAGAGCTGTCATCCTCCTCCTCCTCTTCTTTTTCTTCCTACTCTTCTCCTGATGAACTTTGACGCCGCTTTCCTTGCTGTAGCATCGCTCGCTGCTTTGACCGTCGTTTCTTCTCCTCGTCGTCCTTCTTCTTCTTCCTTTGTTCATCCGTGGCACGATTCGCCGTCCTCTTAGACGCGTGCTCTGGCAGCGGCGCGATGAAGACTAACCCCGCTGGCAGCTCGATGAAGCCCGCATCCGGTCGCATCACAAGATGCCCTGGGATTGGGAACACGGTGTTAGCCTCCCTCGTGGCCTCCTTGATGCGATGCGCGGCGTTGTTGTCGCGAAGCAGCCCCTAGGCGAGTGATATCCCAATGAGCTACACGCCGAGTGTCATCCCGTACAGCGGGAGGACACGCGCCATTAGTGGCGCCACCCTCCTCGTGTGATACCCCCTAATGATGCCAGCCCCGCAGAAGTCGTGGGTCTTCCGGAATGTGACTACTCAGAGGCTCCCTTCTTCTATCACATCATCAGATCCTACGACAGATGTACCAGCAGCATCACAGGCAGCTCCTACCCTAGCTCAGACCTAGACCGCTTCAGTGACACTTCCTGCTTCAGAGGGTCAGTCAGCACAGAGCTCAGGGTTAGATGATGATGCTGCCCAGTTTCAGCTTGCTCCTCGTTCTTCAGCGCTCGACTCGTCCGATGCAGCCCCGCCGACCAGCCCTTAGGTTTTGGTGTTTGACGCCAAAGGGGAGAGGGTTCGAGTATGTAGACTCAGGGGGAGCGACATTTAGGGGGAGCTAGTTAGCTATTAGTCTTTTATATACATTTGGAGTTTTATTTGTGTGATACACTATTACTATTATGCATTCGTGTGTTTACTTTTATGCATACTATTTTATCTATGTGATAGTGATATCTACGTGATTGTGATATATGACATGTGTGCTCTCTACTTTGAATTCTTTAATATGTCATATCACTTGAGCTATGCTCATTTGCCTTTGCTTCCGCGTTTTTACTCCGATGCAAATGAGTCCTTATTGTACTCATGCTTATTTCATATCATTTGAGTACATCATGATGGCTTGGGTTATATAAGCTTGACTAACTCTTTTGTTCTTATTGCTAAAAGCTTATATGATCCAAGCATGTTAAAAACCTCAATTCTTTCACATACTCGAGGTTATATTGTCATCAATCACCAAAAAGGGGGAGATTGAAAGCATCTAGGCCCTAATTGGGTTTCGGTGATTAATGACAATAAAAGATTAATGTGACTAACGTGTGTTTTGCAGAGGCAATTAAGTTAGGTCACGGTAATGGAGATCGATTGGGCAATCGTGGATGTCATGCCCCTACAATGGAAATCGTTTTGGTTTTCAAAGGATGGACGACAAGGTTAAGGATGACTAGTTCTAAGTGTCGTTTGGAGTTGAAGAGACACTTAGAGTAGTTTAGGACTTTGTTTTTCCTTTGGCCGTACTATTAAGGGGGGTATGGACGGGTAGCTTGACCTAAGTGAGTCTAGTGAGTTAGGTGTGGTGCACACTTGTTAAAACTAGCACTAGGTAACTCCTAAATATGCCTAAGATCCTTTGGAGCAAACTTCATTCAAAAATGATCAAGAGTTGGAAGTGAATGGAGGGTCAAAGACTAACTGGACGCTGGCTTCGGTGCGATCGGACACTGGCCGCAGGGTCCGGTCAGTTCATTTGACTGAGGTGAACTAGTCCGGTTTGACCGGACACTAGAGAGGTCAAATGACCGGACGCTGAGGGCCAGCGTCCGATCGACTCCAATAAGGTTCCAAAGAAGAGAATCTGTGACCGGACGCGTCCGGTCAGTGCTGACCGGACCCTGGGGGTTCCACGTCCGGTCGAGTACAGTAAGCATCCAGTGAGGGATAAATGGGACCGAACGCGTCCGGTCAGTGGTGACCGGACCCTGCCAGCGTTTGGTCAACTCTTAATCACTGGTCTGCGGGTTGAACTGACCGGAGCGTCCGGTCAGAATGACCGGAGCGTCCGGTCACCCCACAGAGGCTCATAACGGTTCATTTTTCAGGCTGTCTTATAAATAGAAGCTCCACTCGTGTGTGGAGTTACTTTTGCTCATTTCAATAGCTGAAACACACCTTAGAGAGTGCCAAGAAGAGCAAGGTCCTAGTGAGGTGATTGAGATTTGAGAATCCAAAGAGAGCCCTCATTAGTGAAGATCAAGAGTAGCAAAGTGTGCATCCACCCTTCTCTCTAGGCTTGTTGTGGTCAAGTGAGAGTTTGTGCTTGTTACTCTTGGTGATCGCCATCACCTAGATGGCTTGGTGGTGATTGGGAGCTTGGTGATCATCCGGAGAGCTTGTGGATGACCCAACTCAAGTTGTGAGCGGTTGTTGGTGATTCACCGCGACGGAGTGTTAAAGAATCAACCCGTAGAGAGCACTTGATCCTTGCGCGGATCAAGGGGGAGCTACACCCTTGTGCGGGTGCTCCAACGAGGACTAGTGGGGAGTGGCAACTCTCCGATACCTCGGCAAAACATCGCCACGTTTCCTCTCCTCTCTTTACTTTGAGCATTTACTTTGAGCATTTCAATTCTTGTCATTTACATTCCTAGAATTGCCATGCTAGAGTAGGATTGGAATTAGGTTGCTAAACTTTTGTGCATTAGATCAATAGAAACACTTCTCTAGGCACAAGGGGTTAATTGGGCTAACCATAGGACTTGTTTATTGAAAGAAATTTAGAATTAGCCCAATTCACCCCCCTCTTGGGTATCTTGATCCTTTCAATTGGTATCGGAGCCTCGTGCTCATGTTTTTAAGCTTAATCGCTTAGAGCAAGATGTCTCATGGGGATGGACGTCCTCCTATCTTTGAGGGGGATGATTTTCCATATTGGAAAATTCGCATGGAGGCGTACCTAGAAGCTCTAGATGTTGGAATACTTAGAGCCGCCTCACATGGGTTCCCAAGACCTAGGAATCCCGCACAACTTCAAGGCGATGAAATAAACTATGAAAAATGGAATGCAAAGGCTCGCAACACCATATTTAGAGGCCTTTGCAAAGATGTGTTCAACCGTGTAAGGAACCACAAAGATGCCCATCCACTATGGTCGGATGTTTGTGCGCTCCATGAGGGAACAAAGAGTGAGCGTGAGGAACGCTATCATCTTGTCATAAAAAAGCTCAACTCTTTTGAAATGCTTCCTAAAGAATGTGCTAATGAAATGTATTCATGTTTGAATGTTCTTGTAGAGGAAGTCAATGGGCTCGGACTTACTCAAATGTCACCATCCGACGTTGTGAGAAAGATCTTGAGTGTCCTTTCCATTGACAAATATGGGCATATTGTGACCGTGCTACATCAAGGTGATCTTTCCACCTCTACACCGACACAAATCTTGGGAAAGATCAATGCTCATGAAATGTACATGCACATCACACCTCAAGATGGCTCATCCTCTACTAAGAAGAAAGAAAAAGATTTAGCATTCAAAGCTAGTCAAGATAAGGGCAAGGCAAGACTTGAGTATGAGAGCTCTAGTGATGAAGAAGATGAAGATGAAGATCTTGCTCTCATGGTGAAGAAAGCCGCCAAGATGCTAAAGAAGCTAAACAAGAGTGGCATCAAGTTCGATGGCAAGAAGAAGAAGTTCTTCACAAGCTCTAGGAGAAAGCCAATCTCCGAAATGGATTGCTTCAATTGTGGTGAACTTGGTCATCTAGCACACCAATGCACCAAGCCCAAGAAAGACAAGTTCAAGAACAAGTTCAAGGGCAAGAAAGATGACTCAAGCAATGAAGAAGAAGATGAAAAGAAGAACAAGCCATACAAGAAGAGGGATGGCAAGAAGAGAGACTTCCACAAGAAGAAGAAAAGTGGAAAGGCCTACATTATCGGTGATTGGCTCACGGGCATTGATTCATCTAGTGGATCATCCGATGATGATAGTGACGATGAGAAGGTGGCCGCCATAGCTATTGATCTCTCATCTTCACCGCCATGATCCTCTACACACCTATGTCTTATGGCCAAGGGTGAACGCAAGGTAACTAATAATGATGATAGTAGTGATGATGAGCAAGCTAGTGATGATGATAGCGATAGCGATGATGATGATTCACCTTCATATGATGATCTTGTTAAAATTCTAAGAAAATACACTAAGATCATTAGAAAGAGTAGAGCTAAAATTGAAAAACTAGATGCTAAGAATGATTCACTTTTAGCAAAATGTGATACAATAGAAAAGGCTAATGTTGAGCTTAGAGAAGCAAATGATGCTATGTCATCCAAACTCAAGGAGCTCAAATCTTCTAAGAAAGAGCTTAAAGATAAATATGATAAACTTGAGTGGGTGCACAATGAGCTCATCACTAGCCACAACAAGCTAAAAGATGAATATACTACTCTTAAGATTAATCATGATAATCTTGCTATTGCTCAAGAATTTCTATCCAATGAGCCGCATGATGCTACTAACCATGTTGTTAAGATTGATATAGCTACATCATGTGATGACTTGATCTTTGAGAGCATTGAGCAAGGTTCTAGTATCAAGGGCAAGCAAGTGGTTGAGTGCAATGACTATGATGAGTATGTCAAGCTCAAGAATGACAATGCAAAGCTCAAGAGAGATCTTGAAGAAATCAAAAGCCACAACACCATTGTGCTAGAAACCCTTGATCATGATGGTGACTTGATTCTTGAGAATGAGAAGCTCAAAGAGGAAAATAAGAAGCTCAAGGAAGAAAAGAACAATGATGCTCTTAAGGAAAGAACAAGAAGCTTAAGTTGGAGAAAGAGCATCTCAAGGTTGGATTGAGCAAGTTCACAAGAGGCAAATATCTTCAAAGTGAGCTACTTATGAACACCGTCATGAAGATGGATAGAAGTGGCATTGAATATGTGGCACATGTAGAGAAGAAGAAGGCTCAAGTTTAACAACAACAATCAAAGCCGAAGCCAAAGAGATGCTTTGAGTGTGGACAAGAAGGCCACTTTGCTCATGAGTGCTAAACTCCACCACCACAACCCTTGCCCAAGCATGCTATACCCTTTACCTTCAATGCTCATTACATGCTTAGAAAGGATTCTAGTGGAAAGATGAAAGTCATGTTCTTAGGACCTCCTAACAAGAATAGGCCTAAGAAGATTTGGGTTGCTAAGTCACTTGTTGAGAAGGTGAAGGGTCCTCAACAAGTTTGGGTTCCTAAAGCTTGAATCTCTTGTGTGTAGGTGAACTACAAGACCGGTGGAAGTCATTGGGTTATTGATAGTGGTTGCACACAACATATGACCGGTATTCCTCGTATGTTCACCTCGCTTGATGAAGAAGTAGATGGACAAGAGAGAATTACATTTGGAGATAACTCAAAGGGCAAGGTTAAAGGATTGGGCAAAGTTGCAATATCTAATGATTATTCCATCTCCAATGTGCTATATGTTGCTTCATTGAGCTTCAACTTGCTATCCGTTGGACAATTGTGTGATCTTGGCTTCCAATGCTTGTTCACCGAGAAGGAGGTTGTTGTATCCAAGAAGGATGATGATCAAGTGATATTTTAAGGATTTAGATACAACAACTTATATCTAGTGGACTTCACCTTCGAAGATGCAAATTTGAAGACATGCCTATTCACCAAAACACTTGGGTGGCTATGGCATAGAATACTTGCTCATGTTGGTATGAGTTCGCTCAAGAAGCTAATGAAGAATGATTTGGTGAGAGGATTGAAGGATGTGAAGTTCGAGAAGGACAAGCTTTGTAGTGTATGTCAAGCCGGCAAGCAAGTTGCAAATACTCATCCAACAAAAGCTTTCATGTCAACCACAAGAGTGCTAGAACTCCTACACATGGATTTGTTTGGACCAACAATATACAAGAGCTTGGGAGGAAATCTTTATTGTCTTGTGATAGTTGATGATTATTCAAGGTATACATGGGTGTTCTTCCTTCATGACAAATCCGAAGTTGCATCTTGTTTCAAAAAGTTTGCCAAGAGAGCACAAAATGAATTTGAAGTAAAGCTCAAGAAGATAAGAAGTGACAATGGAAAAGAGTTTGACAACACAAACATAGAGGCATATTGTGATGAAATTAGAATCAAACATGAAGTCTCCGCAACCTATACTCCTCAACAAAATGGTGTAGTTGAGAGAGAATCGGACATTGATCACTCTTGCAAGAACAATGCTAGATGAGTACAACACCCCCGAAGCTCTATGGGTGGAAACAATCAACACTGCATGCTGTGCATCTAACCGCCTATTCCTTCAAAAGTTTCTTGGCAAAACACCTTATGAGTTGCTCAATGGGAAGAAGCCAGACGTCTCCTTCTTTAGGGTGTTTGGTTGCAAATGCTACATCTACAAGAAGCGGCAACACCTAGTGAAGTTTCAAAGACGTTGTGATATTGGTTTTCTTGTTGGTTACTCATCAAAGTCCAAAGCATATAGAGTATTTAATCATGCCACCGGCTTGGTTGAAGAAACATATGATATAGAATTTGATGAATCTAATGGCTCCCAAGGAGCACATGAGAATCTTGATGATATAGGTGATGAACCATTGAGGGAGGCTATGAAGAACATTCCGGTTGGAGACATCAAACCAAAAGATGATGAAGATGATATACAAGTGATTGATCCACCCTCTTCATCAAGTGTGCCACAAGATGGTAAAAAAGATGGGAGAGTAGAAAATGAAGATACTCATGTATCCCATGAGCAAATGGTGGTACAAGCACAAGATGTTGATGCTCCACAACCTCCTCCTCAAGTGGTCAATAGAAGAAACACACCTTTACTACAAGATCATCCACAAGATCTCATCATAGGGAGTCCATCAAAGGGAGTGATGACACGTTCACAAAAACTTGCTTCATTTATTGCTCATCACTCTTTTGTCTCTTGCTTTGAACCTACTAAGGTAGAAGAAGCTCTTCAAGATCCGGATTGGATCAATGCCATGCATGATGAGTTGAATAACTTCACCCAAAATCAAGTGTGGACTCTTGAAGAGCGACCTAAAGGTGCAAGAGTCATTGGAACAAAGTGGGTGTTTCGAAACAAGCAAGATGATCAAGGTGTTGTTGTGAGGAACAAGGCAAGACTAGTTGCAAAGGGGTTCTCTCAAGTTGAAGGTTTAGATTTTGGAGAGACCTTTGCACCGGTTGCAAGACTAGAAGCCATTTGTATCCTACTTGCATATGCATCACATCATAAAATAAAATTATATCAAATGGATGTGAAAAATGCATTTTTAAATGGTTTTATTAATGAACTAGTCTATGTTGATCAATCTCCTAGGTTTGAAGACCCTAGATATCCTAATCATGTTTATAGGTTGTCCAAGGCATTATATGGGCTTAAGCAAGCCCCAAGAGTGTGGTATGAGCGCCTTCGGGATTTCCTCATAGAGAAGGGCTTCACCATTGGGAAGGTCTACACCACACTATTCACCAAGAAGCTTGATGGGTATATCTTCATTTGTCAAGTATATGTTGATGATATCATCTTTGGATCATCAAATGAAGATTCTTGCAAAGAATTTGGTGAATTAATGTCGAAGGAGTTCGAGATATCCATGATTGGTGAGCTTACATTCTTTCTTGGTTTTCAAGTCAAGCAATTGAGAGAAGGGATCTTCATCTCTCAAGAGAAATATACAAAAGATGTTCTCAAGAGATTCAAGATGGATGAATGTAAGCCAATCAAGACACCAATGCCTACTAATGGACATCTCGACCTAGATGAGGGAGGTAACAAAGTTGATCAAACTCTCTACCATTCTATGATTGGTAGCTTGTTGTATTTAACCGCATCTAGGCCCGACATTATGTTTAGTGTGTGTATGTGTGCAAGATTTTAAGCTAATCTTAAGGAAACTCATTTAATTGCCGTAAAAAGAATCATTAAGTATCTTAAGTACACACCAAGCATTGGCCTTTGGTATCCCAAAGGAGCTAGATTTGAACTAATTGGCTATTCCGATTCGGTTTATGCCGGATGCAAAGTTGATAGAAAAAGCACATCCGGAGGGTGCTATTTGCTTGGTAGATCACTTATGTCTTGGTCCTCCAAGAAACAAAATAGTGTGGCTTTGTCCACCGCCGAAGCGGAATACATTGCCGCGGGTGCTTGTTGTGCACAAATATTATACATGAAATAAACTTTGCTAGACTATGGTGTAGTTGTAGATAAAGTACCTCTTTTGTGCGATAATGAAAGTGCGGTAAAACTTGCAAATAACCTGGTTCAACACTCTCGCACCAAGCACATAGATATTCTCCATCACTTTCTAAGGAATCATGTTGCTAAACATGATATATCACTAGAAGGTGTAAAAACCGAGGATCAATTGGCGAATATCTTTACTAAACCGCTAGATGAGGCTACATTTTGTAGATTGTGGAATGAGCTTAATGTACTTGATTTTAGTAACTTCACTAAAAGTTGAGCTTGTGTTGTCCCTTGCATTCATTGTAATATACAACATGTTTATTTCATGGCAATGCATGTAGAGCTTGTCTAACATGGTTAAGATAACCGCCGAAAAGCATGTGAAGAAGCTTAACCTTGGATCAATCTTGACAAGCAACTAGATTTACTTACAAGTATTGCATATGCTTGAATGTTGTTTTGTCGTTTTGTTCCATTTGCCCTCTTATTGCCTATTTTCTTAAAAAGAATTATAGCCTAAGGCAAAATATTCTGAAAAACTTGAGGGTTTGAGAGAGGTCACTCACATCAGTCCCAATCGGTGTTTATTTGGATCTTATTCATGTTGGGACTTGATTGGGAACAGGCAACGCGAAGGAACATCGAAGATTTGCTACAAAAGAGTGATCGGACGCTGCACCGGACCCTGATGTCCAGCGTTCGGTCAGTTCACAGGAGGTGAACTGCTGCTGAAGGAGTGACCGGACTCTGCGTTTGTGTGTCCGGTCAGGAAGGATTCCAGCGTCCGGTCGATCTACATGGCGTTAAAGGCATCTAACCAGACCCTGCCTGCGTCCGGTCATGGACCACCGGACGTGCCCGGTCACGATTTCAGAGAAATTGGACCTCTCTGGAATCGACCGGACGCTGGGTGGTAGCGTCCGATCGCTACCATCGGAGCGTCCGGTCAGTAGATAACATGCGGAATCAGATCTCCTTCCCCGTTTCCTTCTCTGTTACGCGTGGGGTCCTCATTTAACCGCAGCCATCGCGAGCGTTCTTGACCTAACCCCGTACGTCGCCATCACCGAGCCTCCTGTACGCTGTGCCCTAGCCGCCGCAGCTCTCCCGTGCCTGAGCGCCGCACCGCCACAGCCATCGTCTCCACGCCGCAGCTGTCCCGTGCCTCCGCCTCCGCACAGCCGCGCCCGCGCTGAGCCGCCGCTGCCACCTGCGCCTTTGTTCCCGCGCGCCACCGCAGAGAGCCCGTGTGCCTGCTTGCGCTGACCACGTTGCACCACTGCCCTACCTTCACGCCAGCGTAGCTTGTGTTGTCTCCACCGCTCCGGTAAGACCCTGACCTAACGTCGTCATACCCTAATCCCGCACTGCTATCAAGCATTGACTTCAAAGCACATCCAGGGCCGCTGATTCATCGAAGTGCTTCGCCAACCATAACCCTAGCCCGGTTCCGAGGTTCCCTGTGTGATGTCTCTTCTTTTCTCGGATCGCCGGTTCGTCAGGTAGCATGCCAGTCGCTTCAATTTCGTACCTACATTGCTTGCTCCATAGGATTTTCGCATCTATTAGATATATCGTATTTACTTGTATATCCATCTATTCCATCGTGCAGCGAGTCGGTACCATTGAGGTCGTGTGGTAGTTGTCAGTCAACTCGTAGCCAAGCTCGCGAGTACGGATTGAGGCCAAGCCTCGGAAGTGTCAGGGCAGTTACTCTTGACAGCGGCAGTTGTTCTTGTTGGCAGCAGTTGATCTTTTCAGATGGCTCGCACGAAGAATGTCAGGGGTGGTCCAGGAGATGATGATCGGAGGCCTCTGCCTCGCCTGCCTGCAGATCCAAAAGGCAAGGCGACAAATAAGATTGCATCCAAGAAGAGGAAGTACCCAGATGTAGAGATAGCTCGTGCAGCAGCAGTTGCAGAGGCCGCAGAGCGTGCTGAGAGAGGAGGTGCTCGTAGTGGGGTTGTGATTGCAGATCAGCAGCTTACACCAGCACAGAGGGCAGCAGTTGAGGAGGCTGAGCATTTTCATGGTAGTCCACCTGGGACTGTCGTGATGGCTGGACGTCGTCTGGCTATTGAGGAGACTCAGCCTCAGGGGGAGTCACAGCAGCAGCCCCCACCAGCAGAGCCTCAGCCAGCTCAGGAGACATAGGAGGACCAGCAGCCCAAGGAGGCCAAGGAGACAGAGCAGTCACCATAGCCATAGCTACGCCACTCTGGTCGTACCCGTGCTCCAGTCTCACCGAGGCCGCCGACACAGCGGAGGGGATCTCGTCCACCGCCTAGACCACAGGGTCCTCCTCTAGTGGTACATCTTGACTTGAGGGCCGCCACGGCCAAGAAGGTTCAGCAGCTTCGCTTCGTGGAGTTTGATGTGTGGTTTCCTCTGAGGAGGGATGAGAGAGCAGCAGAGGGTTTCTACACGCCACTGCAGGAGGATTTCTACAATGCTTATCTCAACAGTGGGGCAGTGTTCATATCTCAGCAGGTTTGTAGTATAGAGTCTATTGTGGCAGTAGCCGGAGAGCATATCCACCCCTACTTATCATATTTGCCCAGGCTGACAGATCTGATTGGCTGGACAGGATTGTATGTACCATCTTGGGTTCGGCGGTTCTATGCTTCGCTCTATGTTGACCCGCATCATAACTTTATACACTTTGCATTCAGAGGCAGAGACTACAGGATGATGAGTTTTAGGGTCAAGGAGATACTGAGGCTATAGGAGCAGCCTATCAAGTTACATGAGGTTTGATATGGACAGCAAGAGCCTCCCAGGTGTCCTCATGGTGGTAAGGTGCCACCTACAGAACTTGTGCGCCATTGCTTCAAGGAGCCCTTTGGTGAGGGGTCGAGGAGGAACCCCAGTGACCTTACACCTACAACTAGAATGCTAGAGGCTATCATTAGGAGGACACTACTTCCTAGGTTGGGATACAGAGAGGGCTTGACTCACCTCCAGCTTTGGCTCCTCAATGCCCTGATGCAGCAGACAGTGTTCGATATTTGGGATCTTCTTCTGTCTGAGATGGAGGACACGATAGCTGAGGGCTTCAAGGGTCGCAGGCAGCTCCCGTATGCACATTGGATCACTTTCCTTATGCTTAAGGCTGTGCAAGTTAGGACACCAGAGATGATTGCATAGTACAGAGGTGCTACCATAGAGTTCCAGCATATAACATGGCATAGAGGATCAGACATAGCACTCCTCAGGCACCCAGTCAGCCTCGCCATCGCCTAGATGTACCAGAGTCTACAGCTCAACAGGACGAGATTATCAGAGGCATAGCAGCTACTGAGGAGGAGCAGCTTGAGGCTCAGCAGGACAGGAGCGAGTCTTGTGACAGTTCGGATGACGACTACCTGCCTATTCCTCAGATGCCTCCACGCAGACACGATGCAGAGGCCAGTAGTTCTAGCTCAGCTCCACCTGCACTGCAGACGGACCCCGCTCTCATTGCTATTCTTGAGCGGATGCAGCAGGATTAGGCACGACACGCTCAGGAGACCGCTGCCAACTTTGCACAGTTTCAGGCTCATCAGGACGAGTTCCAGCGCCAGCAGCAGGTCCTCTAGCAGCAGCAGCAGTAGATGCATCAGCAGCAGTTACTCAAGCAGCAACAGCTTATGGGATTCATGCAGCATGTAGTGACAGCTCTTGGGGCCCCACAGCCACAGCCTTCGCCCCAGATTGCTCAGCCTGCCACCACTACGACGACTCCAGCAGTACAGCCCAGTGGGCTTCAGAGTCAGGGACAGCCTCCAGCTTAGTTTGCTTCTCCCCCAGTACAGGTGTCCCAGTGGTTATCCTCGCTAGTGGTAGCCCCACAGTTCACACCAATTTAGACGGGCTTCACACCGGATCAGTCATCCTCGCTATTTGTGCCTGACACGTCAGTCTCCAGGAGTCTTGGAGCATCTTTCAGCGAGCTGATAGGGATGCCTACACCGCCACATATGCATGCCCCAGGTCCTTCTACAGCAGCTCCTGTCGCCGTGACTACTCAGAGGCTCCCTTCTTCTATCGCATCATCAGATCCTACGATAGATGTACCAGCAGCATCACAGGCAGCTCCTGCCCCAGCTCAGACCCAGACCGCTTTAGCGACACTTCCTGCTTCAAAGGGTCAGTCAGCACAGAGCTCAGGGTTAGATGATGATGCTGCCTAGTTTTAGCTTGCTCCTCGTTCTTCAGCGCTCGACTCGTCCGATGCAGCCCCGCTGACCAGCCCTTAGGTTTTGGTGTTTGACGCCAAAGGGGGAGAGGGTTCGAGTATGTAGACTCAGGGGGAGCGACATTTAGGGGGAGCTAGTTAGCTATTAGTCTTTTATATACATTTGGAGTTTTATTTGTGTGATACACTATTACTATTATGCATTCGTGTGTTTACTTTCATGCATACTATTTTATCTATGTGATAGTGATATCTACGTGATTGTGATATATGACATGTGTGCTCTCTACTTTGAATTCTTTAATATGTCATATCACTTGAGCTATGCTCATTTGCCTTTGCTTCCGTGTTTTTACTCCAATGTAAATGAGTCTTTCTTATTGTACTCATGCTTATTTCATATCATTTGAGTACATCATGATGGCTTGGGTTATATAAGCTTGACTAACTCTTTTGTTCTTATTGCTAAAAGCTTATATGATCCAAGCATGTTAAAAACCTCAATTCTTTCACATACTTGAGGTTGTATTGTCATCAATCACCAAAAAGGGGAGATTGAAAGCATCTAGGCCCCTAATTGGGTTTCGGTGATTAATGACAATAAAAGATTACTGTGACTAATGTGTGTTTTGCAGAGGCAATTAAGTTAGGTCACGATAATGGAGATCGATTGGGCAATCGTGGATGTCATGCCCCTACAATGGAAATCGTTTCGATTTTCAAAGGATGGACGACAAGGTTAAGGATGACTAGTTCTAAGTGTCGTTTGGAGTTGAAGAGACACTTAGAGTAGTTTAGGACTTTGTTTTTCCTTTGGCCGTACTATTAAGGGGGGTATGGATGGGTAGCTTGACCTAAGTGAGTCTAGTGAGTTAGGTGTGTTGCACACTTGTTAAAACTAGCACTAGGTAGCTCCTATATATGCCTAAGATCCTTTGGAGCAAACTTCATTCACAAATGATCGAGAGTTGGAAGTGAATGGAGGGTCAAAGACTGACCAGACGCTGGCTCTGGTGCGACCGGACGCTGGCCGCAGGGTTCGGTCAGTTCATTTGACTGAGGTGAACTAGTCCGGTTTGACCGGACGCTGGAGAGGTCAAATGACCAGACGCTAAGGGCCAGCGTCCGATCGACTCCAGTAAGGTTCTAGAGAAGAGAATCTGCGACCGGACGCGTCCGGTTAGTGCTGACCGGACCCTAGGGGTTTCGCGTCCGGTCGAGTACAGTAAGCATCCAGTGAGGGAAAAATGGGACCGGATGCGTCCGGTCAGTGGTGACCGGACCCTGCCAGCGTCCGGTCAACTCTTAATCACTGGTGTGCGGGTTGAACTGATCGGAGCGTCCGATCAGAATGACCGGAGCGTCCGGTCACCCCGAAGAGGCTCATAACAGTTCATTTTTCAGGCTGTCTTATAAATAGAAGCTCCACTCGTGTGTGGAGTTACTTTTGCTCATTTCAACAGCTGAAACACACCTTAGAGAGTGCCAAGAAGAGCAAGGTCCTAGTGAGGTGATTGAGATTTGAGAATCCAAAGAGAGCCCTCATTAGTGAAGATCAAGAGTAGCAAAGTGTGCATCCACCCTTCTCCCTAGGCTTGTTGTGGTCAAGTGAGAGTTCGTGCTTGTTACTCTTGGTGATCGCCATCACCTAGACGGCTTGGTGGTGATTGGGAGCTTGGTGATCATCCGGAGAGCTTGTGGATGACCCAACTCAAGTTGTGAGCGGTTGTGGGTGATTCACCATGACGGAGTGTTAAAGAATCAACCTGTAGAGAGCACTTGATCCTTGCACGGATCAAGGGGGAGCTACACCCTTGCGCGGGTGCTCTAATGAGGACTAGTGGGGAGTGGCGACTCTCCGATACCTCGGCAAAACATAGCCGCGTTTCCTCTTCTCTCTTTACTTTGAGCATTTACTTTGAGCATTTCAATTCTTGTCATTTACATTCCTAGAATTGCCATGCTAGAGTAGGATTGGAACTAGGTAGCTAAACTTTTGTGCGTTAGATCAATAAAAACACTTCTCTAGGCACAAGGGGTTAATTGGGCTAACCATAGGACTTGTTTATTGAAAGAAATTTAGAATTAGCCCAATTCACCCCCCCCTCTTGGGCATCTTGATCCTTTCAAGGGTGATGCGGTGTTTTAGCTTGGCTGAGCAGCCTCATGTATTAGTTTGATCGTGGTGAAGTCGGTTTCGGTTTTGTGTCAATAGTTTAGTGGTAGTCGCTGCTTTAAAATCCATGCACAGCACGTTCTCGGGCTAGGCGCGGTCACCAGGCCACGGGGGCACACTGTTGCGGCGTTGGCAAGCTCTGCATGTCCACACACGCTACCGTGCTTGGCTGGCCTGGTCGCCCTGACCTGACCGCGAGGAGCCGCCGATGCTGTGGCTTGCCCGACTGAGCGGCGCTGCCCCTACCCCGTGCGCTGCTGGTGCCTAGCCGTGCCAACACGCCTGAATGTGAGTGGTCGTCTCCCATCAATTCCATGCACCCACAGCTCCCCGAAGTTGTGCATCGCCCCGTAGGTGAGGATCGACCTCCTAGGTGCGTCAGAGGGGCTCTCGGTTGGCCGGTGTGGCCGCCCCATGCCAGCCGACGCCACGCCGGTGAGCATGGCAGCATCGGGGACTGGCCGGATGTGAAGATGGGTTAGGGTGAGGGCCTATTGGCATAAGGGCCGACCGTAGGAACAGGGCGCATAAGAGTTGCGTTAATACTAGAAAGAGCAAGGACGTTTTTGCAAAAGCACCACACACGCGGGCTGCCTCCCGCCGTGGGCCGGCCTGTGTGCGTGCGCGTGCACGAGCCGTGCGTGAGTGGGCCGTGTTCGCGTGGTTGTGGGCCACGCTGGTGAATTCGTTTTTCCTTTTATTAGAAAATAGAAATAGCCTTATATTTTAGTTTCTATGCTGAGCTTTGATAATTAACAACAATTCATATAGGTGTCCAGAAATCATGAAACCAATTTTGTTAGGATCTTAAATTCATTATGTATCTATTAGTATAATTATTTCATACATATCTGTGATGAAACTGAGGTCTATTAAATTAATTGGAAATACTTAATATTATTAGGTTAATAATTGTAGGATTTTTTGTGGGAAAATGGTAATAGCTTTAGCTCTAAAAAAAATTTGGTAGTTTTCTAGTATTATTATGTGCTCGCTGTAATTTTTGTAGCCTTAGAATAGGCTAAGCTTTAGGGTAGTTAGATACTCCTTGTTTTAATATATGTTAAATCGCTAGTAGATGCAAGAATATATTTTAGTTGTTAAGTTAATACGTCTTAGATGAATTTGTACCGTGTTTGATGAAAATACTAGTTAGCTTAGTATCTTAGTCATTAGAGTGAGCTTAGTAGATGAGTGGATGTACTCTTATTTTAAGAGCTGTTGTTGCTAAAATACTAAGGGTTGCATCATCGTTGCATGCATGTAGAGAACGAGTTGTTGGAGTTCGTGACCACCGGAGAGCAGGAGTACGAGGAGGTGATTGAGGAGTATGAGGAGGAGGTTCTCGTACAGGAGGAAGCCTTGGAGCCACCGGCGACTGACTTAGCTGACAATCCACCTGCCCAAGGCAAGCCCCGGTGCATAACACTTATTTTGAATAATCACTGGATATATATGTGATGTGCATTTACGTTACAGAATTTATATTGAAACTACATGCATAGATAAACCGACCTATAAGTCCTACTAGCATAGATCAAGTAGCTGCTATGCTTAGGCTATCGGCAGCAAGAGTAACCTATCGTTACTCACAATCGGTGATTATTATTATTACTCTCATGATAAAATGGTGAAAGGAGATGGAGACCGGGCAGGAATATGGTACGAGTACTGGTAGGTGTAATAGGTTGTGCCCCACGGCCAATGGGGCATAGCTTGCTTACACTATTTTCCCTATCCATGTCAGTTAAGGACCATCCATTGATGTGGATGGTAGTCAAGTCACAGACTTATTATCATGAGCACATACTTGCTTATGGGAGCGGGAAGACTCATTGCTCTCTTGTCGTGGGTTCCGGCTCTTTCTGGACCGACTGATTGGGAGCGGGATGGTGGAGGTCTAAGCACCACACTGAGTCTAGGACTCACGAGTGGGGGCTTGGAGTCCAAGTTTGGACGGGGACCTAGACCCCTTGATAGGAGAGTGGTGGGTTGGTCTTGCTTCTGCTTGGGGTGCAAGCGGGGCATGTGTTTTGGGGTACCCAGCTGGGATACATTGGTTCGTGTAACGCTGCGTGATACGGTACGACTTGGCTATGATCTAGCACCATAGTAAGAACTAGAAGATGAAAGGGGATGAATGGATCTGATTGCTCAACTCTTGCTTGAAAGTAGAACATGTGCTTACATGGAATGGTTAGCTAATGGACTAATCATGACTGCTAATAAAATGCATACATAAGGATTCACTACTAGTAATGCTTTTCGCAAAAAGGAAACCCTACAAACCATAAAGCTTATCATATCCTTTGGAGTCAGGAAATTATTCCAACTAGTCAGGTAAGTCTTACGAGTACATTGTGTACTTAGGGTTTATTTACCCCTATTGCAGGTGCAGCTTGAGGAGTGGCTGTTGTGTGGAGGATTCTTCTAGTGGGCACATACGGATCCTTGTATCTTATCATTAGATATTTATTTCAACTCCGCTATTTAAATTCCGCACTCTGAACTTGGTATTATAATAATGTATTACTGAGAACTCTTGTTGTATGAAATGGACTAAGTGTAGTAAACTCCTTCTCATTATTAGATTCTAGATGAAAAACGTGGATTGTTTGAGTTCTCCCTTGGGGTGTGCTCGACGGAATCGCCCGGTGTAGCTTACTTTTAGGGTGCTTAGTGTCTAGTGAAAGACAAACGCCTTCAAAGGTGTGTTATTTTAGGCGGATCTGCCACAGATGGTATCAGAGCTAATAATGAGTTATGAGTTTCATAACTCTTTTTAAAACCTAAAATTTGACCAACAAAAGTTTTGCGAAAAGTAGGATGCGATAAAATTATGTAAATAAGTATAAGCCCTAGCAATATGGTCTATCTAGGAAAGCGGCACTAGTTTTATCTAATTAATTTTCTACAGGTACACTAACTTACACTGCGTAAGAATCGTTTAGCAAGCGAAAAGTGAGTTTGCGATGTGCCAAAAAAAATTACGAATGCCGCTATATTCTGGCTTGAGTGAATGGGTAGGCCGATGCATGCATCATGAAAAGAGAATCTTGTCTAAACTAAACTCCCCCACACGTATAATTTGGATTAGTGATTTAATAGGATAACCTAAAAGAATACTTTAATAAAAGCCTTATCATTTCTCTAAGGCTTCATTTGGATGTAGATATTGGAGAGCTTGGAATTGAATTGGGTTGAATACCAAATCAGACTAGTTTTGGAAATGGATACAATACCAAAGGTATTGTTTGGATGCAGATGAAATTGCTAGATAGAATTAAACTGAGTGGCAAATACCAATTCATGTTTGGATATCCATATCATCAAATTGGAATTGATAGACAACATCTCATCCCCTCTGCCACCCATGGAGCGCAGCCCACCAGCGGAGGAAGGCAGGGAGCGACGGCAAGGCCCACTGGCGATCGAGGCAGGGAGGGGCGGTGCGGTCCATCGGCGAGGGAGGCAGGGAGCTCCGACGACGCCGCCGGCGACAGAGGCAGGGAGGGGCAGCGTGGCCCGCCGAGGAGGGAGGCAGGGAGCAATGATGATGCCGTCGGCGATGGAGGCAGCGAGGGACAGCAGGGCTCACTAACGATGGAGGTAGGGAGGGGCAGCGCGGCCCACCAACGAGGAAGGCATGGAGGGGTAGGGTGGCCCACCGGCGATGGAGGCAGGGAGCAACGGCGATGCCGCCGGCGATGGAGGTACGGAGGGGCGACGTGGCCTACCGGTGAGGGAGGCAGGGAGCGACGGCGACACAAGGGAGGCAAGGAGCGGTGGCGCGGCTTCTCATGTCGAAGACGAAGGGGGTGAGAGAGAGACGCGGGGGACGGGGGCGACGTGATTCTAGTGAATATGGAGGGGCTCGG
Organism: Miscanthus lutarioriparius; assembly: GCA_904845875.1. Taxonomy (NCBI): domain Eukaryota; kingdom Viridiplantae; phylum Streptophyta; class Magnoliopsida; order Poales; family Poaceae; genus Miscanthus; species Miscanthus lutarioriparius. Next base: position 4,602,491 of record CAJGYO010000018.1, read on the forward strand.
CTCGGTATCAAGGGTGAAGGGGTGAGAGCAGGACCAATACCAGCTGGTATTGAGTTTCATTTCCAATTCCAAATTTCATGACATGCAAACAGCGGCATTCAGTGTTAGCAATTCCAATTCTGAATTCTGAGTCTCAATACCTACTTCCAAACGCAACCTAAGTCTCTTATTCCTAATCTGGAGGGTTGTCCCTAATGGTTGGTTCTTATCTGTTTACAGATGAACCTGAGGTCTGGTCAGGGGAGTACCAGCGCTGGGGTAGACCAGGGTGATAACGGTCGTGTTGAGGATAATGGCAACACCAATGGGGACAGACACGAGGCCCCACTTCTGGCTCCTCCTCCTCCGCCACCACCACCTCCAATGACCCATGCGGAGATGATGGCGGAGATGCTGGCTACTTGGCGCGAGCCAGCCCGTGCCTTGGAGATGCTTGCCTAGGCTATTGGTGGCTTCGCCTGTGGAGGCCCCGGTGCCAACGGCGAGAACGGGGGTGGTGCCTGCGCTCCCATGGGGCCCTGTTCCCACTAGTACTTCCTGAAGACACACCCGCCCATGTTCACGCCAACTGCTGAGCCTTTGGATGTGGCTCATTGGCTTTGTATTCTGGAGCAGAAGTTTCAGCTGCTCACTGTAACTGAAGAGTAGAAGGTGCGCTTTGCTGCACAGCAGCTTCTGGGGTCTGCCAGTGCATGGTGCGATACTTTCAATGCCATGCAGCTGGTGGACCACCGTGTGACTTGGTAGGAATTTATCACTGCTTTCTGTGAGTACTATATTCCCGTTGGTTTGCTGAACAGGAAGTTGACTGAGTTCCTAGATCTGAAGCAAGGGAGTATGACTGTGATGGATTATGTGAACAAGTTCAACCATCTTGCACAGTATGTTGGGACCCATGTAGACACTGATGAGAAGAAGAGGGATCATTTCTACCACGACCTCTCTTGCATCTTGCAAAAAGAGTTGTACACTAGGGGATATCAGACTTTTGGTGCTTTGATGAATGCAGCCATTGCTATGGAGGGACTTCAGCGTGATTCTCAGGCGGAGTGGAAGCACAAGAGGGTGATCACTAGGTCTTCTAGTCACCCACAGTCACAGAAGGTACAGGTTGTGAGGAGGATGTCCTATCACTCTCCGGGTAGACAGTCGTCTCGCCAAACTCAGCAGACTCACCAGGAACCTCTCACTCAGTACCGTGCACCTACTCAGCAGGTGCAGCAGCCTCAGGGATAGTAAGTTTCGCCTCGTTAGGGATAGGGGAACAAGCCGGGTGCTTTGTTTCAAGTGTGGCAAGGAAGGCCACTATGCTCATGAGTGCCCCCAGAACCAGCTTACTCAGTCTTCTCAGCCTTCAACCAACTCTCGTCTGGTCAAGAGGACGATTATCAAGACAGTGTCCATAAGCCGCTTTGGACAAGTCAACTTCACTGAGGCTGAGGAGATTTTGTAGAATGAACCTGTAATGGCTGGTATGTTTACCATTGATTCCCACCCAGCATATGTGTTGTTTGATTCTGGTGCATCACATTCATTCATACGCATGGGGTTTGCACAGAGGCACAATATATCTCTTATGGCTATTCCTATTGCCTATAGAATCGGTACTCTGGGTGTGCAGTTGGGCATTAATACTCAGACGGACACAGTCAGATTAGTGCTAGCCACTCACACTTACCGCCTCCAGTTCATGGTGCTACCTGGGCAAGGCATAGATGCAATTCTGGGCATGAACTGGTTGTAAGTTTATGGGGTAGTCTTGAACCTTAAGTAGAGACTTGTTGAGTTATGGCTTTCTTCTTCCGAGGATAGGATGTCTCTCCTTATGCTCTTAGATCCAGCCCTATCAGTTATTGCTCATACTAAAGCCTCTCCTGATCTTGCCTCTATTCCTATAGTCTGTGAGTTTCTGAATATCTTTCCTGAAGATCTACCTGGGTTGCCACCGGATAGGGACGTGGAGTTTACTGTTGAGTTAGAACCTAGCACTGCTCCTATTTCACGGCGTCCTTACCACATGGCTCCAAAGGAATTGGCAGAAATGAAGAAGCAGCTAGAGGAATTGTTGGAGAAGTGATTCATCCGTCCTAGTTCTTCACCATAGGGTTGTCCAGCTATTTTTGTGAAGAAGAAGGATGACATTTTGATATACTCCAAGAACAAAGAAGAGCATGCACAACATCTTCGGATAGTACTAACTCGATTAAGGGAACACAAGATATATGCTAAATTCAGCAAGTGTGAGTTTTGGTTAGATCGAGTGCAATTTTTGGGACATGTTCTGACACCTGAGGATATCTCAGTGGACACAAGCAAGGTGCAAGATGCGTTAAATTGGAAGTCTCCAATGTCAGTACATCAGATTTGTCAGTTCCTTGGTCTTGCTAGTTATTATCGGTGCTTCATTTCTGACTTCTCCAAAATAGCCCAACCAATGACCAAGTTGCTCTAGAAAGATATCAAGTTTGTATGGAGTCTGGCTTATGAAGAAATTTTCCAAGCTCTGAAGCATTTTCTTACCATTGCTCCTGTTCTCGCCCAACTAGATATTGACAGGCCATTTGATGTGTATTGTGATGCCTTAAGGATTGGATTGGGATGCGTGCTTATGTAGGATGGACGTGTGATAGCTTATGCTTTACGCCAGCTGAAAAAGCACGGGGTGAATTATCCCACCCATGATTTAGAGCTGGCTGCTGTGGTGCACGCTCTAAAAATTTGGAGGCATTATTTGTTGGGAAATAAAGTGCATATTTCTACATATCACAAGAGCCTCAAATATATTTTCACTCAGTCCGAGATGAACATGAGGCAACGGTGATGGCTAGAGCTAATCAAGGATTATAATTTGGAGGTTCATTACCATCCTGGAAAAGCTAATGTGGTAGCTGATGCCTTAAGTCGGAAGTCGTATCAAGTTGAAGAAGAATCTTTGTCTCTCAACCATTCTGAGGTGTTAGCCCATATTGCTCTAGTCTCAAATTTACTTGAGAAAATTATTATAGAGCAAAGGCAAGATGTTTCAGAAATTCCGCATATCAAGAAGTTAATTGCCGAAGGGCGGGGTCCTCATTTCAGTGTTGATGACCAAGGTGTGGTGAAGTTCAAGAACCGATTGGTGATTCCCTCAAGTGATGAGCTTAGGAGAAAAATTTTGGATGAAGCTCACAATTCCAAGTTATCCATTTATCTAGGGAGTAACAAGATGTATCATGATTTGCGTCACTTGTATTGGTGGCCAAATATGAAACAGGATATTATCAAATACATCTCAGAATGTGACATTTGTGGAAGGGTTAAGGCGGACCATATGCATACACCTAGATTTCTACAGCCCTTGCCTATCCCTGCTTGGAAATAGGAGGATATTTCCATGGACTTTGTTGTGGGTTTGCCTCGCACGGTAAAGGGGTATGACTCTATTTGGGTCATTATGGATTGCCTTACCAAGTCCGCTCATTTCCTCCCGATGGATACAAGGTATTCAGCCAAGAAGTATGCTAAGTTGTATCTTGATCGGGTTGTGACCCTACATGGAGTTCCTCTTACCATTATTTCTGATAGAGGGTCAGTCTTTGTCTCTCATTTCTGGGAGCAACTCCAGAAATGTCTTGGTACTCGTCTCCTCAGAAGTTTAGCTTATCATCCGCAAGCTAACGGTCAGACAGAAAGAGTCAATAAGGTACTTGAGGATATGTTGAGGGCTTGTGTCATCTCTTTTCTAGAAAAGTGGGACAAATGCTTGACTCTAGCTGAGTTTTCTTATAACAATAGCTATCAAGAAAGCATTCGTATGGCACCTTTTGAGGCCCTGTATGGCAAGAAATGTAGAACACCTCTTAACTGGGTTGAAGTTGGTGATCGTGGTTATTTTGGACCTAATTTTATCAAAGAAGCTCGAGAGCAAGTTAGTGTTATTCAGAGTAATTTGAAGGTAGCTCAAAATCGTCAAAAAACTTATGCGGACAAGCGAAGAACGTCGTTGCAGTTTGAAGTTGGTGACCATGTGTACCTAAAGGTATCCCCGATGAGAGGTGTGCATCGGTTCAGAGTCCATGGAAAGTTAGCTCCTCGTTATGTCAGGCCTTATAAGGTTTTGGAGCGATGTGGTGTGGCTGCTTATCGTCTCCAACTTCTGGATATCTTGTCGGCAGTATATAATGTCTTTCATGTATCACAATTAAAGAAGTGTTTATGAGTTCCTGAGGAAGTGGTGGAAATTGAAGGACTCCCTCTCCAACCTGATCTTTCTTATATTAAGCATCTTGTCAAAATCTTGGATGAAAAAGAGAGTCACTAGGAACAAAGTGGTGAAATTTTATAAAGTCTAGTGGCAAAATCATTCAGCGGACGAAGCAACTTGGGAGCAGGAGAGTTATATTCTAGAGCATTATCCATATCTTCTCTCCGGTGTGCCGAGGTAATAGTTATGTTAAAAGCTCACTCTTACCCTTTTTCCTACACTAGGCACTCACACGAAATCTTGGGATGAGATTTTGTTTAAGGGGGGAGGGTTGTAACAGCCTTGGTGTTACACCCTAAATCATTTACTAAAACATGTCATGAGCATCATACTTGTGTGTTAATGCATGTGGTGAAGTGAGTAGATAATGCATTGCAACTAAAACGATCAACAAAAATGTGAACCAAAAGTTGCTCCACGATTCGTACAGTTAACAAGTAGGGGTGCAAACTAATTTTTATTGAACAAAAATGCTATAGAACATGTATGTGATGTGTAAGTAAAGTTTGAAGTACAAACTTTGTAGATGACAATGAACTACTTGGTATTGAAAAAGAATATTGCTTAGTAATATTTTCAATAGCTTAGAAATGAATTTGAAATAGAGTTCAACTCAAAAAACTTAGAAAAAAATTCAAGCTTGTGTACAGCTGGGCATTGCTAAGTTTAGCAATTTATTTAGAGAGATTGGGTTAGAGGGTGATGTGGTGTTTTAGCTCAGCTGAGCAGCCTCATGTATCAGTTTGATCATGGTGAAGTCAGTTTTGGTTTATAGTCAATGGTTTAGTGGTAGTCGCTGCTTTAAAATCCATGCACAGTACGTTCTCGGGCTAGCCCTCTAGGCTGGGCGCGGTCACCAGGCCACGGGGGCGTGCCATCGTAGCGTTGGAGCGCTCTGCGTGCGCACGCGTGCTGCCACGCTTGGCCGGCCTGGTCGCCCTGACTGGAAAACAAGGAGCCACCGTTGCTGTGGCTTGCCCGGCTGAGCGACGCTGCCCCCTACCCCGTGCGCTGCCACCGCCGAGCCACGCCAACGCACCTGCCTATGAGGGGTCATCTCCCATCAATTCCATACACCCACAGCTTCGTCCTCACAGCCTCTCATCAACCGCCCCCACCCCGCCTTGATTACAGCCAGGCCAAGCTCCAATTTTGGAGCTTTGCTCCCGCCACCCCGCCATTAAGGCCTAGCCCGCCCCACCGTGGCCAGCTCCAACCTCGCCATCTCGCGTCGAATTGACCGCACCACTAGCCCCGCCTAGAACCCCTCTTTGTTGTGCGCACCCAAGTCGCAGCCCTATAGCCGCCTCCACGCCGCTGACATGGCCGTGTTGCTGTGTTTCGCCGTCGAGCTCACCATGCGCACGTGGCTAGACTTGCTCGGGGCATCTTCGGCTAGGCCATCGCCATGGGTAGGTTCGTGGTGAGTCATTGGTTCTCACCAGCTGTTTCTACCACTTCCAAAAGGTTGTGGCTCATCGGAACTTGGCTGCCACCGCCGTAGGGTGCCCGTCGTCATGAAGAGGTCATTCTACTGCATCTCGGCTCATCCAACCGCTCCCCAAAGTTGCGCGTCATCCCATAGGTGAGGATCGACCTCCTCGGTGTGTCGGAGGGGCTCCCGGTTGGCCGCTGTGGCAGCCCCGTGCCAGCCGACGTCGCGCCGGCGAGCACGGGGGCATCGGGGACCAGCCGGATGTAAAGATGGGTTACGGCGAGGGCCTATCGATATAAGGGCCGACCGTAGGAACAAGGCGCATAAGAGCTGCGTTAATACTAGAAAGAGCAAGGATGTTTTTGCAAAAGCACCACACGCGCGGGCTCTCTCCCACCCCGGGTCGGCCTGTGTGTGTGCGCGCGTACGCGCTGCGTGCGAGTGGACCGCGTCCGCGTGGTTGTGGACCATGCTGGTGAATTCGTTTTTCCTTTTATTAGAAAATAGAAATAGCCTTATATTTTAGTTTCTATGCTGAGCTTTTATAATTAACAACAATTCATATAGGTGTCCAGAAATCGTGAAATCAATTTTGTTAGGCTCTTAAATTCTTTATCTATCTATTGGTATAATTATTTCATACATATCTATGATGAAACTGAGGTCTATTAAATCAATTGGAAATACTTAATATTATTAGGTTAATAATTGTAGGAATTTTTATGGCAAAATGGTAATAGCTTTAGCTCTAAAACTTTTATGGTAGTTTTCTGGTATTATTATGTGCTCACTGTAATTTTTGTAGCCTTAGAATACGCTAAGCTTTAGGGTAGTTAGATACTCCTTGTTTTAATATATTTTAGTTGTTAAGTTAATACGTGTTAGATGAATTTGTATCGTATTTGATGAAAATACTAGTTAGCTTAGTATCTTAGTCATTAGAGTTAGCTTAGTAGATGTATTCTTATTTTAAGAGTTGTTGTTGCTAAAATACTAATTGTTGCATCATTATTGCATGCATGTAGAGAACAAGTTGGTGTAGTTCGTGACCACCAGAGACCAGGAGTACGAGGAGGTGATCGAGGAGTACGAGGAGGAGGTTCTTATACAGGAGGAAGCCTTGGAGCCACCGGCGACTGACTTAGCTGACAATCCACCTGTCCAAGGCAAGCCCCGGTACATAACCCTTATTTTGAATAATCACTAGATATATATATGTGATATGCATTTATGTTACAGGATTTATATTGAAACTACATACATAGATAAACCGACCTATGAGTCCTACTAACATAGGTCGAGTAGCTGCTATGCTTAGGCTATCGGTAGCGTGAGTAACCTGCCGTTACTCACAATAGGTGATTATTATTATTACTCTCATGATAAAATGGTGAAAGAAAATGGAGACCGGGCAGGGATATAGTATGGGTATTGGTGGGTGTAATAGGTTGTGTCCTACGGCCAACGGGGCATAGCTTGGTGACACTATTTTCCTTGTCTGTGTCAGTTAAGGACCGTCCGTTGCTGTGGATGGTAGTCAGGTCATAGACTTATTATCCTAAGCACATACTAGCTTATGAGAGCGGGAAGGCTCATTGCTCTCTTATCGTGGGTTTCGGCTCTTTCCGGACCGACTGATTGGGGGCGGGGATGGTGGAGGTCTAAGCACCATACTGAGTCCGGGACTCACGAGTGGGGGGCTTGGAGTCCAAGTTTGTATGGGGGCCTGGACCCCTTGATAGGAGGGTGATGGGTTGGTCTTGCTTGTGCCTGGGGTACAAGCGGGGCATGTGTTTCGGGGTAGCCAGCTAGGACACATTGGTTCATGAATCGCCATGTGATACGATACGACTTGGCTATGGTCTAGCACCGTAGTAAGAACTGGAAGATGAAAGGGGATGAATAGATCTGATTGCTCAACTCTTGCTTGAAAGTAGAACAGGTGCTTACATAAAATGATTAGCTAATAAACTAGTCATGACTGCTAATAAAACGCATACATAAGGATTCACTACTAGTATTGTTTTTTGCAAAAAGGAAACCCAGCAAACCATAAAGCTTATCATATCCTTTGGAGTAGGGAAATTATTCCCACTAGTTGGGTAAGTCTTGCGAGTACATTGTGTACTCAAGGTTTATTTACTCCTGTTATAGGTGCATCTTAAGGAGTAGCTGTTGTGTGGAGGATTCTTCTGGTGGGCATAGACGAATCCTTGTATCTTATCATTAGATGTTTATTTTAACTCCGCTGTTTAAATCCCGCACTCTGAACTTGGTATTGTAATAATATATTTTCGAGAACTCTTGTTGTATGAAATGGACTAAGTATTGTAAACTTGATCTCATTATTGGATTCTGGATAAAAAACATGGATTGTTCAAGTTCTCCCTTGGGGTGTGCTCGATAGAACTGCATGGTCTAGCTTACTTTCGGGTTGCTTAGTGTCTAGTGGAAGACAAGCGCCTCCGAAGGTGTGTTATTTCGGGCGGTTCTTCCACAGAATTGCCGTCCTACCAAGACACGCCGCGGGCTACAAAACAAAGGCCAAGGCACTCAGAGTCCTCCCGTCCGGAAAAGCCTCCAAAGGAGTATTCTACTCCTCCACAGGCTCGGGGGCTACTGTCGGGTATTGATATTAGGAATACCCAAAGCAAGGAAGTTAGCACCCACGCTGACTTCCCCGGATGGCTCGAGACGTATTAAAAGGTCTCACCCGACCCCAAGGCCGTGGGCTCTGTCTCGCCCGACCTCGAGGCCACGGGCTCCGTCTCGCCCGACCCCTTGGGAGCAGGCTCCATCTCGCCGGACCCCAAGGACGCGGGTTCCGTCTCGCCCAAGGCCGCGGGCTCTGTCTCGACCGACCTCAAGGCCGCGGGCTCCGTCTCGCCTGACCCCTTGGGTGCGGGCTCCGTCTCGCCCAACCCCAATGACGCGGTTTCTGTCTCGACCAAGGTCGCGGGCTCTGTCTCGTCCGACCTCGAGGATGCAGGTTTCGTCTCGTCCGACGGGGACCCATACCACCGTCAACCACTCCAGGTCCAAGTGTATGGGCCTGGGTCAAAACTCTGACGCCAGGGAAGAGGCTGGCATGCCTCGATGTAACCCGTGGCCATGACGGGTCATACCTAGGTATTCACATCAAGAATAGTGTCAGGCGTGCCGGTGCTGTTCTACCTAATCCTCGTACGGACGCTGACAGGCGCGTCAGTTCACCACGACGTCCGCCAGGATGGAGTGGAACGCCATGACCGGCAGATGACGCCTGTGCATGGCGCCAGTGACGAACAGGGCCGCGACATGGAGCCGTCTCTATTGACATCTACAGGATCGGCAGGATCTGTATGAATGAGAAGAAGGACCCGACAACCATGGAAGCCTTCTTCTCTCTTGTTCTTCTCATTTTTCTCCTCTGTAACCCGCGCTTTCCCTTCGCCTATAAAAGGGAAAGTAGGGCGCCCCATGAAAGGGGAGATCTGGACACAAGAGCACGACACGAGCACACGGCTGAGCGGCAAGCGAGCTCTCAGTATCCGTTCACTTCTTCCACCAGGGACTTGGGATCCTCTCCCTCTCTCGCCTGTTTGTAACCTCTACTGCAAACCAAGTGCCGGTAACACGAGCAGTAACGAACTGGACATAGGGACGTTCCGCCTGAACCAGTATAAACCCTTGTGTCATCTGAGCACACCATCCGAGTCAGACGCGCAAATAAAAATTTATTCGTTGGTGTTCCGAAAACACTGACACTCTGGCTCTGGCTCCTCAAAAGGAGCCCTGCCAAACGCTTTCCTGGAGTAGCTGTTTTTCACTTTAAAACGGCTCTGGAGCCAGGGGCCATTGCCAAACACCCCCATATATTAATAAGGAATCTATTACGTTAAAAAAGACCACCATGCATGGTGCCTTGCATTGCTGTGCCTTTTGTTCCAACAACGCCAGCTCTCGGTCGGTCGGTCGCTCTCCGCTGGGGTGTCGATCCAATGCAAGTAACGAAGAGTACGTGTAGCTACTTTGCTAGCATTCGTGGTGGCCTCGTACTGGTGGCACTATAGCATAACAGTAGCCTTTTTTTTTCTCCACAGGACAGAGACCAGCAGGTAACGTCGAGAGAGGGAGAGAGGCGGACACGGACGGAGCCGAGGCCGCCGAGCAGGCATGCATGCTGCATGCAGCGCGCGGCGGCGGCAGCAGCAGCAGTTAGCCAAGGCAATGCCCCCGGCCGGCCGTCCGGCCGTCGTTTCCACGAGCAAATAGATGCAATAGGGATGCCTTGTCGCAGCGGCTTGACAAGAAAGCGCAATAGAAGGCCGACTTGATGGCCGCTGGGCCAAGCGTCACATGCATGCATGCCTGCATGCCTCACCACCCCCACGCCCGGCCTCCTCTCTCTCTCTCTCTCTCTCTCTCTACCCCCTCCGTCCCTTCACCTCTCAACTCACACATGCACTGATCACCTCGCTCCCCTAGCTGCCTACTAGCTAGTAGCTCCCTCCTCCCTCCTCGCCTAGCTACTTTCATTTCCTTGCGCCCCTTTTTTCGATCAATTTCCTTTATTCTTTCCATGACTACACAACATACTACGCATGTAGTACATATAATAAGAACAAATGCTAGCTATGGATCCATCTTGCATCAAGTTGAGTTAGAAATTAATGAATACATTTGTAATGTGTTGAAATGTAGAGAGTGTTCCAAAATCCGAACCAGCGAGCTTATCTCACTACCGGAAACAGTGACTTTGCCGTGTGCCACAGGCACTCGGCAAAGACCAAAAAAACACTCGGCAAAGGCTTTGCCGAGTGTAACACTCGGCAAACAGCACACGGCATCTACAGTGTCGGCAAACAGCTATTTGCTGAGTGTTTTTTATCGCGCACTCGGCAAATGGTTTGTCGAGTGTAAAATTTGACACTCGGCAAGAAAAAATTGGTTTGCCGAGTGTTTTTGGCAAACCTATTTTTCAAAGAAAAAAATAATTATCCGGACAGCAAGGAAATCAGCCACTGTGGATGCAAACCAATAATTATTCATCCAAAGACAGAACACCAGCAGAGCATTTCATCGAGCACCAATAGGGCAGCAGTTACTAATCAAATCGAAGTCCAAGGATAGAGATCGACGTGCACCATGGCTGCAACCAACCTCCAGCTAGGTACCATGCCACAGGATCTGCAAGGGGAGGGGACGCCACCACCACATACCGTTGAGGAGGGCCAGCACAACCGCGCCTGGCTGAGCGGGCGGATCGAGGCGAAGAGGGCCATCGGGACCTCGCCATCGGAGGAGCCGTGCCGGCCGTGTAGGGGTGGCCGCGCCGCTAGGGCCGGTGCCGCTCGACGGCCGCCGGTGTCAGTGAGGATGGAGGTGGCGCGACTAGAGGAGGCCGAATCCGCCAGGGCCGGTGCCGCTCGACCGCCGCCGTAGTCGGTGAGGACGGAGGTGGCGCGACTGGAAGAGGCCGAATCCGCCGGAGCTAGTGATGCTCGCTGCCAGGGCTCCGTCGAGGCGACGCTCCGGGGAGGAGGTAGAGCACACCCGCGGCGGTGGTTCCTCATGACTCGCAAGATCCGGGAGAGGGAGGGGCGCTGGGGAAGAGAAGGGCGGGGTGCTCGGGAGGGGCGCTGGGCCGGTTTATTAAGTGGATTTTTGTCCTTTGCCGAGTGTCCCAGATCTGGGCACTCGGCAAAGTTTTTTTTATTTTTTTTCTCTTTCTTTCTTAGAAAAAAAAAGATTTTATTTCTTTGCCGAGTGTCATAGATCTGGACACTCGGCAAGTGCAAAAAAGAAAACACTCGGCAAACCACCCTCTTTGCCGAGTGTTTTTTTTTTACACTCGGCAAACCCTCTCTTTGCCGAGTGTTTTTTTTTGCCGAGTGTTTTTAGCGCAGCACTCGGCAAAGGACTTGTTCGCCGAGTGCCCAAGGAAATACACTCGGCAAACATAAAAACACTCGGCAAATTTGACGTTTCCGGTAGTGTCTTGCGCTACCTCCGTCAGTAAAGAGTGACATTTTGGTTTTGTCACAAGTCAGAGTATCTTTTATTTGACCGAGTTTGTAAAGAAGATTGTTAGCATTTATGACATAAAACAGATTTACTATAAAAATATATTTCATGATATCAATGTAACGACATTTACTTGGTGTGTCATAAATATTATTGTTATTCTTCCGTGTAAGCTTAGCGTAGCACTCCCTCTCCGTTCCTTTTTACACGTCACATTAGCTTTGTCCTAAGTTAAACATTGTTGTCTTTGACCTTTTATTTTTTTAAATCCTTATAGTTTCACGACATATAAATTATGTATTATGAAAGTATTTCTTATAGTGAATCTAAAAACATAAATCTTATGTCACGAATTTATATAATTTTTTTAAATAGATGGTCTAAGATATAAATGTTTGACTTTGGACAAAGCTAATATGATATGTAAATAAAAGCAGAGGGAGTATTCACATATGCAAATTAATCTCAGCTAGGTGTGTGTATGACAGACTGCTCTAGTGTGGAGCAACCCTCGTTTTTTAAGAAAAAGATAACAAAGAACGAGAACCTTGAGTTGTTTTACTGATTTTTCGATGTTGTTTGTTGCCTTTATTTTACCTTTTGGTAGGGACTCTCGAGTCCAAGACTTTTAATTTGGTATGGCATCTTTTAATAAGGTCTTCTTTAGCGGGGTTTGGGTTTCTCCAAAAATGGAAAAGCCACAGAAAGCCACGGTTTGGTGGTTTCGGCTCCTGGCCGAAGGCTTCATCTTCACCATTTTTGGTTTGATTTTGGCTTCGGAAGCCGTTCTCATATGTGCTCCTTTTTTTTTTAAGGACTCTTCATTAAATCGGTGGAGAAGCCCTATCAAAAGCCCTGTCAAAAAGGGCATAAATGACAAGGCAAGACTTGGCGGGCTTTCTGCAAAAAATATACTAGATTGAGTATATAACAGATCATCGCATTGCATCATATATATACCAACTAGTGGAGTATATATATACACTGTATTTTCCAAGCAGGGCAAAAAATAAAAACTCATTTGTCCAGTTGTGCATTGGCCCCATTGATTCCATTTGTAGCAAGCCTGCCTCCAATGGGCCAGCAGATGAACAGGGTAGGCACCGTAGCTTCTTGTGATCACTGAAAGATATGCTACCGCCAAAAGCGTATAAAAAATTTAGTGGCCGTCGGTTGCAGCAGGCTCGCAGTGCATCATCATCCGCCCCCCTACTACTACTCTACTCTACTCCTGCTACAACAACGTCCCACAAAGCAAAGCAAAACAATTACGGGTGTGTTTGCAGCGGCAGCGGCAGCGGCAGCAGCCTACTGCGATCCATGCATTCACCCTTTAATGAAGCATTAGCGGCAGCACATGTCTCAAGATCACTAGGCAGTATCTTAAGCCCCCCTCCTAGTACCCACACCACTAGCTAGATGATCGAGACACACAGACACCTGCTGGGCTGGGCTAAAAAGGCATCATTAGGGGGTGCGGGCCCCACCGTCCACACAACATCCTTGTTTCTTTTCCAAATGGTGGTGATCATGTGATGTTTAGCGTAGTGCTTACAATAGAATATGCCCCTAATTGCACCGCGTGACTCCCTGCTGCTCGAGAGAGGAAAAAGGCATCGCGCGTACCTTAACTGACATCATGTTGCCACCTCCCTTGCTTGTTCAATGTTTGCCAGCTAGCTTCTCGAGTGCACGGGTGTTCATGCCATGTCCATCAGGGCAGTCACGCAGTCACCATGTTCACTGGATCGTATCAGTCATGTTTATCAGTCATGATATATTGTTTTTCTCTCACAACAAAACAGCATCAGCCAGTTTATAAGCCACAGAGGCCCTGCTCGCTTGTCTTATAATCCGTACTTTTCAGTTTGTTTTTCAGCCGGAACAGTATTTTTCTCTTACATCAAATCAGTCAGAACAGCATTTCGACTTGTTTTTTCAGTGAAACGAACAGAGCCAGAAACGATTAAACGAACGGGGTGCATCAGCCGGTTTACCCGGCGGCACGTAGCTGCAGCAGCATAACTCACAGGCATAGTAGTATGCATACAGCTGGAGTAGTCATCTTCGGCGCTTGACCGAACCTCCGTGTCACTGGGATCTCCAGCTCCAAGAACTGTAACTGAACCTGACCATGCAAATCTGAAATCTCCTGTTGCGAGACAATCTTGACCAGATAATTTTTCAACGAAAAACAATCTTGACCAGATTATATATGTACTCCCTCTCTGTCCCAAATTATCTGTCGGTTTTGGTTTCTGTGCCGTAAGTTTGACTCGATTTGTAGAAAATACGTGCAACATTTGTATCTCCAAATAAATTTATTAAAAAAACTATATTTAAATATCTTTCCAATAATACTAATTATGTATCATAAATATTAATATTTTTTAATATATATTTTGTCAAAGTTGTTTCTCGGAAAACGAAAACGACAAAATATATATTTTGGGACGGAGTGAGTATACCCGTGCTGGCGCAAGCAACCAATCTCGAGAACTCCTGCCCTGTACCACAAATTGACCTGCCATGCACTGCACTTCATCCCAACTGGACACCAGGCACGCACAGCTCCAGCTCCTCCAATGCAAGACTGGGTCGGCAGTGGAGCTTGGGCGAGTAGAGTGCTACCGCGTGACTGTAGTTGGGACCTGGGAGAGAAGTTTGGGAGGACGCACGCCCAGCGCGGGAGCAAGCAGCAGTGCGCGCGTCTCCTGGTGAGCAGTGCGGCGACGCGAACTGCGCACGCCGTGCGGGCAGAGGCAGGGCATGTGCCGTGTCTCCGGCGGGCCGCGCCCCGCCAGCTCGGGCCACCCCCATGTCCCCTCCGACGCCACAGGCGAGCAAGCGCCGAGTCAATCGGCAACAGCCGCGGGCGCGCATGAGTGCGTGATGGAACGCCGGGGGACAAGTTCACGCACACGTGCACATGGCGAGCGGGGGCGCCCTGTACCTGTAGCCCGCGGCCCACGTGCGTGCGTTCGTGGCTTCGTGCGTGCCTGTCCGTCCTTGCTCGCTCCGCTGTCCGCGCCCAGCCCGTGGTCTGGACTTTGAACATACAGTTACAGCCAGCTCTCCGTTGCCAATTATTTGCGGTGGTGCTCCGGAGAGTCCTTTTCATCTGCAGGGAATGAAGTGGCATCCAGTGAGAAAAATTGCAGATAGAGAGAGAGAGAGAGATGTGTTGTCAGAGGAAATGAAAATAAGAGCAAGGGAATGGATCCATGGTTCTATCTATCAATCTGAAAGTGAGGGAGCAACCTGGTGAGCCAGCTCGCCTACCGTTTGTTTCTTTCTTGTGGAAACAATCAACAAGGGATGCTTACTGTTATGGTATTGTAAAGCTACTCTGTCGACAAGACTACAGAGCTGCAACTAAGCTGTTAGCATTTGGCGAGAGTACTGCAAAGAGGGAGAAGATTTCAGAAGGTAATGACCAACTAAGTTTTGGTAAGAATAATGAACTGTAGTACTCCGTTTACAGAAAGGCACAAATAGAACAACAACGCTGAGCAAGCCTGCGTGTATCGGATCCTATCGCAATAAGCGCAAAACTAAAAGCAGCATCTGTAGTGGAACATAGACGCTGCAACACTTTCCTAACAAGGATGATGACACCATCAATAAGTGATCTTTTAACACATTTCTTCAAAAAAGTGATGTTTGAACACGTGTTTTTAATGGGATACACTGTGAGTGTCCACGTAGCATGCCTGTTGGAATTACTACCGAGACTGGCATTACCACTTCAAGAATTCCCATGTCTTACTCCAGTAGCTAGATGAGAAAGCAGGGGGGGAGACAACAATATTATGTAAGCGATCAGAGAAATTAATGTTAGTAATTACACTGGCAATACACAACATATAACAGGATTCTATAGCTCTCTGGCACCAGGTTTAAATATTGGTCCTGACAGTCCTAAACAGTGGTTCTGGAGAGAGAGAGAGAGAGAAAAAAAAGGATCATCAAACAGTAGTTATTAACCTTATAATAGAGCAATGCCGAAACAATGATGTGACACACAGGTTCAAATGGCAAAAACACGAACAGGTTCAAGCAACAAGATCTCTGTTTTGCTTCATCTAGGAGTCTGTTCCTAACCTCTCAGGTTCGCATCCAAGGGATTGATGTCATTAGCTCCTAGTAAACATACATCTTTCAGGGAAGCCACACTATGTGCAGTATACGATACATCACGGTTGTGACTTTGAGAGTAAAGACCAGTAATGGCGCTTTAACTTTTTTGGCAGTTTCTGAGATGTGACAGTCCTTATGATGGAGTCCATATTGTTTTGGGTTAAGAGAAACAATCTTCTTTCGGGCCCATGATGAAAACATGACTTTTCTCTAACAAACTACAGCCATTTATCAGTTATCATTGATGCCTGAAGCTCACTTTCATGACATGCATGATGCATATTCTCCAATCAAATTCTCACTTTCGCCAACTGATTTGTAGACTACAATATGTTTGTATCCACACCTAAGTGAACAATTGAGACAAAATTCTGAGGATATAATTAAGATTAAGTGATTATTAACTAAGAACAATAACAAG
Organism: Miscanthus lutarioriparius; assembly: GCA_904845875.1. Classification (NCBI taxonomy): domain Eukaryota; kingdom Viridiplantae; phylum Streptophyta; class Magnoliopsida; order Poales; family Poaceae; genus Miscanthus; species Miscanthus lutarioriparius. Next base: position 4,618,736 of record CAJGYO010000018.1, read on the forward strand.
GGAATAGTGCCAGGCAGTTATCTAGCTCGTTTTTCTTTTTCTTGAGACCGCTAGGCCGTCAAATTGTGAAGTCAAGCTAGAAAAGAAAACAAAAGGAAGAAGGTGTTGTATTCTGCACATGTGCCATTAGGACTATTAAGCAGTCCATGCATGCAAAGCTCTAAATAGCAAAATAGTATGGCAATTACTAGTTGCATCAACTAAATGGGACAAATCCGTTAATAGTCCTCGAAGCACATGTTACCTGATTGGTTACCTGTGTAGATCCTCAACACCTCGAAGCACATGTTTTTTTTAAAAAAAAAACTGACTGGAGCTCTACCTCTCAATTAAGGAATGAATCAAAGCACATGTTTCATTTGCCACTTTGCCGGTGATCATTACTCCCGGTAAGGAATCGATATTTTACAGGTTCATGACCTGCACGTAGATGAAAATGAACATCTAATCACAAATAATTGTTAAAGCATACCCACTCTGCCAACGGACATCATATCAAATCAAACTCCCTTTATGGTACAAGAATAATACATTATGGACAGTGAATTTCTTCGTGTCGGTGCAGAAAGTGACCAACACATAAATATTTGTAGTTTTACCATACGTTGTGATCGGATGTGGCCTAGCATTCAATAACACAGGGTTTATACTGGTTCAGGCAACGTGTCCTACGTCTAGTTTGAGTCGGTCGGTGACTTTATTCCTAAGCCCAGATGCTCGAAGTTTGTTGTGGGGTTACAAACGAGAAGGGGAAAGATAGGGGGTGCAAGAGGCCCGGTCGAACTCCAGACTGAAGGGCCGAGAGTGATGGGAGCTCCTGACATGCCTGGAAGGTTGCAGGGCACCCTTCTGACATGTCCTGCCGGTTCTATAGGTGCACAGGGTACGGTCCTTGGTATTGTGGTTGACTTGAGCGCCATGCCTTACTTGTTCTGCCCATTTCCTGGGTCCTCACCGAGCGGGCGTCCCCGGTCGGTTGATCCCAGTCGGCCCTGCCCGCGCCAGTCGGAGAAGAGTTATAAGCAGAGGTTCGGTGCATCTCCGGTCAGAGACGCGGGTTAGAGTCGGAAGTGTCGTTGGCCAGGCCTTCCGGTCGGAGAGGCGGGCCATAGTTGGAGCGAGCGTTGTTCCTCCTCGTTCAGGCCTTACGGTCGGATAAGCGGGCCGGAGTCGGAAGCGAGGCCTTCCTTCTGGCCTGTTGTTTAGGTATTTGGGCCGGCCCAGGAGTTGTGCGTTGTTTGCAACATCGTCTGTTGGGCCGATCTTTTGCTGAGAAGCCGGTCCATGAGAGACCCCGGGTTTATGAACCCGACACTTTATGAATAGATCAAAAGAAGAATTATTTTGTGTCTCGTCTTACTTCTCCAAGTGAAAGCTAAGAAAAGCAGACATTCTGTGTGTATGCAGTCAGTGGCGGAGCTACGTTAGAATTACGTTAGAATTCAAGGGGGGGGCGGGGGACCGATTCTAGTCTTGTGACTAATCACTAGTTATAGACATAATCTTCTTTCTATATAACACAGCTATACAAATCTAGTGGAGGAGTTTGTAAGGTAAATTAAATATATTAATAGACAAAGTAATGCATATGCAATCTACTATATGTTACCTGATAAGTGTAAGTTGTTGCAAGATGAACTCCTGCTAATTGTTATTGTGTCCTTAAGTAGAACAAGAGAGCTAAATAGACGTACTAAAGTAATAGATTAATAAGTGAAATATTATAATACAGTTGCATGCAAACAGGAGAAACAATAGCAGCACTCATTTGAAACGGCCAGATGAGCTAAACACAAATGCTAATTAAGTTTTGTAATAATGCGTTGAAATATACTCCTAGCATCATCAGGATGAAAGCAGCTAGAATAAAAAAGAAGCTAATGCAAGTTTAGTCGTGGCGTAGATGAATGCATATAGCTAGGTCATTCAGTGATGTAGATGTGTGTGCGTAGTTGCAACTTTTAAGTGTGCGTGCTCAAGACACGGGTTCTCTTTATAAATCTATCCCGAGCAAGGGAGGACCGGCGCCCAGGATGGCCCTAATGTAGCTCTGCCAGTGTATGCAGTACTAATTCGAGAAGCCGGGAAAGCTTCATGGCTACATACCTGGCATGGCAACCGTATCTTAACTATCTTTATTATACGAGGATGTGCAAACTAACAGCTACTGACGCTAGATTTACAGCAAAATTGGAGCAGCCAACAGGATTTCAGAGCAGCATTCGTTAATTGGTTACAGAGAGACGAGAGACGACCGATCTTCCGGTCCTTCGTAACGAGGAATGCATCGATGCAGCATATGATCCTCCCTATTCAGACACCGGGAAAACAAAACATAATATCTGCAGCGGAACACGTTTGAACAATAATTCAGATGAGACACACTGATGATCTATATATATTCAGATGAGACCCGCATCGGGGAGAAAAAGGGAAGAAGAAGAAGAAGCCTATCCTGTCCACCAAAACAACCTCTAGCGATACCGCAGTAGCGTGTAGCGAGCAGAGTGCGGCAGGACAGCGCGTTTACCTCGGCCGGGCGACGGGCGCCTCGCCGCCTCCCCCTCCTCGACGAGACCCATTTGGACCGCGAGGCTCGCGCCGGAGAGGAGGCACGGTCTCGTGAGCGACGGCGGTGTCGGTTCGGACTATGGAGTCGGGGCCGCGCGGGCGAGGGGAGGGTGGCCGCAAATTGCAGAGAAGTTGCGGGCGGGGGCGAGCGAGGACGTCAGAAGTCAGGACGACGACGATGAGGAGTGCGCACGCATGCGACTAGTATCCGCGACACGTTTGAAAAGCTGGGCTGGGCCGCATCGCGGTAAGTAATTCACGGAATGGGCGCTTTTGGGTTAGGCTTCCTACCTGACGGCCCGTCCAATGAGAAGAGAGAAAGTGCGTAGACTGGGCCGGCCCATGGTCTGGCAGTTCTTCGAAGGTCCATGTGTAACACTTGCATTTTGCCGTGCATTAACAACGATCGCATTGCACGAATCATTTTATCTTTTTTTTCGCTTTTCTTTCCGTGATTTCAAACGTTTTAGCGGTAGCTTTTATTAGCAGCTCCCGGTGTAGCACATGTACATACAGTAGTCAGAATTGGCAAATGTATACATACTCCCTCCACCCAAAAAAGAGTATAACTCTAGATTTGAACCGAGTCAAATTTTTAATTTTTTTTTGAAACTTTATTAAAAAAATATAGTACTAATGTTTATGTCTCCAAATAAGTTTACTATAAAGATATCTCTGTTATTAATTTAATAGTAATATTCATTTGATAACATAATTATCAGTATTCTTTTCACCGATATGGTCAAACTCAAAAGCAAGAATCATACTCTTTCTATTTTTGGGACAGATGGAGCATCCGTGCCTTAGTAGTCATGTTCTTAAAAGGGAATGGGAATAATGGAAACGGAAACTCATGTGATACTTTATAATGTGAAAATGTAATTGTCTTCAAGTCGGGAAGGGAACATGAATATTTTTGAAACGAGGAACATGGCCATGCCCCCACGTTTCCGGCTGATAAGATCGGGTCTCTGAGAGAGAAAAAGAGACCCTGTAATGATGGCGTGTTTAGTTTCACCCCAATTTTCAAAAAGTTGCTACAGTACCTGTCACATCGAATATTTACGGCCCGTGCATAGAGCATTAAATGTAGACGAAAAGATAAACTAATTGCACAGTTTGGTGGAAAATTACGAGACGAACGTTTTGAGCCTAATTAGTCTATGTTTGAACATTATTTGCCAAATAAAAACGAACGTGCTACAGTAACCCCAAAATCCAAATTCCTACGACTAAACAAGTAAACAAGGGCTGAAAGGAGGAGCCGATCGTGTTTGGCATTCGGCAAGGCGTTGACGGAGGCGTTGTTCGGCATGGTAGGTACCATTCCTGCTGCAGGAAGGCACCATTCTGTCGGCGGGTCACGTGGTTACGTGCGCGGGCACTACAGCAATCGGCAAGCATAATCCTCGCGCCAGCAGACTAGATAATCGACATGGCGCGTGCAAGCGGGGTCACGATCAACCTGTTCTGTTGGCTTGTGCTTATCGTAAACGATCGTAAATTTTTAACCAGAACAGTATTTTTCTCTCACAGCCAAATCAGTTAACAATACTTCCTCCGCGCGCTCCGGTCCGGTCCACTATCAACCACTGCGCGCTCCTTAACGTTGGACAGCTGGATCGAGCGGGACGCGGCCGTCCGACGGCGGGTATGGATAGCGACTGCTGCATGCATTTTTACTTGGTCGCCCCTGGAGGATTTGGTATTTTCTCTTACTAGCTTTGGATGCTCCAAGAGGAAACATACGGGCTGGCTGCCTGGCTAGACACGTCTGAGGAGCGAGTCGTTTGGACTCGACGACGACGACTCCGCCAAGCTGGCCGCCCCGATGGAAAGCGCGTCCTCTTTCCTTCCTTCAGCGTTAAGAAAGACTGGAGTCGGGCCAGCGAGGGATGCGTGCATCCAAACAAAGGAAACGACGACGTGACGTGCGTGCCCAACCGTCCGATCGATGTGGAGAAGTCCAGCAAGCGTGCTCCCAGACGGCAAGTCGTCACAGTCGTGTCTCATCTCCTTTTCGAGAAGGTCTAGTCGCTAGACATACGTGCGTGCTGCCGTTTGCATCTTTCACTAGCTAGGCTCGTGTGTTCGTTGTCACCTGGGGTTTATGCTCTACTACTTGGTGTCTTGCATTGGGGAGCTATGTTCACAAGTCAACACGGGCAGTGCCCACACCCACCCTCGCCCTCTACAAAACAATTTTCCTAAACACTCATTGTATCTATGTATCGTCGTCTAATCATCATCACACAAACAAAAGGCGACTCCCTATTTTCTAAAATTATATAAGCTGTTCTATTTTTTTCTAAGTATATATTTTTTACTATGCATCTAGATATACTTATGTTCTAGATATTAGCCTACAGAAGGTAGAAGTGATCAGACACATGTCTTGGAATACTAGGTGTATCGATGTTTCAAGTGCTAAAATTCTCTTCTTTTGGCGTCTACTTATAACATTTTTTCCTCCTAGTTAGGCACCACTCTGCTAATTAAGCTTCACGCTCCGCCACTGGAAGACTCTAATGCGCAAGCTAATGTCGCTTGCGAGCTGCAGTGACTCCTTGTCAAAGATCTTCTTCCATTTGCCACCGGGCGCGGCAGCTAAATCCTTTTGATGATACATGCTCTCTGTTGAAATGGTACCCATGTGTTTTGTGTTTTTATGTCATAGTTGGGGCTACTATACTAACCAAAGTTGCGTGAACTTACCTTAAACTAACAAAAAGGATTTGATAAAAAAACAAGGTTTACTCTCGTGCCACCTTGTCATTGCGTGTTGGTTTTTCTTCGTTTCGGTTAGCAAACCGTAGCGTAAAAGGCTCCCGAGTGTATTGCTCTTCATTTTCCTACTAGTAGGCACCAAAAGGCTCCCCGGTGCAACGGTTCAGGAGTCACGTGAACTTTCCTTGCCTCTTAGGTTTATTAATTGCACCACATTAACGACGAAACGGAGGATGTTTTCGCTATGTTCTCATTGTGGATAAGGAATGTCATAAGCAAATAAACCTAGGGAAACACTATAGTCATATAATTGAGAACAAAAACACCTTCGTCTTGTCCGCCTACTGTATTTTATGGCATTCCTCTTTGTCGGAACCACGTTTGTCGTTACTCCTTTATTACTGGTTTGCTTATCTTCACTTGACCCATTTAAGACATTCCTATCACTCTCACGCTTGCATATCACTACTAGGTTGATCTATGCGTCTCACCGTCTTTCACTGAGCCACTACTCACTAGCCATGGAGTCCTGTGTAGAAGTTGTTTTTATAGTAGTAGAAAAATATGAATAATCGGTCCGTACCATTTTGCCTTAAAAACGAATGGACATATTCGATAAAGATACAAAGTACTTTTACTCTAAAAAAAAGAAAAACTACTTGCATTAGTTAAGTTTGTTTAGTTGCAAGTCGCTGCAGCCGCGTTGCTGTAGACTTTGTGTTAGTAGCAATGCTCTCTACAAGGGTACCACCTCCTCCTCCAATATTACACATCACGGCTAATAATCGAAACTGCAGCCCCCTAACCTCAAAAATCCCAGAAACCAAGCCTCAGCTATAGGGCTCAGCTAAACCTCCCAAGCCCGAATAATCTCAAAGCTAAGGCACCAAAGCCAAATAAAACTCACTAACGAAGGATTAATCTGCAAATCACAGGCGGTTACTCTTTTGCTAAATACACCCTCCCTCCGCCCACCTTCTCCCAGCCGACCCCCACCCACTGCCTATTCTATTCCCTTCCCTCCCCCTCTCCGCCGTCCTCGCCTTCTCCAATCCACTAGGCGACACCGCACGCGCGCGCGCGCCTCCTCCTGCGGCGGCGACCCCCGCGGCGTCGCCCTAGGGTTAGGGTTCTGGCGACTTCCTCCCTTCCGCGTCGAGCGAACGCGTGGGAGATCCGCCCCATGTCGTCCGACCCCTCGCCCCACCTCCCTCGCAGGTGGCCCCGCCCGGCGCGGCGGAGGCGGATCCCCAGCCCCTGCCCCTGCCCCAGCCCGCCGAGCCGCCCGAGGTGATGCACCGGACGAGGGCCGTCGACTTCCTCGGGCGACGCACGCCCATCGTCTACCAGAACGATAATGGGCCCTGCCCCCTCCTCGCCATCTGTGAGCTCCCTCCCCACCCTCCCGTTCGACTCCGAACCCTCGCGAGTTCGCCGCGTGCCTAGTGGCTGCCCGCGATGTTCATGCCACCGGTGCGCGTTTGTGCAGGTAACGTGCTTCTGCTGAAGAATGTGATCAGCCTGAACCCTGACGAGGGCGAGGTGTCGCAGCAGAAGTTGCTCTCGCTCGTGGCCGAGCGCCTCATCGACCCCAACATCGCCGTACAGGTTCGGCTCTAACTCTCGCGAGATCGGTCGGGTTGTTCGTATTCGGGTCGATCAATGCGGGAATGGTGTTGTGTTGGGATGCGGCAGCAGCAACTTGCGGGCTGGAATCTAGTAGTTAGGGTTGCTGGTTCTGGCAGTTCTCGGTGTGTTAATGGTTTCGATTTGCAATTCATAGGACAAGGACGAGGAGTATGTTCGCAACCGGGAGCAGAACGTAGCTGATGCCATTGATCTTCTCCCGCGCCTCGCGACAGGCATTGACGTGAACGTGATGTTCAGGAAGTGCGTATCGGTTTTTGGCTTGTTGACCAGTTTTTTGTTACGCGTGCCTGTGATGATATGTTTATTTTGATGCTTACTGGGGTCTGTATGTTGCAGGATTGATGACTTTGAGTTCACCCGAGAACGTGCTATATTTGATCTTCTGGATATCCCACTATACCATGGATGGATAGTGGACCCTCAGGTGTGCTATCTTTCCACGTAGCAAAAATGCTATAGGCCTGTGTTATCTTGTAATGTTGCTGATGTCAGTTAGAGTTGTGCATGCCATTTTGTTCCTAAATTTTGCACTCACTTTATCATTCTAATCCATCGCCTAAACCATCCGACATAGTTATGAGCTAGTTTTTCGTAGTTTAATTGATACAACTGATTCTTTTAGTCCTAGTAGAAAGCCCCTTTGTTTCCATAACTGGGTTATGCCATTGGCTTGGCAGGTCTTTGTGTGTGTGCACGTGCACGCGCAGGCACACACGCTTTTCCAGAACTTGGTATGTTTACTATCTTATGCAAAGCGATCGTTAGTCTAGGATTCATACCCTAGTCTCTGACTACCCGCCTCTGTGTTGTTGATTCACTTCTGGTTCGATATTTATGTCTGCCTAAAATTGTATAGTCTACATAATGATCTCTTTTAAGATACTCACGTGCGCAGACCTAGATTATCCATTTTCTGAAAGGATTAGTGCAATTAAAAATGTAGTTTCCAATTAATCGGTTGCAGCTGGTGCCCTCACGTGGTTGCACTAGGAAAGACTTAAAAGGAAAGTTAATTACTGACCAACTTTATCTACATAGAGAAGTTGTCCCCTGATATGGGTATTAGGAAACCACCAAAATTTGCAACTGGTTGGTTGTGTCCATCAGTTAGGAAACCGTCAAAATTCAAAGCGTGTCCATCAATTTAACAGGCAAGCTTTCTGTTTTTTGGTTGGAAATGGGATTATCCTTGGTTTGAAAAAAAATAATGTGCAAGGTCCACCGCATTATCTTGACAAAATATCTGCGAACACGACACGGGTTGAATTTAATTTTGTCTACTACTGCCAGTTAGACTTGTCCCTTGTCACTTCTGCCACATTTTATATTACATATGACCCAAAAAAAAAGTTTTGTTCCTCAACGCTCACCTGCAACATTTATCTTGCATTCTCGCAACCCACCTGTATGACACGTTGGATCCATTCTCTGTGTTAGCTCTGCAATTATTCACTACAAACAGTAGACACGGACAAATGGTGATACGAACAAAAGAACATACACGCTGGATCTGTTTGTAGGTTACTCTATGTATGGGCCTGCCCATGTCACGCTCCTCTCGTTATCTGATTCTGGTTGGTAAACTTGTATTTTTGATCGAAATGGCGGTGTTCCTCGCTTTAGAAAAAAATGAATATGTACATGTTACAGATACATTACTTTCTATTACGCTAAGCTTTCAAATAGAAAATCACTAAGATGCATTTAATAGTTATGGATGACCTATTGCCGGTAATAGGTCATCTCCTTTATTCTTAGCCATTTGATTAAATAGAATGGATGGTCCTTACTAATTTGGTAGTACCCTGTAATTTTCCCAATATAATAGATAAAAAACAGTTCATTTTGCAACTTGCAAGGCACCTGCTTACCATTGCTGATTCATATTGTCTTTATTTAGGATACTGAAACTGCTACTGCTATTGGATCGAAGTCCTACAATGCTCTTGCCTCCGGACTTGCTGAATTCAAGTCAGGTAAACCAACAGAAGAAAATAAACATGTGGAGGAAGAAACTGTTGATTTTGCTGCCGCGACAACTGCAGCTTTAAAGATTCCGTCTCCCAGTGTTTCTTGTGGGAGATCATTTGATGAACTTACTCTCTCAAACTCAACTGAAACACATAAAAAAGGCGAGGTGACCTTGAGGAAGAAGAGGAACTGATGAGGGTCCTCAATCTATCCAAAGCTGAAAGTGGGGATGCAGTTGATGGAGAAGTTTCTTTTGACACTTCACATAGTCATTCATCGTCCAACATGGAGACACCACAAAGTGAGAGTTTTCAGTCAGAAGCACCTGAGGTGGTGGGGGCAGCAAAAGAGGAACATGGCGATCACGCTGTGAGTGATGATGGCTCCATGCTCACAAATGGTGCTGTTAATGGCAGTGAAGTTGTGCCTGAAGAATCCCAAGAAACTTTGACATCTAAAGAACCAGAGGACAGTGAAATAAAGAATATGTTACCAGGGGACCTTGATATACCCGTTCAATCTTCAGAATCTACTCCCTCTTGTCCGTCTCATGAATCCTTTGCTACCAGTGATCACCAACCTGCTGTTCCTACTCTTGTTGAAGGTGATAAAGAAACCTGCAGAGAACAGTTTGATGTACAAATTCATGGCCAGTCTAATGATACTGAGGCTGCTTGTGACTCGTCAGTTGCAACTTGTGGAGCTGTTCCAGGTCATGCTACAACAGAACTGGATGTGAAAAGTGATTCTTTAGATAAATCTGAGCCTCGACCTTCAAGCATTCAGGAATGTGAACCAATATACCAAGGTGAAGAGCACGTACTTGGCACCACAAATATGGTGTATGAAAATCAAGAGCCAGTGTACGAGGGGGAGGTGGTTCTTGCTGAGCAGGCTGACAAGACTGGGGAAAGCAGCCCTTCCGTGGATGACAAGGCCACAGAACATCAATGTGAGATTTTTTTTTCTTTTGTTATTGACTTTTGTACATGCGTGAATCTCTTTGTATAATGCAAGAATTACTATATTTAGCTTCACACTTAAATTGATTTATTTTCAGGGGAGCTGATTGATAATTTTCTGCAGACCACTGCTAACCAGCTGACTGTCTATGGGTATATTTCTAATAATCTATGGTTTAAATACATGTTCTCAATTGTATTCTCATTTATCACATTGTCAAATTTCATTGTCGCAGTCTCTTCTGTTTACAAGAGGGACTTAACGAAAGTGAGCTTTGTGTCTTCTTCCGTAATAACCACTTCAACACTATGTTCAAGGTATACTAGTTTTGTCAGTATTTGAGTACTTGAACTGGAGCTGTCTTTATTTCTTATCTATAATTATTCTGCAGTACAACGGAAGTCTATATCTCCTAGCAACTGATCAAGGTTTTATAAGCCAAACTGATTTGGTATGGCAAAGGTTGGATGAGGTATGTTAACTCCTTCTGTGATTATTTTAATTCTCGCTTGAGATCAAAATCTTTACTGATCTTTTTCATTCTCAACTGACAATCATTAGGTGAATGGAGATGGGGTTTTTCTTACCAGCAACTTCACACCATTTAAGGCTGAAACTCCAAGAAATGATTCATGGAATGAACAGCAAGCTATGACGAGTACTGCTGTATGTATAACATCAATAAACTGCTGTAGTTTTTATTAGGTACATTAATGTTAACTAATTCAAATTTATCTTTGTTCACAGGATTATCTTGCTCAATTTGACAACACTTCTGGAAAGTATGTTCTTCCTACCTGTTTTTCTCAATGTGCTTTATTGTTGTGTGTGTGTACAACATTTCTAGTTTGGATTTCTTCAACCATGTGAATCTTGTATGAATGGTACTGTGCAGAAAATGTCCGTCAGTAGGGCTATAAATGATATGCTAGTTGAAGCTATAGTTTCTTTTCTGATCTGTTGATTGTTGCTGTTAACCAAGCGCCATAACTTTCTTGAACTTCGACTGTTTGATGGTTTTGTTGTCATTGTGTATTGGACTGTCGGCTTAGCATGTACTTGAATGACCAATATATGGCTTACTGTGATTTTGAATGTGCTCAACGTGCTGAATCATCATAGATGTGCACTCCTGAGTCACTTTGCATGTGTTACCTAAATTCTAACGCTACCACATTGGTCCTCCTATGCTTGCAGCTCTGATCTGGAGCTAGCTATAGCACTTCAACAGCAAGAGTTTGAGCGGCAACCACAAAGGTTTCAAGCTCCACCACCCCAGCAGCAGCAACAACAGCAACAACCACCTCAGACGCAGCACCAACCGACTCAATCTGGCCGACCAGGACTTGTTGTTGGTCAAAGGGTACGTTTTCTTTGTATTACTTGTACCGCCATCAAAACCTCATTTCACATTACCACATAACATTTATCAACTTGCTGTTTGGGATGATCCTTATAGTTTGGATTCAAATATGACTGCAATCTATTGTCTTGAAATAACCATGTTTGCCTGGTTTTGAATCCTAAATAGCTACTGTATTCAAACCAGTACGTTAGTCTTTAAAGATTCACTTGCGAAAGTCACCTGTTTTCCCTCAGTACACTTAATACCAACAATGAATGGTTACTTCATGCCCCTAAACAGGTAGAAGTGATGGTTTTGTGTGAGAGAGCATACAAAGAGGTTGAATGCATGGTCACTTTAGTTTGCTATAATAGACAAAAAGATGTGTTTTGTTCGAAGCATCTCTTTAAATTGAAGGTGCCAGTTTACCAAACATGTGTTCAGTTCTTGATCATGTTTTGAACCTGGTTGTGAGCATCGCATGGGCTCTCTTGTGCTCAGTTCTTGATCATGTTTTGAACCTGGTTGTGAGCATCGCATGGGCTCTCTTGGTCCTATTCTTGTACTGTTCACGTCATGTTTCCTGATGACTGCTTACTACTTCTGTTGCTGATGACTGATGGGTCTGAACATTGTGCTCATCCTTTCAGAGGTCCAACGTCCCACCTCCGTCGAGAAGTGAATCGAAGAAAGAGAGGTGCATTGTGATGTAAAAATACCTTCAACAGAAAAGTAGTAGAAAAAAGAGAGATAAGAGACGCATTATACTGTAAAGAAATGGTTTCTTTTGCGGAGGCAGTGTCTGCGTTTAGTCACCTTGAGCCATCCCCCATTTGAGCTTCTTTGGTTTTACTTTGTTCTCTGATGCATGTAAATAACCTCAGCGAATAAAGCGGAGAAACAGATGCTGTCAAAGTGATGGCCCCATGCAATGTGATTTCATCAATAGCCCGTGCAATGTGATTTTATTCGTCTCCCTGTGCAATCGATTGATTCTGTTCGTTCATTAATCGCAATGCAAGTATGTACATCCATTTTCATCCGCTGTGAGCTGCTAGTGAGAGGCTTGTCTTGGAACATAACGAGATTAAACTGTTTAAGTCGTTTTGGCTTTCATAGGAACATAACAAAATTAAATTCAAGTCGTTTTGGCTTTTCTAAAAAGTTATGTATCCAGACATATGTTACGTCTTAAATACACAGTTTGTATTTGGAAAAGTCAAACAGACAAAATAACTTTGATTTGAAATGGAGGGATCAAAAAGTTGCGAAACGACGTTCAACTCGCCGAAGTGCTACAGCTAACAAGAATGAAGACAGCTTAAGGTTACAGAGTCTTGTTTGTCCAAAAATGTTTTCTTACAGTTCAGATTACAGATGCTTTCTATGTGCATTCTCAGTTCCATCGACAACCTACTAGTCCAGCGCGTATCTCACAACAGATTTCCGTAATGACAGTATAATAATTTGAACGAAGCAACTAATCAAAATCGACGCACTATACTGGTCAGCCACTTGATGCAACCCAACACTAAGGGTGGTTTTGTTTCAAAGTGGAGGAGCCCCGGTGGGTATCCCATTGCATAAACGGAGGGATCCCCTGCTTGCGCCTGGCACTGGCAGCTCCAGCCTTTATTCTTACACAGCATCGCCTTGCCTCAGGCGTTCAGACTATCTCGATGTACACTTCCCCATTGATCGGGGCTGCAAAGAACGCAATCAGGAACGGGAACTTCCCAAGACATGTCATGAAGTCGTCCTTGCTGATCTTTTCGTCGCCATCTATGTCGAACGTCTTGAACAGCTCCAGCATCTGTCAAAGGTTACATGGTCAGATGAGTATGACATCATGGTGGTGAAACAGCGTTACGTGTTGTAGCAGAGGGGCAATGGGGATTTTACCTTATCATCAGACGGCAGCAGCATGCTTAACCGCAGGACATCAGTTAGCTGTGCCCTGGAGATCTCAGATGTTTCAGGATCCCGGCACTTCTCAAAGGCGGTCTTGCAGGCACCCTGGAACAATGGCTGCTTCCTCAGGTGCGCGCAACCAACCAAGAACTGCAGACATGGTACACCTAGAAACCTTAGCACTAATGAAATATAAAGTACCAATGCATTACAGTATCCTTGGTGTCGTATGTAAAAACTGCGAAGCGCCAAGGCAGATGTAAAATTCAATTGAATTAAGGTCCATACCTGACGGAACGTAATCGATTCCTTAATGCCTAGATCAAAGTAGTGAAATATCTGGAAAAAGAGTTAGAAGTTCAGCAAAGAGGGGAATCCAGTTAAGCTAATAGCATTTGTAGATACTGCATTAGTACCTTCTTGCACAGAGGACTGCAATCCAGACCAAAATGGGCCCAAAAATCTTGTGCTTTCACACGTCCACTGCAATGTTTAAATGGCGTTATTTATCAAGTAACCATGAAACAATAGAATAACATAGACTAAGTAAAGCTTGATGGAAGTTCTCCATTAAGAATGAGGAGTCTTACTCGTTATCTGGATTCATAGCCAGGAAATGTTCCAATAGTTCCATTGCTTCTGCTGTACTTACACCATAAATCTGAAAGGCATAACAATACAATGCTTCATTCAACGGTTGGTTGTGATAAAGGAATTGGCACACTACATACAAGTACACTAATGCATAACTAGCGATTCTTGTAGGAATAATTCAGCATAATCTACTTTTTATTGCCTGATGGATTTTGACAACAGCAGCATCTGCATACTGCAAACACATGTAAACAATGTAGTTCAGGAAAAACTTACATCTTTAACCCAAGCCATTTCTACCATGTAATTTGAGCAGTTCACCTGCAAATAGAAAGCTTATTAGAGGCATATTTCCTTTTGGAGGGATGGCAGATGTTCTAGCAAAAAAGGGTCAGAGCAATTGTTCGGGAATTCATAGTTATGCATAGCTACCCTTTTTACCTTTCCAGCTTCTACTGCTCGTGCCATAATCATAGAATCACCATATGAATAGGAAGTCGGCATGACATTGAGGGCGCGAGCCATAGCATAGCTGGTCTGCAAGAATAAAAAGTTGTAGGGAGAACATATTATCACACCCCTAGTGAAAAGCACAGGATGTTAGATGAGAAATTTATTTGAGTTGAGCATACTTACATCCTCCGCAAAATGAAGGGCATTCTCTTGCTTGATCTCAGGAGGGTAGACAACAGGAAGGTACTCTACCTGTATATTATTAGATGATCAATGAGATGAGCTAATTTTGCAAGACACGAGTGCAAAAAAGACATAATAGTTCAGACATTTGTTAGGCCAAATTCAGCAGGCCATGCATACCTCCATGAAATTATGAAACTGGGTGAACATCTTGAACATGAGCTTTAATAACGATATATTCCCCCTGAAACACAAAACATTGTATAGATAAAATTTAAAAAATGCTGAGGTACAAAGATGAATGTACATCGAAAAGAATATCCATAGAGAAAGCTCACCATGATTGATCAAAGTGAACATGTGGATAACGTACAACAACAGGTTGAACAGGGTAGCCAGGTATGAATGCGCCATGTTGGAACGAAATCAGGAATCTCCCATTTGTTGTGGTGCCTTCAGGGAATAATAGAACCCACGAGAAGCTATTGCAAGCTGCCTTTCTCTGAAAGGACATCCTAGAGAGTATGTACCATATGAAGAAAAAACTAAAAGGCAAAACATGTTATTCTAGGATAATTTGGTTGGTGTTGATTTTAGAATCAACGGTCTGCTGCAAATAAAATTAAAAGATCTGTAAAGCAGGCAACTGCAAGGAGTAGCTTGTAGTTGTCCTTTTCTGCTTGTTACTTTTTCCATATATTAAGTCAATGTAGAGCAACCAAATTCAATAACTTACAGGTTACATAAAGCAATGGGGTGCTAACATGTGACAAAATACAATACAATGCTTTTAAAGCCAACCAAGTCATCGCAACATCTAATTATAAAAAGATGAGAAGCTATGGGTATGAGAGGAGCCGTTCTTACCTTTATTTCATTTACAGCAGCCTTCCGAGAAGCTGGTGAGAATCTATCAACATATATAACCTGGAAAAGGCTGTCTGAGAAGAAACTTGGAAATTTAGACGCTATTATAGGAAAATGGAAACATACACACCTGCATCGCTCGAATAATTGTTCCAACAAATGGTAGGGCATCATGAGACTCGGACGAAACAATGGTTGGGAACAATTCATAGAAGAAGAATATGGGTTCTATATACGAGATATGATTGGAAACAACAATAGGTGCGAGTTCCCTAGGAGCGGGCCTTCCTCTCTTTCTGATCCAGTGGTACCTGATAAGAAGAAAGTGAGTGCCCGACTAAAATCAGACAGTGTACACTAGCATCACAAGAAGAGAGAGACTGAGAAAGCGTAAGCATCCAAATACTCAGATCAACTCAGCGTAAACAAGCGCAAAAGAAGCGGCGCACAAAGAAATTCCATGGCCAGAAGAAAACTAAGTTTTGAAAGTAAATACATGTAGCAAGAAGATGACACTCATTGTCTATACTCTAAAGTTTTGAATCAAATGCTTGTTATTGCTGTGCGATTCTGAAAGCCTAACACACAAACAACGCCATAGGCACGTCTGTTTTTTCCTTTGCTATATTTTCAGTGTAGAGAAACTGCTCACCATTTGGGGCTATTGATTTTCAGGATAGAGAAATTGCTCACCATTCGGGGCTATTGAAATCAATGCAATGGATGGAACTATGGAAGGACCACAGGAGAAATCCCCATTTGTGACATGGTACACACCCCAGTACCCCACAGTTCATTTCAGCATGCACATGCACATGGCATCTCAGTTTAAACTGTGCACACGTTTTCGCTCTTCAGTTCCAGACGTTGTAAGCTAGCTGAACGCATGTACGAATGGTCCAACAGCGGTTTCTAGCCCGTTCGTTTCCTATTTGTCTCTTCAAAGCTGCAATTCATGCAGGTCAGCTTCAACACGCCATAAACACATCTGCGGCACGGACATTCAGCTTCCGCCACAGCATCGTCCCACCAACCACATCATTGAGGGGCTCCCAACAAAACCGCACGTGTTGCGAATCCGCAGCCCTCCAAATCCAGCAAACCAACCCGCATCGCACAATCGCGTCATGGACACACACAGGATTAGAAAGCCCCATCTCGCCACACAAATCTAATCATCTATTATTTTTTTTTTTAAAAAGGACAGGTTGCCGGAAATTAAAGCGATTATTAGGTGCCAGATTAGATCAAATCAAAACGAGACCGAGTTTACGATCCAGACCCAATCCAAGCATGTAACCGCGTTTAGTGATCCAGCAAATGAGCAACTCACCCAAATGAGAAGAGGATGCAGCGGGCGGAGATCCGCGTGATCCACATGAGCCGGCGGCGCCACGCCGGCATAGGCCCGCCACCCTCCCGCGGCCTCCCGCGCGTGTCCACCCACCCGCGGAGAGCCACCCACGTGGCCGCGTACCCGATCGCGATGGCGAGCCCGAACAGCGCCAGCCGCACCGCCGCGACCGGTAGGAGCAGCAGCGTCCTCGCCCACGCGTACGCGCCGCCGCCCCACGCCGGCGTGCCGTTGCGGAACGGGTCGGCCGGGGACGGCCCCCGGTCCCGCGGCGGCCGGTCCTCCGAGAGGAACGCGAACGGGTCCCCGCCGTCGCTGTCGTCGTCGTCGTGGTGTCGGTGGTTGGTGGCGTGCCCGTTGGTGGCGTGGGCGTGGGCGGGCGCGATGGAGTCGGAGAGCAGGGGCGTGGAGAGGGAGGCGGGGCTAGGGCTTGTAGAAGCCATGGACGATGAGGCTGGCGGTCGCCGGAGACGGCGGCGGGGAGGAGGGGAAGAGGGAGGGGAGGCGAGCAATGGACGGCCGGGAGTTATGGCTTTTATCAAAGCAGAGAGGAGGCAAAAGCGATAGGCGGCAAAAAGGGAGACGCTGTTTTGTTTGTGGTCATCGTTTCGTCTCGAGTCTGTCAGCAACACAATCATGCGTTTTATAAAGTTTTAATACATAAATTTTTTTCATCGTAAAATTAGGATCCAATGACCTCTACCTTTCTTCTATCTTCGACATTCACAGATCATAGATTTTTTTTACGAAAGAACAAATCACAGATCCATGGCCGGAGCCGCCAGTCTGTAATACTACTTGCCAGTAACTGGGAACGGCGGACACTGCTGCATAGGGACTCGGGTGCATGTAGCCGTACATTGCCGTCGACGTCTCTGGCTCCGGCTCCGGGCCGCAATCGAGGTTGGCGCCGAACAGCCAGAGCTTCCTCGACGGCGCCGTAGGTGTGCCGCTGCTCTTGGCGTCTGCCTCACCTGCAGTCATCGACAGGAAATGGCGTGAGCTGACATAATCTCTGCTCTTTTCTACCTTTGTTAGCATCGCATCAATGATAAATAAAAAGTGAAGAGAGATAAAAAAATCCATGTATTTTTATTTGCTAAAACACATGTATATTGTATAGCATTTCTGTTTTTTCTTATAGTTTTGGGGGTCATTTATTGGAAATTTTAGGAATGGTTTCGTTTTCACGGGTCATCTCTTTCCTTTTTAAAAAACGTCCACGTGTCTCCATGGGTTGGAATTTCTAAGGCATTGTTTGGATGGTGCAGTAGTATTCTTAAACTGTAGTTTTAGAAGTATTGGTGTGCCAAAATCGTGGCTTAGAAAAAAGAGGTTAGAGTTGAGCTTTTAAAACTCCAAAAAACTACAGTTTCAGCAATACTATGGTATTGAAAACCATAAAGTTTGTTGCACCCAAATACTTCATGCCACTCTAAAACCAAAGTATTTCATAAAACCATGGTATTTTTCTAAAACTCCAAAAATACTTTGTATCCAATCAGGGCTTAAGTATTATTTTTGAAAAAAGGTTGACCTATTTGCATGAAAATACATTAACATACTCGTATGACTCCAAATAAATAAACAATATGATATTATTAAATGACAAATTTTATAAAACTAATAGGTTTTATTTTATATGTGTTATGCATCCCCCCCTGTAAATCTAGTATTTGGACAAAGCTAAAGCACGTTATGTTTTTATTTAAAACGAGTGAATGTCGATGGATGTTAATACAACTTGGTAAAGACACCTATTGTCAGTGAACCCTATCGACCTATCGACGATAAAGGCCCCCTTGGTATGGATTCAATCAGCTCCAGCTGCATCACTGTTCAGAGCGCCAGAGACTGTAGCATCAGAGGAGCCGGAGCCGATGAAGAAGAAAAAAAAGCTTCACCGGCTCTGCTACAATGCACATGCCAAAAAAGCCGGAGCTAATAGAATCCATACTAAGGGGCCAAAAAAATAAAGACACGAGTTTTAAACAACTCTGGGCCTTTGGTGTGTGTGTAAGGAACATATATCTGTATTATGCTTGGATTGGATCGTGTCTATCCTATTAAACTCAGCATTTGTCTTTATATGTGTCCTAGAATGCATGCTTATAATCTTCATTCAGGGTGTGCCATATATCTTGACGTGGTTGTTGCCAGTGGCGGAGCTTTGCTTCAAATCTCAGGAGGTAAAGAGGGGATGGGTGAATTGGATCATTAAAAACTTATCTAAACTTGTACTAGCAGATCTCTAAACTTTGGCACATTTTCGTTCACCACGGGGGGAGGCGGGCGAGCGGCAGACGCAGTCACGCATGCAGATTAGTGTCTCTTCGCTTTGACTGATTTGTTGTGAGAAAAAATACTATACATTAACTGAAAAAGTACGTCCTATAAACCAAGCGAACGTTGTGGACTTTTTTCTTCTTCCCCTCATCACGGAGACTGTGGACTTGAGTGGAGACGCGGAGTGGAGCGCGACGCGGACGCGCCCGGCGACCGGGGCTGGGGTGCCGGCCGGTGCGAGTGCGATCGGTGTGGCCCCTCGCGGCCAAGGAGGGAGCAAGTGGCCTCGTCCGCGACGAGCACCTCAGCTTTTGTGTAGCAGCTTGTCGAACGCCCAGGCGCCGTCGTGCGTGCGTGCGTGACGCACCAGTCACCACGCACCTGTATGTTTCACGTTTGGGCGGTGCTCGGAGTAGTGACTACTACTACGTACGTATATATATGGAGCTGTCAACTGAATTGACACCGTCGGCGTAGCGTAAAACCGTCATTAGCAAAAACTAAAGGTTCGCGTCGTCCACGCGGTGTCGTGTAAAAGAAGCAAAACCAATTTCTTTATCTGCCTGTCACAGCGAAGAAACTGTGTGGGTAGGATGCAGATGTAGAATTTATGCTCTCTGAGCCGTTGTTTAGCCGCCAAAACTTTACGTCCCGTCACATTAAATGTTTAATATATGCATATAGTATCAAATATAAACTAAAAAAATAACTAATTGTACAGATTACGACTATCTTACAAGACAAATCTTTTAAACCTAATTAATTCATGATTTGACAATAAAGTGCTACAGTAGCATATGTGCTAACGACGTATTAGTTAGGCTTAATAAATTCGTCTCGCGGTTTACTGACGGATTCTGTAATTTGTTTTTTTTATTAGTATCCAAACATCCTATGCGACACCTCATATAACATCCGATGTGACACTCAAAACTTTACACCCTGGATCTAAACACCACCTGAATCTGTGCGCGTATAGTATCAGTCTCACAAAGACTATCAAGCGGAACATTCCTTTCAGCTACTGCGCTTATATGATTCGTGACCTCTCACCGTCTCACGTTTTGCTCTTCTTTTAATTTCCTCGCGCACGGCATGGCACGTCTCATTTTCTAGTTGTAATAACAACAACAATTTGTTCCTACGGATCGGGATTAATTAGCTAATTGATCGAGATTCATTAGCTGTTAGATTATTTGGGAAGCAACCTTCGCTCTACTACTGCTGAAGCTATATTATTCAATCACGGCTTGGATCATGTGGTTGAGATCGGATCATGGATCCCAGCCGAGCCATTTGGCATGTGGAAGCAGCAGGGCGGCGGATCTTGCGCCGTACCTACGTCGTCGCACGCGTTGAGTTGAGAGCTCCACCTCCATCTGATTTAATTAAAGTACAGTTGTTGCGAGGATTTCTTGATCCTACTGCATCCACTCCTGTGCTCTGTGGACCACTCTTCGAACGAACTCTACTGCACATGAACGCTGGCATCAGTGATATTTTAGACGAAGATCCATCGGTATATGTCCTGTCAGATGACAGCCAACATCCAAGATCCTTCATTTCATCAATGATCTATAAAGCGTCTTTTGTAATGCAGGAATATTCTTGGTATGCAAATTACAGTCCAACGTGCATTTAAATAAAATACATATATAAAAGTTCTCATTGTGGCCTTTCGATGCAACACGAGAATGATCCAGAAATTCCAAGAGATAGATATACACAAACGAAAGTTAAGTTTTCATAAAGTCTAACTTCTCGTCCTAGGGTTTCTTCAAAATTTCCTATGATTTTATACACCTCAAAGGAATCCAAGGAAATTCCATAGGGTTTAATAATTTATTCCAAAGGGATATATAGACAATTTTCCTATAGGACTAAAATTCTTCAAAATTCCTATCTTTGTAGTAGATGAGATCTTTCAGGGGAAAAAAATGCATGGCTGAATCAACGTGCAACTGATTCCAGAAGCAAACATCAAGAAAAACTACCTCTACGAACCATCATGGCAGCAGAACCGGCTACTCTAAGATATCTCAATTGGTCACAGTATCCAATCCAGTTTTCAAAAGAAGACCAATGGACTAGCGTAGGAAACGCAGGCCATTACCCACTGGTTCTAGATCCAACTATCGTCGGTATGACTGTCACAAAAGTACTAATCGATGGGGGAGCCGGACTCAACATTATTTTTTCAGAAACGCTAAGGAAAATGGGACTACAACTCGTCGGGATGATTACACCAACGAGCACCCCTTTTTATGGGATAGTACTCGGCAAGGCAGCCATGCCGCTTGGGCAAATCACTCTACCAGTTACTTTTGAAACTCCCTCAAACTACCGTACAGAATTCATCAAGTTTAAAGTTGCAGACTTTGATTCATCATATCACGCAATTCTCGGGCGCCCAGCACTAGCAAAATTCATGACGATACCGCATTACCCGTACCTATTGCTTAAGATGCCAGGGCCTAACGGTGTCCCTTCCCTTCGAAGTGATTTGAAGCGCGCTTTTGACTGCGACGTTCAGGCAATCCAAATTGCAGCCAAGGCACAAGCTGCCAATGGTAGAAAAGAAATAGCCACTATTACCGCAGAAATGAGCCCAGAAGAACTAGAGATACCGAATAAAAAGCCCAGCATCCTAGCACCACCAAAAGAAGCCGACGTCAAGCAAATCGACCTAGGCACCGGTGATCCCTCCAAAACGGCAACCATCAGCGCCCACCACTCGGCAAAATAGGAACTCGCGCTCACCAACTTTCTATGAGACAACAAAGATATCTTCGCTTGAAAGCCGGCCGACATGCCAGGTGTCCCAAGAGAGTTGGCTGAGCACGGAATTGATATCAACGAAGGCTCCAAGCCTGTGAAGCAACGGCTACGACGATTCTCATCCGACAAGAAGGAAGCAATTAAAAAAGAAATCACAAAGCTAATGGTAGCCAGATTCATCAGAGAAATCCTTCATCTAAATTGGCTAGCAAACCCAGTTCTAGTAAAAAAAGAATACGGATGAGTGGCGCATGTGCGTCGACTACACAGATCTCAACAAACACTGCCCGAAAGATCCATTCGGACTACCACGCATTGATCAGATAGTTGATTCAACAGCTAGATCTGCCCTATTATCCTTTCTTGATTGCTATTCAGGATATCACCAGATCGCATTAAAGGAACAAGACCAGAGCAAGACATCTTTCATCACTTCCATTCGGTGCCTATTGCTATAAGACCATGTCGTTTGGACTCAAGAATGTTGGTGCTACTTACCAAAGAGCTATCTAAACGTGTCTTGGTGATCAGATCGGCGAAAACTTAGAGGCATACGTGGATGACGTAGTAGTAAAAACAAAGAACCCAGACACATTAATTGAAGACTTAAAACAAACCTTCAAAAACCTAAAAAAGTGGAGGTGGAAATTGAACCCAAACAGGTGTGTATTCGGAGTTCCTTTAGGACAACTACTCGGATTCTTGGTCAGTCATCGTGGAATCGAAGCCAGCGCTAAGCAAATTTGAGCCATAACAGAGATGGGCCCTCCTCGAAGTGTCAAAGATGTGCAGAAACTAACAGGCTGCATGGTGGTCCTCATGAAAGCTCTAGTTTGGTTTTGGTGAATTGATGAAACCCTAAGTGCTAACCTAGTTTATCAAGTGATTATGATATAGGTAGCACACTCTAAGTGATGAAGCAAATGAAGATCATAACATGATGATGGTGATGCCATGGTGATGATCAAGTGCTCGGACTTGGAAAGAAGAAAGAGAAAAACAAAAGGCTCAAGGCAAATGTATAAATTGTAGGAGCCATTTTGTTTTGGTGATCAAGACACTTAGAGAGTGTGATCACATTTAGGATCGATAGCCGTACTATTAAGAGGGGTGAAACTCGTATCGAAATGCGGTTATCAAAGTGCCTCTAGATGCTCTAACTCATTGCATATGCATTTAGGATCTAGTGGAGTGCTAACACCCTTGAAAATATTTTGTGAAAATATGCTAACACATGTGCACAAGGTGATACACTTGGTGGTTGGCACATTTGAGCAAGGGTAGGAAACTCCACCAGCGCCCTAGACAGAAAAGACGGAAGTCACTGTAAGTGACCGGACGCTGGCCTCGGTTGGGCCGGAGCGTCCGGTCAGTAGCAGCAGTAAGCGCGTGGCGTCGGTCAAACGATCGGACGCTGGGTCGCTCAGCGATCGGACGCTAGGAGGGTGCGTCCGGTCAGTGCTGACGTACGCTGACGTAGGGCTTACAGAGGAGACGTTGACGGATTAGACGCTGGGTGAGTTCGGTCGGGCATGACCGGACGCGTCCGGTCGGGAAAAATCACGTTTGGAACCTTACTGGAAACGATCGAACGCTGAGGTCCAGCGTCTGGTCACTTTCTAACTAATGCGTCCAGTCAATAGATGACCATTGAAATCTGACAAACTGTATTTGAAGCTGAGGGCCTACGTCCGGTCGGCCCGTGTTCAGTGCAGTGAGGAGCCCAACGGCTCTATTTCGTGAGGGCTTCTATTTAAGCCCCATGGCCGGCTCAAGCTCACTCCCTTGGCCATTTACATTGACATAGCAACCTTGTGAGCTTAGCCAAAGCCCTCCCACTCATCTCCATCATTGATTCATCATCTTTATGAGATTGGAAGAGAATCCAAGTGCATTGCTTGAGTGTTTGCATCTAGATGCACTTAGTGTTCGTGTTTCATTGTGGGATTCGCTTATTACTCTTGGTGGTTGCTGCCACCTAGACGGCTTGGAGCAGCGAGAATCGTTGAGCAGAGGGTGGTGATTGTCTCCGGCTCCGATCGTGGTGATTGTGATGGGTTCTTGACCTTTCCTCGGCGGAGAGCCAAAAGGTACTCTAGTAGATTGCTCGTGGCTTGTGTGATCCTCATCTTGTGTTGGTTGTATGGCAGCCTATTGAGGGTTTGGCGTGTGATGCTAATTAACGCGTGAACCTTCAAGTGAGTGAATCGCCACAACGAGGAATATCTTGTCGGCAAGCAAGTGAACCTCGGTAAAAATCATTGTGTTCATCCTTTGATTCCGAGGTGATTGGTCTTCATTGGTATTCATTCTTGTGATTAATTGGTTCACTCCTCGACAAGGCGGTATATCTATCTTGCTCACTCTCTTTACTCTACCGTAAACTAGATGTCAAGCTCTTTAGTGTAGCTAGTTGTGAGAGCTTGTTAGTTTGGTTAGTGTGGCTCTTTAGTTAGTCTTTGAGAGCACACTTACTTAGTGTAGTGATATAGCTATTGTGTCGATAGAAACTATATACACTAGAATTGTAGTAGGTGGCTTGC
Organism: Miscanthus lutarioriparius; assembly: GCA_904845875.1. Lineage (NCBI taxonomy): Eukaryota > Viridiplantae > Streptophyta > Magnoliopsida > Poales > Poaceae > Miscanthus > Miscanthus lutarioriparius. Next base: position 4,642,932 of record CAJGYO010000018.1, read on the forward strand.
AATATAAGTAGGCTAGTGCAACACTTGCTTCGTCTCATAATTGTCTAACCGGTTTATTAAGTGTTGTTACAGAAATATTTATTAGGCTATTCACCCACCCTCTAGCCATTAGGACATTTCACCTCAATCGTTTTATATCAAGACTCGGCAAAAAACACTCTAAGTGAGTGAATTGCCACAACGAGGAGTAGCTTGCCTGCAAGCAAGTGAACCTCAGTAAAAAAATCATTGTGTTCATCATTTGATTCCGAGGTGATTGGTCTTCATTGATATTGATTCTTGTGATTGATTGGCTCCTTCCTCGACACGGCGGTATAAACAAATTACTCACTCTCTTTACATTACCGCAAACTAGTTGTCAAGCTCTTTAGTGTAGCTAGTTGTGAGAGCTTGTTAGTTTGGTTAGTGTGGCTCTTTAGTTAGCCTTTGAGAGCACATTAACTTAGTATAGTGACATAGCTATTGTGTGGATAGAAACTATATAAACTAGAATTGTAATAGGTGACTTGCAATTTTAGTAGGCTAGTGCAACACTTGCTTCGCCCCATAATTGTCTAACCGGTTTGTTAAGTGTTGTTGTAGAAATTTTTAATAGGATATTCACCCCCCTCTAGCCATTATGACCTTTCACCGGGTCACCTCCGAGCTGCTGCTGCTGCTCCAGCTCTATACCAGTGCCCCTCCTTTTTCCTCGCTGCAGCACCTTCAATGCCTTGCTTGTCTCTATTTCTCTGATTGCCTGCCTCTGCGTGTCTCTTCTTGGACGAACGCAGTAGGCTAGGTGCGCATGTTTTCTCGTGGGTTCAATTCATTGCATCGCGCCAATGTTCTTCTCTATTCGCCAACCGGGCCACGTGCTCGTGGCCGCTATCGGTCGGACCGCTCTGTATTAGCCTGGCGAGCTCGCTTAGGCCTCCTTGCTTTTCCTCTTGCGCCGCTCTTCTCTGCTTTGTCTGCCTCTGTTTGTTTCTCGGTCTCTCCCTCTGCCTGCCTCGGTCGTTGGTGCATGCCATGCCTCGCTGCCTCAAGAAGACTTCGCCATGGTCATGCCCCACCGTCAGCGAGCTCTCTCAAGGCCGCCGCCGTCTCGCTTCACCCGACCACGCTGGACCATAGTCCCAGCTCCTGCTTGCCCTCCCCGCTCTTTCTCTCAGCCCCTCTGTGTGCACTCCTATGCCGAGCCACCGTCGTCGCGCCGTGCCACCGGTCCGCCCGTCGCCCAGCTCCCTCGTGGGCGTGCGCAAGCCGCCCCAGCCTCGCCTCACCGCACCGCCGCACGGAGGACCACACTGGGGGTCGACTCTAAGCCGCGCCCTCGCTGCCTCTGCGCGCCATAGCTCGATGACCCCCGAGCGCGACTTCCTCCTGCCGCTTCCACAATGCCCCTCAACTTCTCCCCATGTCGCACGCTGCTCCTTCCGTGCTGCCTGCGCCGTCTTTGCCAAAGAAGACCATCGCGCTCACCGCCTCGCCTCGCCCGCCACCGGTGAGTATACGCCATGCCGCTGGTCGCTTTACGCCTTGGTCCGACCACCCGAGCTCAATCACCGCCGTCGCACAGTTTCCCTCGCGTGCGCGCACCTCCTTGCACTCTGCGGCTGCTCCCGTTCCTCCGTGTAGCACCGGCGCCGCTCCACTTCCGTGCTCGGCCACCGCCGCTGCCATCGCACCAATCCGCTGGTGTCGGCCCTCCCCCGCGTGCGAGACCCCTGTCCGCTCTGGACCTCTACCCCTCCCGTGCGCCCGAGCCACGCTGCCGTGCACCGTAGCATATCCATCGTGGTCCGCGCCCTTCCGCGCTCCTTCCACGGCGTCACAGCGCCTTTGTCGCCACATCGGCTCGTGCGGGTAGGCTGTCGGGGGTCGACTCGGGTCTTGCTGCGGCTAGCCTGAGGCCGTGTGGGTCCCCATGCAGCTCACCAGTGGGTTGTCCGCCGCCTCCATGCCTTCCCTGGCCCCACAGCGCCGTTGCCGCCGCCGCCGGCCGATGCCTCCGCTTCGTGCTCTGCTTTTGGGGAGAGAGAGCAGGTGAGAATATCGAAATAGATAATGCTTCAGGGTTGCGAATGTAAAATACGTGACTCTAATGAACAACATTTGTGGATCTCGGGTTGAATAGAGAAAAGCGCAGGGTCCTTTCTGCAAAATGCGCGACGCGAGCCCTGCCTGGGCTGGCTTGCTAGGCTACGGTCTAAAATCGTTGCATTCATTGTAGGACCGGGAGAAGATATGGTGATATTAAAATGGAAGGATCTTGAATGACATGCTCCTTAGACTTATTAAGAACCATTGCATTCATTGTAGTAAGTATTGAACACACTCCATACAAACCACTTGCCATGTTATGGAGACAACAAGCCAAGTACCTCTTCACGGTTGGGCAACCCATGGATTTAGCGTGAGGTGGGGCGTGGAGTAGCAAAATGTAGAAAGTACCTCCGGCACATTTTCAAATGTTCATGGGCGACTTGGCTGGATTAGAGAATGGTTAAGGCTAGAACTGAGCATTTTAAGCCCAGCCCGGCCCGATCCCGCTAGGTTTTAACCCACCCACAAACCTTAATGGATAGGGCTTAGGCACAGATCTTGCTGCCCAAAAAGTTTTTTCTCGGTCTAAGCCCGACCCGAAATATTTATTTAAGATATTTTGCGCTATAGAATACGCGGGCGGCCCGCCCGAGGCCCAGGCTAGCCCGAGCTCGGCCCAAAAAAACGGGCCCAACTCGTCTAGTGTGACGATCATGGGCGGGATTATTTTAGCCTAAAATAACCTGGTTTTTTTCGGCCCGGCCCGAACCCGACCTGTCCCGCAAAATACTCAGGTCTAGTTAAGGCATGTATTAGAAAACGGTTAAGCTTGCTTTTGATGGAGAAACATGCAGAGTAATTGAAAGCTAATCTTGTTCACAACTTCTATCTTCGAAATAGAGTACGCGGAGTGCTTTGGAGAATGACACAGTTTATGCTTATTGCTCACCAATGTTCAACCCGTATGCTATGCTATGTCAAGCTTAGGTATTTCTATGCTATGTTATGAACAAAAAGGTAGTGTATGATTTTAGGAAGTTTCATATTTTTCTCAGTTATTAAAACAAGTTTTATATGTTCGACGATGCGAATCTGATCCGGGAACCGTCGTGGAAAAACGGAAACTGACCCTGCGTCTGATTCCAATCTGGGCCCGTAACCGACCAGGATTGGCGCCACATCTGCCGGCCTGGCCTATATGGGCCTGTTTGTTTGCCTGGACGTCTTTTGGGCCTGGGCGACAAGCTGCTTAAAGCAGCTGAGGGCCTGGCCCCAGAAAAACGAAAGAGGTGGTCGTTTCTCGTGGGCTCGGCTCTCGGCGTCGCATGTCCTCAATCCCGTCACCTCCCATTCTTCTCTCACCCACCGCCACCGGCACCTCCGCTAGGTCTGACCAACTCCGAGGCTGCGCCCTGGTGGCGGACATGGTGTCCTCGATGGCTGACCACGCCCGGAGGAACCCCTCGACGGCCACCACGACACCGGCACCAGCGCGGGGTCGCCGCAGAGCGCGAGCATGGCGTTGTTATGGGCACGCGCGGCGGTGAAGGTGGCGAGGCAGAGCCTGCAGCCGCGGCGGCCCGGCAACAGAGCGACCGCGGTGCTCTTGCTCTGCTCCTGCTCCTGCTCAGACCGCGGTGTCGAGCCAAAGCCTGCGACCGCGGCGGCCCGGCGGCCGCGGTGCTCCTTCTCTACTGCGTGACAGCAGCCGACAACTGCGACGGCCTCCTCTTCGTCTGTGCCTCGCAGGTGCCCGCGCCTCCGGCAGCCCTCTCCGAGTTCGACGACCCCGCCATGGTGGCCTCGCTCACCCCTGCGCTCTCCCTCTCCGTCTCCGGCCATCCTTCGAGGTGCCATGAGAGGATGGAGGACGAGGAGGAGCGCGAGTACAAGGAGCAGCATCGTCAGCCGCGCCGCTGCCTCGCTGTTGCCGCTCGCGCCGCGAGGACTGTGCACACGGTGGATGCCAACCAGTTGCTCGATGGAATGTCCCAATGAGATGAGCGCACGGTAACTCCACCCTATATTGGTCCAAGGCGACCACGTCTCCTACTCCAGGCAAACAAACACAATCCGGCGCGAGACTGGCTCTGCTGCGAAATCAAACCAAATAGACAGTTGTTGCACCTGCTGAGCCAGCCCTCTGGTCCTACTGAGCCAGCCCATCCCACCAGGCTTGATCGTCCATGGAAACAAACACGCCCTATATCACCCGCCCCGCCTCTCTTCCCCTCTCCCTCCCTAAGTCGCGACAGGACTACAGGAGCTCAACGCAGCCAATGAGATGTTTGAGATCTCTAATCTAAAATGCACATGGGTAAAGCAACAAGCTAAAAACTTAATTAATCTCCAAGACTCCTGCTAATTGGTCTTTTTCTGAACCAAGCATGGAGGTAGGCCCTCTACGGGCTGGTCTTCGTCGAGGTAGAATTCGCAATGGAGGTGGCCGCCCAGCCCCGGGATGTCTCCGCTTGGTCTCAAACTCCACCCTATCGAGAGCCCGTTGTTCGCCCTAATCAGTTTCCACATGTCCTCCCTCACGACGAATCCGTCCGCCGTAGCCCTACCACGGTCACCACGCCCGCCACGCCACCGACCCAACAGTGGTGGTGATGGTGGTGAATCATGACGGTGCCCCGTGCTAGGACCACGCCCGATGCGACACGCCGCAAAGATGTGGCCGCCGCCGCCTCCCCCGACGTGGATGATGGGGTCCAACCGGAACGGTACCTTGTCTGGGATCATGTCAACGTCCACGGCTAGCTTGAAGAGCAGGGACTGTTCCCGCGGCTCGCCGACGCCAACGCCGAGGCCCTCGGGCGGGATGAGCTGGACGAAACAATAGGGGCTCGGGTCGAAAAGCCGCCAACACAAAGTGGAGCAGATCATGACTACGACAACGATGGCAACGCCCGTAGCGTACATCCTGACTTGTTGGCCTAGGTCGAAAACCGACATAGGCAGCGACTCCGATCGGTAGTACAGTAGTGGCTCCCTCTTCACCACCGGGAAAGGAAAAGGCAGCGGCAGCGGTCGGTGCCATGGTGGTAGTTGTGCTCCGTACATCTGCACCTCGATTGGATCGATCACGTGCCCCTACTATGCAGCCGAACAAATCAATGGATTCGGTTTTATGTGTGCAAACTAAACGTGTAGCATGTTTGCAACAAACTCAAGATGTCCCGTAAATAGGATGTCATTAGACACGAGTTGTTCTAACTTTCGTTCGAGCATGATCATAAATGCGGAACACATACGATACATGGAAGAGGACACATAAGGTCGGGCTTTGGCAAGTAAAAAGAGCAAGACCAAAGGAAGGAACCGCATAGAGGTATTTTGAAAATAAAAACTGGGTAAAAATGCTTTGTTCTTTAGTAGAGATACAAGAAAGATGGAGATATAGATATATTGATCATACATACGCCTCTTTGGGACCTGCTTTTACGATTCTAGTGGAAATGAGTCACCCCCTTGCATGACGATTCTAGTGGAAATGAGTCACACGCCCCCCACCACCACACACGCGCGCGCGAAGGCGACACCCATGCCTATATGGCCAGACCAATTCCCAAATAGAACATAAAAATATCTTCTCCCTATAATCATCAACCTTTTCCTCCCATGGTTTGCTTCTTCCGTCCCGGTGCCGTTGGATTATCCCTCGCCACGGTCTAGCACTGCCACTTGCTCATCCTCCCCGTACTCCTCTGCCCCACCGCTCAACCTCCTCGCACCACTCATCCACCTCGCCGACCCCTCCTCCTCCTCCTCCGTGTCAGGCTCTTCCTCTGCGCCCCGCCAGCTCCTTCTTCGCCATGGCAGGGTCTTCCTCCATGCGTTGTGCTACACGTCCTCCTCGTCTTACTTAGCGGGAGAGAACAAAGTGACGACAGCGGCCCACCAGGAATGTCTACAGCGAAGAGAAGATAGCGGTGGCGCCTCCTAGGGAGCCTCTTTGGCGAAGTACAATAGGTGGGGCGCCCCACAAGAGTCTCTGACTCTAAGGAGGTGACTCCCCGTAGGGAGCATCGCCATGCAGCCAGCAACGAGTTCTCTTTGCCTCTTGGTTCTTCATGGACAGACCATGAGACCCCAACGAACGGTCTGTCAAAGGCAAACAACAGCCGATAACCCTATGGCCTAAGTACTTTAGGGTACTACCTATGTACCATGTAATGTATAAGCATCATGGTTCAAGTATTGCTCAAGTTTTGTCATACATTCGGCCTGTTCGCTGGTTTTCTGGGCTGATAAGCCCGGCTGGTGCTGATTTGTTGTGAGAGGAAAACACTGTTGAATGGCTGATAAGCCCTGGCTAAAACCAATAAGTGAACAGGTTGATTGACATCAAGCTCATTCATTCTTTACCAATGTGTCGTACAGAAGAAGTGACCCCCCACATGAACCCTGGGGCTGACCACATATCTGAATCTGAGCCCACAGACTACTAGGAAGAGAATCAAACAAGCTCCTAAACGTCTTGCTTGTTTTACAATTGCATGAATTGAACTATGTTGTACGTATTGCATTTATGTTACAATATGAGTACCAAACCCCAAATTCCCTATTTGAGCTATTTTTTTCCTCACCGGTCACAACCGAATTTCATTATGCCTGTAACAAAATCACAATGTTTAGTACAGAAAACCTATTTGAGCTATATGATCCCTGAATTGTTTCTCGCACCTTGTAACATGTTTGTTTTGCCTTGCTAGAACATAACTTATGCTTACTTTGCTTAGAATTCGGTAAAAGTCAATGATGTGGTGTTTTCCCATGACTTCGCGTGATATAGGAATTGCTTGGCCAATAAAGAATGAACAATCGAAGCAATGGTCTACCTTTGTGTTTTAAACACATATTTGTTGCAAAAAGAAATTGGATTTTTTTTAAAAAAAAAGTATTACTATAATCTTTTATATTGACCTCCCCAAACTATCGCAAAAGTCCGATTTACCTCCTTAGTGGCGGACGTGGCGGTTGATATGACGCCATGTCAGCAAAAAACCACTTATAGGGAGATAAATTAGATAGTTTCAAGAGTTATAGGAGTATAAAAATCTAATTTTCTGACTGAGGAAGATAAATCATACTCACGTAATAGTTGAAGGAGGTCACATACACCTTTTCCACTTATATATACACGCCGACTCACAATTCATGGTTGAAGCCCACAATTGTCAAAACCCAACTAGTGATTGCGACGATTCTAGTGGAAATGAGTCACCCCCTTTGCGACGATTCTAGTGGAAATGAGTCACACGCCCCCCCCCACCACCACCACACGCGTGCGCGTGCTGCATGTCTGGCGACACCCATGCCTATATGGCTGCACCAATTCCCAAATAGAACATAAAAATAGCTTCTCCCTATAATCATCAACCTTTTCCTCCCATGGTTTGCTTCTTCCGTCTCCGGTGCATTGGATTATCCTCGCCACGGTCTAGCACCGCCACTTGCTCATCCTCCCGTGCACTCCTCCCGCCCCACCGCTCACCCTCCTCGCACCACTCACCCACCTCGCCCTCCCTCCTCCTCTTCCTCCGTGTCGGGCTCTTCCTCTGCGGCCACCACCTCCTTCTTCGCCATGGCGGGTCTTCCTCCATGCGTTAGTCTTTGCACGTCCTCCTCGTCTTACTCAGCGGGAGAGAACAAAGTGACGACAGCGGCCCACCAGGAATGTCTACAGCGAAGAGAAGATAGCGGTGGCCCCTCCTAGGGAGCCTCTTTGGCGAAGTACAATAGGTGGGGCGCCCCACAAGAGTCTCTAACTCTAAGGAGGTGACTCCCCGTAGGGAGCATCGCCATGCAGCCAGCAACGAGTTCTCTTTGCCTCTTGGTTCTTCATGGGAGGACCATGAGACCCCAACGAACGGTCTGTCAAAGGCAAACAACAGCCGATAACCCTATGACCTAAGTACTTTAGGGTACTACCTACGTACCATGTAATGTATAAGCATCATGGTTCAAGTATTGCTCAAGTTTTGTCATACATTCGGCCTGTTCGCTGGTTGGTTTCTGGACTGATAAACCGGCTGGTGCTGGTTTGTTGTGAGAGGAAAACACTGTTGAATGGCTGATAAGCCCTGGTTGAAACCAATAAGTGAACAGGTTGATTGACATCAAGCTCAGTCATTCTTTACCAATGTGTCGTACAGAAGAAGTGACCCCCCACATGAACCCTGGGGCTGACCACATATCTGAATCTGAGCCCACAGACTGCTAGGAAGAGAATCAAACAAGCTCCTAAGCGTCTTGCTTGTTTTACAATTGCATGAATTGAACTATGTTGTACGTATTGCATTTACGTTACAATATGAGTACCAAACCCCAAATTCCCTATTTGAGCTATTTTTTTCCTCACCGGTCGCAACCGAATTTCATTATGCCTGTAACAAAATCACAATGTTTAGTACAGAAAACCTATTTGAGCTATATGATCCCTGAATTGTTTCTCGCACCTTGTAACGTGTTTGTTTTGCCTTGCTAGAACATAACTTATGCTTACTTTGCTTAGAATTCGGTAAAAGTCAATCATGTGGTGTTTTCCCATGACTTCGCGTGATATAAGAATTGCTTGGCCAATAAAGAATCTACAATCGAAGCAATGGTCTACCTTTGTGTTTTAAACACATATTTGTTGCAAAAAGAAATTGGATTTTTTTTAAAAAAAGTATTACTATAATCTTTTATATTGACCTCCCCAAACTATCGCAAAAGTCCGATTTACCTCCTTAGTGGCGGACGTGGCGGTTGATATGACGCCATGTCAGAAAAAAACCACTTATAGGGAGATAAATTAGATAGTTTCAAGAGTTATAGGAGTATAAAAATCTAATTTTCTGACCGAGGAAGATAAATCATACTCACGTAATAGTTGAAGGAGGTCACATACACCTTTTCCACTTATATATACACGCCGACTCACAATTCATGGTCGAAGCCCACAATTGTCAAAACCCAACTAGTGATGACTGGGTTCACAACTCACAACAAACGTATTTGGTGTGAACTTAGCATGTGTTTCAAAATAGAATGATTTTATAATAATATCTAATAATTTTTAAAGTTAGCAGTGTACTAGCGACGTCTAGGACAAATTATATATATATATATATATATATATATATATATATATATATATATATATATATATATATATATATATACACCTAGGTAAATGAATTCCCAATGATAAATAGGTGTATGAAATCTGAATTCGTGGTGACCAGTGCTATGACTTCATCATGAATTCAATATGCAACATTCCATGGTTTTTTTTACATGCTTACTATAAACATGGTTTTCCTGAAAAACGGAAACAACAAAACTCTAGGCAGCTGCGCACCTTTCTATCTAAACAAACTTACTATTCTCACTTATCGATTTTCGATGAGTCAATAATTTCAAATGTGATCAAATCTATACATATAAAAAAGTACCAATATTTTGTTCTACCAAAAAAATTATTAAATTAATTATGAAATATATTTTCATATTGCAAATTTGTTTGGAGACATAAATATAGACTTGGACACTTGGTCAAAAAAAAGTTTAACTTGTCCCAAACTAAAATTGCATTATTTTTAGAATGGAGGGAATGGTCCGGTGCTATATATAAATCTACAGGAAATTGCTGGATCTCTCATGGGAAAAAAAGGGAAAATCTCAGTGTTGTACTTTGCATAATAATCACAAAAGAATCGAAAGCCTGCCGGTGGTCGGTGTTCGTTTTATTGCGGGGAGTTCCATGGACGCGGATTCAGTGACTTTCCTTCAGAAAGTCACGGCGTAACTTTCGTTTAATCGTGTGGGTCCAATACGGATCCAAGGGCCCCTATCCTTTCAAAGCAAAAACAACCTCACGTGAGGGAGGCAAGCGGAGCGGAAGCATTCGCCGCCGCACGGAGGCTTCCATTGGCGCATGCACGCGCCTCGCTGCGCCGCGGAGAAGAGAGGAGGATGGTCGCCGGGTGTTCGACTGCGTCCCAGTTCAGCTGCATTCGGGCAGTCTGCACCTCTTCTCGACTGCGTCCCTGTAGCCAAGCTTGCTTCCCTCTCCTCCCGGTCCACCCGGCGACCATCCTCCTCTCTTCTCCGCGGCGCAGCGAGGGCGCGTGCACGCGCCAATGGAATCCTCCGTTCGGCGGCGAATGCATCCGCTCCGCTTGCCTCCCTCACGTGAGGTTTTTTTTTGCTTTGAAAGGATAGGGCCCTTGGATCCGTATTGGACGCACACGATTAAACGAAAGTTACGCCGTGACTTTCTGAAGGAAAGTTCTGCGTCGGAGTTCCACGGGGGTCTGCAGGTTCAACCATGTCCTGCATCCGAATCCGATACGGGAACTCCCGTCGAGGAGAAACAAAAACTGTCCCTTCGTTTGATTTGGGTCCGTAACCGACCAGGATTGGCGCCTAATCTGCCGCCCGGCCTATATATATCGCGCGCTCCGTCTCCTCACTCCCCAAGTTCCCCTATCGCGATTTCCGTTGTGTTACAAACAGTAAGCCATCGGTCGTCCATCGCCGACAAATAGTCAAGCCATCGGCCGTCGAGAATGCTCGACCTCAATCTTTTCCGCACGGGAGAAAACAAAGACGGCAAGCCGCCGGGTCTTGTCCGTACATCCCAGCTCCGGCGCTTCGCGTCCGTGGAGGTCGTAGATGAGGTGATCGCGCTCGACGAAGAATGGCGCCGTTTGCGCTTCTCTCTAGAGACAAGCTCCAGCAGGAGCTCAACGCCACCGCCAAGAAGATTGGAAAGCTTAAAGTCGCAGGCAAGGAAGAAGATGAGGAGGAGGCGAAGAAGCTGGTGGAGGGCACGAACGAGATCAAGAAGAGACAAGCTGACATGGAGGCCGAGGAGCAGAAGACCAAGTCCGCGCTCGACGCCAAGCTGATGGCCATCGGCAACATCCTGCACGAGTCCTTGCCCGTCGCCGCCGACGAGGCCAACAACGTGCTCCTGCGCGTGTTCGGAGATAGGAGGATGGAACAGAAGCTGATGAACCACGTGGACCTCTGCGTCGCGCTCGACATCGTGGACTTGAAGAGGGGCGCCAAGGCCGGCGGCGGCAGGGGCTACTACCTCAAGGAGGAAGGCGAGCTGCTGAACAACGCGCTGGCCTACTTCGGCAAAGCGTTTCTGCGACGGCGAGGCTACAAGCTGATCGGGACGCCGCACATGATGACGAAAGAAGCAATGGGCAAGTGCGCGCAGCTCTGGAGTATGACGAGGAGCTGTACAAGCTCGAGGGCGAGGGCAAGTACCTCCCGCCACGTCGGAGCAGCCTCTGGCGTACTACCACCAGGGCGAGCAGCTCCGTCCCGACCAGCTGCCGATCCGGTACGTCAGCTTCTCCACCTGCTTCCGGACAGAAGCCGGCTCGCACTGGCGCGACACGGCCGGCATCTTCAGAACCCACGAGTTCCAGAAGGTCGAGCAGTTCTGCATCACCGCCCCTGACGGCGACGCCTCCTGGGAGATGCACGAGGAGATGATCAGGAACGCGGAGGACTTCTACGCGGCGCTCGGCATCGCCGGTCGCGTCGTCAACGTCGTGTCCGTCGATCTGAACAACTCGGCCGCAAAGAAGTACGACCTGGAGGCGTGGTTCCCGGCGTCGGGGACGTACAGGGAGCTCACGTATGGCCAGAGGAAGGACGGCGAGAGGTGCAACAGGTTTGTTCACACGCTCAATTCCACGCTCACCGCCACGCAGAGGACCCTGTGTTGTATCCTGGAGACGCACCAGGAGGAGGGCGGTGTTCGGGTGCCCGAGGTGCTGCGACCTTACATGTCTGGGATCGACTTCATTCCGTTCAAGAAACCTCTGGATCGCCATGGCGGACCTGCTCGCTCCAAACCAAAGAGGTCTAAATGAAAGAGTACTGATGAATTGGATGAGCCGATGAGGGACGAGTCGTCAAAAATTTGCTTTTGGGAAATGATATGTGTGCGGGGTTCCTTCTTGTGTTGGTTGTTTATGTTTCTTTCAGAGTAGAGATTAGGCTACTTGTACTCGATCTGCTAAACACTTATATATTGAATTGAAATATGAAACGGTGTTGATTACTCGTGTAGTTCACCACACCAGAAACACGGAACGGATCCGATCCGTTTCATTCCACGGTTCTTTTACATATGTATATAATCGTCATATGATCTTGCACAGAAACTGGAAGCAGCAAAAGAGCAAACAGTAACCTACAGTACAGTACTCCCTGTGTTCAGAGTTCAGACTTCAGAGGACTTGTTCTTGATTGGGTGGGTTTGGGAGGAACGAGCAGTTCACGATTTCTCTGAAACTGAAACAATAATGTGATCTGATACGGAAACCTACATGTCAACTGAACTGATCCGAAGCAGAGAAATTGCCAACAAAATCATCAGGAGACAGAGGCGCCGCCCAATTCGTCGATTTGCTCGACATGCACCACTGACAGAGCAGAGCAACCTCTAGTGCGCGAGCGCGCCGGCAGCAGCAACCTCCTTGCGCTCACTGTCACTGTCGTCGTCGTCGTCGTCGATCCAATCCCAGTAGTGGCGCTTCACGGTGATGGCGCCGGCGTCCCCGTCGTCCTCGCCGGTCTCCTCGGTCTCGAACTCCCCGTCCTCGGGCACGCCGTCCACCACCTTGGCGTCGACCGCGTGGAGCACGTAGCGGGCGGGGAGGCCCGGGTAGGACGCGGACTCCCGCTCCTCCACGCGTGCGCCGTCCCCGCCGAGGATCCGGACGCGGGCGCGGGCGCCGAGCTCCTCCAGGACGGCCCGCGCCGCGGCGGCCTCGGGGGACTCGCCGGGCCGCATCTTCTCGGACAGCGGCCGCAGACCGCGCCGCCGGACCGTGCCGTCGGAGAGCAGCTGCCGGGTCTCCACGAGCCGCGCACCGCGGCTGTTGCGGATGCGGACCGTGGCCACGTGCACCGCGCGGACCACCCACGGCGAGCGTCTGCGGGAGCGTGCAGCGCGCAGTCACCCACGGCGAGCTCCAGGAACAGGTTCGCCAGGGTCTTGGTCCCCGGCACGGCGCCCCAGGACGCAGGCGCCCCCGGAGGGAGCCGCGGCCGGAGGAACGCCGCCAGCGAGTCCAGCGTCGGGAACGCGACAGGCGGGCGCGGCGGCGACGGCGGTCGCATCGTCGCGGGGTCCTCTGGGCGGTGGACGGGATCGGGCCGCGTCGCCTGCGCTGCCGCTGCCGCTGCTGGTGCTGGTGGTGGGGAATTCTCCATGCGGGAAGTGGAGCTGGAATTTCCTTTTCCAATTCGCTGGGATTATTCTCTGACTGGATCAACGCAGGCCCAAATGGAACCCGGAAACTGCAGCCCAAGCCCAACAAATCGAAACGACACTTGCAAGGCGCACGTCCGGATCTCTCTCTTCTCAGTCTATACCTTTTCTTTTGATTGACAAGTTTAGTAAATGAAAAAATACACAAATAGCTTCAAATAGGGTACCAATGAATAAATTACTATATTTAGTTATTTATTTGATTTAAAATGAATTAATTATAAATATTTTTGTTATTTTTCCAAAAAATTCTAACCAGCTATGAAACCCGCAAGATGGCCAAATTTGCTTGGTATTAATAGTTTGCCGGTTAAAGTTTTGTAGTTTTAGAGTTGAATGGCCAAAGAAAAACACTGGCAAAAGTTGGATGGATAAAAATGGACTTGTTCTTAAGTACCTCTCTGTTTTAAATTGTAAGTCGTTTTTATTTTCTAGACTAGATACACAGTTTTCCATCTATATCTAAACACAACATATGTCTAGGTGTATTGTATTATAAAAGTAAAAATGACTTACAAATATACAATTTAGAATATATGGAGTATTATATAGACTTTTCTTGCATACTTTTAGGAATAAAATGTGTGAAAGATTGAGGATTAGTGGCAGAGGGAAGGGGGCTGAGCGGGCCCTGTCACCCCCAACATTTCTACACTCCCTACAATATGCCTCCTAGTTAACAATATTACTCTAATTAACTAGTTAACAATACTATTTTTATTTGTTTCTTGTCCTCTCCATATTAATCTTTAATGTCATCTTGTATAATTAAGAATTAGTCTTCCTATTATTTTCTCCATCTCTTTTGTTGTTTCTGTTATTGCCTACCAAATGTCTAGTTCATTCCTACAGTACACCCTATAGTCAACTTATATAATTGAAATTTAGTCTTCCTATTATTTTCTCCCTCTTTTTTTCTTTCTACTATGCCTACTAAATATGTAGTTCATCCCCACAATACACCCTTTAATTATCTAGTTAAATGTAATTAGTGCTTACGTGTTTGCTCTCCCTCCAAATTGATCTCTAACAGAATCTATATTATTTGGCATTAGTCTTCCTTATCTACTTAATTTGATAATGTTATTATTGTGAGTCTTTTGTGTAGCCTAAGAATATGTTGATCAGATGAACGTTAGAGACCTAGAGCTAACTAATTTTGTTCCCCTTTTTACAAAATATTTAGTGTTCTTTTTAGTTTTTATTTTTCTTTTGTATTGTAACACAAACATTTATTTAGTTAATATATATACTCTAGTCCTGTCGGGTTCATGAACCCGGGGTCCCTCATGGATCAGCTTCCCAGCAAAAGCTCGGCCTAGCAAACGACGTTGCGAACGACACGCAACTCCTGGGCCGACCCAAAACTACCTGAAACGACAGGCCAGAAGAGCAATCCAGTCTCCAACGGGAAGGCCTGGCCAAGGAGGAACATCACTCGCTTCCGACTACGGCCTGCCTCTCTGACCGGAAGGCCGCGCTTCCGACTCCGGCCCACCTCTCCGATCGGAAGGCCTGACCAAGGAGGAACAACGCTCGCTTCCGACTACGGCCCGCCTCTCCGACCGGAAGGCATAGCCAATGCCACTTCCGACTCCGACCGAGGGTGCACCAAACCTTTGCTTACAACTCTTCTCCGACTGGCACAGTTGGAGCCGACTGGGACCAACCGACCGGGGACGCCCGCTTGGTGAGGACCAGGAAACAGGCGGAGCAAGTAAAGCAGGACGCTCAAGTCAACCGCAATACCGAGGACCGTCCCCTGTACACCTGCAGGACAGTACCGACAGGGCATGGCAGAAGGGCACCCTGCAACCTTCTAGGCATGTCAGAACCCAAGCAGTGTTGCGGGCGTCGACGTTTTGCCCTACAGTGTTATGGGCGCCATCAATTCCCATACCAGGCGAACACGATAAGACTCCCCACATGCCTTTGGGCATCAATAGTGTTGTGGGCGCCGTCATTTACCATACATGGTAAATGACGGTAAAACCTCCCACATGCGTCTGACATCAACAGTATTGTGGGCGCCTACAATCACCTTGTACCCGATGGCGTGAGCAACAAGACTTACCAGCATACGTACTCTCTCTCTCTCTCTCTCGCTCTTGCTTGTAAGGCCGTCCCCTTCATCTATAAAAGGGGATGCGCTCTCTCCCAACAAGGGGGGCTCTCGATCGATTATTCAACACATAATAACAGAACCACCAGGTTCAAACCTCGAGCACACTCTCGAATACTCAGCACACGTAGGAGCTCCCGTCACTCTCGGCCCTTCAGTCCGGAGTCCGACCGGACCTCTTACAACCCCCATCTTTCTCCCTCTCGTTTGTAACCCCACAGCAAACTTTGAGCACCTAGGCTCAGGAATAAAGTCACCGACCGACTCAAACTGGATGGGGGGCACGTTGCCTAAACCAGTATAAACCCTGTGTCATTAAGTGCTAGGCCACATCCAATCACAACGTACGGTAAAACTACAAATATTTACGTGTTGATCACTTTCTGCACCGACAAGTCCTGTATGTATTTTGCCATGCATTGTTGTTGTCAGTATGGTGTGGTTAACCCCATATAAGGCTAACCATATGAAAGTGCATCTAGCCCTTTAGTGGGTTTTGGATGATTGAATGACAACGTGATTAAAGGTCTAACCCATTTGCTTAGTGTGGACAGGTATTAGGTTGTCTCATAGGTATTTAATGAAAGCCAAAATGATGTATTGTTGGAAATAATCTAGTTCAAACACAAGACAACAATACAAATATAATTCATGCAAGGCTTATTCATCGTGGGATTTTGATGACTCATATGAAAGCAAGCACGTTGAAAGACAATTAATAAGACATGAGGGATTGCATATAGAATGGTCTCACCTTTTGAAGCTTGCTAAATCAAAGACAAGTATACAAATGAATTTAATGAATGATTCGACACCAAGTGTGACTAGATGGATTAAGATGGTGAAGATAGCAAGGAAAGACTTCGAGGTACTAAGCAAGGGTGAAGGGCAAGCAATGGCTTGGCGACCGAGGAACCTAGCTGGGGTGAAGAAGAAAGTACTTGCATTTAGTCAAGGCACCAATCAAACCATGTTGGTCATATTGAAGTGGAGGATCAAATTCTAGATGACTTTACAAAAGGATGACTTGATACCTTTGAAGCAAACTCTCATTTATTGGAAGGAATCAAGTCAAATGCTCAAGATGGCTATGCTCAAGGAGAAAATCAAATTGACATGATTGTCACCCTCACTTGTCGAAGATTGAAAGCTATGGCAATCAGTTTCAAGGATTTCAACTCAAGCGCTTCCAACTCCGCTTTCTTTTAATCTTGAGATGATAGGTATGCCGTACTATTAAGAGGGATGCATCATGTTGATAGATGACTATTCATAAGTGCTCAAGCCAACCCATGTGAGGTTTGAGTGTTTGAGAGACAAAGGAGCTAACTTGTTCTTGCTGGTCTGGTACCGGACGTGCTCGGTATTTGCCCTACAACGGTAAATTCTGTTGTTCTTGGTTTGGCTCGTCGGGAGTTCTGGGGGTACGTCTCGCGCGACACCGACATAGTGACCATTGGGGCGGTACGGCCAATTCGGACGTGTTCGGTATTGCTACCGAACGACTAGTTTTTCAAAGGGGCTATAAATACCCCTTAGCCTCCACCTTTGGAGACTGCTGATTCTGCTGACATTCTCTCACGTTTTTTAGCCTTAAGAACACTCCCCAACCCTCTCTTAGTGAGTGATTGATTCAAACTTGCAAAATCCATCTTGTGGGTTGAGTGAGATTCAACTTGAGAGCAAGCCACCCTTGAGCACTTGTGCATATTTGTCGATCTTGTGTTTTGCATTTGTTACTCTTGGATTCTTCGGTCCTAGACGGCTAGCCATCGCTGGAGAGCACCCAAGAGCTTGTGGTGTGCCTCGGGAAGTTTGTAACGGTTCGATTCCACCGTCGCAAGGGAAAGGGGTCATCTAGTGGCAGGAGGAAAAGGAGTTCGAAAAGACTCTGGCTAGAGTGGCCTTCGTGGTCCTCTAGAGCTGACCTTTGTTGGGTCGCTCGCAGCCCCCTCAACGGAGAGTAGGTCTCGACGGAGGCCAAACTTCGGTAAAACAATTCTTGTGTCTCGATCTCTCTTTTCAGTTGGCATTTGTGATCTACGTGCGTTGCTTGAGCTTGTTGACAGGTCACTAGTAGGTGTCAGCAACGTGGTTTGAAAAGAGAAATCGATCGGAGCTAATCGAGGGCTGATCCGGCAACCCCGCGTATACCGGACGCGTCCGGTATTTGGAGCCTGCGCTGAATTTGTTTATTCACTGCTCTAACTTTGTGTTGCAGGGTTGTAGCTTCTAGATATATTCTTTATACTTTGTATTCTCTTTTGGCTAACTCGTGAGAGGTTTATTTCTCTGATTTGGAGTTTTCAAGTTTTTGGAAGCTCCAACACTAATCGTTTCCGCATTTTAAAGGGTTGAATTTTAGAAATGACAATTCACCACCTCTAGACGGCATCCTCGGTCCTTTCACCGTACCATAAAGTACCATCTACAAGTAGAGCGGTGTCATCCGCAAATCATAGAGAACATATGAGGCAACGGGATAGGCATTGTATGCACAAATTTATAAACGAAAAAATAATAAAAAATACTAAATAAGCATTGTGGACCCTTTCAACAAAAAGAAACTAGAGACAAATAAAACATTTTGACGGATAGGCACTTAAGCACTAAAATGTACTTTTCAGCTGCCAAGTATTGTGTACATATGTCCTATTTGCAACTCAAAACACATTAGTAATGTTGGTGGACATAAGACATTCAATCCACGAACACTACTTGTATACCTGTCGGTGAATATTCAAAATCCATACCCAAATCCACATCCACGCTCGCCGTGTTCGCTGGGTTGGCTGGCTGAGGCTGGCCTGGCCAGCCCCCTCACAAAAACACTGTTTGTCTGAACCAGTCAGCAGTATTTCTCTCTCACATAAACGAACCAACAACGATACGAACCAGCCAACCGAATAGGCTGGCTGTTTGGGTAGGGTATGAATAAAAAAAAATACCCGTTTAAATTTGGGTACGGGTCGGGGATACCCACTCTCAAACAGGCTAAGACTGTCTCCAACAGGATAGGCATCCCACTACCCATACGCAAAATGCATGGTTCAGAGGGGAAAAGACCCTCCAACGGAGCAGGCAAATGGAGGAGGCATTTTGCGTCGAAAGAGAGAGGAAACCCAAATCTGCGTCTTCTCTCTCCTCGACGCAAATCTCTGGTGCTCGGCCAGGGTGGGGCACGTCCGGCTCCTCTCGATGCGATGAGCCTCCTCGCTCTGGTGCTCGGCTGTTGCTGCTGCAGAGATTGCTCCGGATTCGGCACCTGCGCGAGGACGGTCGACCGCGAGGAACGACGACGCGTGCAGGAGGAGGCCCCTCGGCTCATCCAGGGCCTCGTCGTCCTCGCCTCTAGGCGCCACTGACGACATCAGACTATACGCGCCGCAGATTTGGAAGGCACTGGGGCAGGGGTCCAGCCGCGGCGGGTCTCCGGCGCTGCGAGGCGGGTCCGCAGTGGAGCGCGGCCGGCGGAGCCCGGCCGGCGGGGCGAGGCGAGCCCGCGGCGAGGAGCGGCCGGAGCGGCGCGGCGTGGGGAGGTGGATTCGGGGCCGCCGCGGGAGGAGTGGAGGAGGCGGCGAGGCCGGGCAAGATCTTCCCAACTCAGCGGCCACGCGTGGATGGCGGACCTTGGCCCCGACTACGCCGACGCCGCCGGGGATCTCCGGGACAAAGAGGCGGGCACACAGGTGGTCAGAGACGGCGGGGAGCCGCCGACGCGGTGAGGCGGGTCTACGGCGGAGGGCGACCGGCACGGCGAGGCGGACGGCGTTCGGATGGGCGCCCATACGGGCTTCTCGTTTGCGTCGGCTGTTGGAAAAGGGAAATTTAGGTCCCTAACCTTTTTGCTGTGCAGGACGCAAACCATCGAATGCCTATCGCTTTTGCGTCCGGACCGTTGGAGACAGTCTAATACCCTCACCCAGTGATTTTACCCATTCATGTTAGGGCCCACCATGTGACTCCCTCCGGTGGGCTCGTGGTCGCCGCGTGGTCGCAAGGATTAAAACCACCTGCCGACGGTGAGCCGTGCGGAGACAGTGGTTACCGCGGGCGATGAGCATCTCATTTGCACTCATCCAAATTATCCAATTATCCATTGGTTATGGGCAAATGAATATGAATAATTCTGGGGAGGGTATCAATCGGATAGAAGAGAAATGGGTTTTTGGGTACAGATCGATAAACATGGATATGTCCAAACCCTCCCTAACGACAGGTATAACTACTTGTCGATCGAAATGAATGTAGGAGGCAATGGGATAGCGTGAAACATGTTATCCTCGTTCGTGAAACAGAACCAGGGCAATGTGTTAAGCTTGGACTACGTTAACTCATGCTACTGCAAAAAGGATGTCCTTCGTGCCATTTACTATACAACGATACAATAATATGCAAACATTGTCTTTGCCAGGCCAATAGCCCAATACAACACATGTATTGCGGCGAATCTAGGATTTGAACTTATCTGTTTCGAGCAAATATTCTAATATATCATTATGTAAGATATGTAAGATCCGGTGAACAATTTGATAAACTACTGTATAAAATTTATAAATTTATAAAACCCTCGCAATCTGTTATATATATACAAGTATATATAATAAATAATAAATTAGCTAAATGCACGAAAATGTACTTAAAAGATCTCACGATATCTGAAAATCACAACGCCTCAACGATCTGCCAAACACAATCAGTATTTTTTCTCGTAAAAAAAGGTCGTTTCTTTTTCCCGGAGGAAGGGGCAAACGCTAGGCAACATGTCCTCATCAGCAAATAGGCCTGGCCAAATTTAACTGAGAACCGAAAACTGAACTGAAACCAAAACAACCGGAACGAATGATTCAGTTATTAGTTCGGTTCGTGTTTCCTGGGAACTGAAATTAGTCAGGTTAATTCGGTTTTCTGTCTCGATTAACTTTTTTTTAGCAGAAGCATACCTTTATTTATCTTCATAAAAAGTACAAACGGCATCAGGTGGAGAAATAAACCAAACATGTGTACCATAATCAGCATAAATACTACTTCTAGCTAAATTATGGGCATCCACATTTGATTGCCTCCCTTCATAGACAAAATCAACAAAATTAAACTCGCGTGATCTAGCTCTGATCTCCTCGACTACATGTCCATATGAGCTCATGCTCCCTTCTTGGATGCTCTTGATAACTCCGGCATTGTCATACGCTAGTCTGAAATCACGCAGAACCAACTCGCTAGCAAGCGCGAGACCTTCTTGTAAACCGAGATGATGAAAGAGGCCCATCAACAAATGTCTAAGCGCAAGCTCAACTAAACGAAACCTACGTGTATAGAACCATTGTCTCTTTCCATCCCTCGATCACCCACATCCATCCCCGTGCTCGACGGCCCTTCACGGCTTCACGCTGGGCAGCGCCTGGAGATCGAGCCACAGCAGGCCGCCCCTCTGCCTGGACTCAGGAGGACGAGCCGGCAAGCCGCCCATCTGCCTCCATGTCAACAAAATCTGGTCGGCAGTCTACCGAGGGGTATACCCACGGTAGTAGATAAATCGGTGAAGGTGCGCGTGATACGAACCAGATGGTAACAGAGACACAAGATTTATACAGGTTCAGGCCATCAGCTTAACGTAACACCCTACGTCCTGTGCTCTGTTTTTTTGTATTAATTCTGTATCAGATTCGATATATCGTCTAGGAGACCCCTGCCTCTCCTTATATACTCTGGAGGGGTAGGGTTACAAGGAAATATCCTATGTGGTATTATACAGTAAATCACATTTTTATGTAGTCTTGCGGTGCATGTCTTGATCTTGTGGGCTGGGCTACCTTTAGGACGCGGCCCATGTCTTGTCTTGTGGGTACCAGGGGCCATACCCCCACAGCTGGTCCCCGAGCGTCTTGTATCCTTTGAGCAACGCTGTCTTAAACAAGTCCGAGCAGTTTATCGTGAAGCCGATCAGTTTAACCGGTGATCCGAGCGGTGGAAGTCGAAGCCGACCAGTTTAACTGGTGAACTGAGCGGTGAAAGTCAAAGCCGGCCAGTTTTAACTGGTGAACAGATCTCGGACTTAGCCAAATAAGGCTTGACAGAAGGAAGTAAGGGGCTCAAGATAAAAAATTTAAAATTCTCCACCTTAGGCGAAGTGTAGCCACTTAGACTCTATTTGCGAGGAATCATCCATGATTTAGTCAATAAGGAGGATAAATTAAGAAAAGAGCACTACATTCACCGCTAGGTGAAGTGTAGCCACTTAGTTCCCGAGCCTGCTGGAAGATGAAGAAATAAATCTTGTAGTAGGGTCAAAGAAAATAAGCCTGAAAGCTTACCAACGTCATC
This sequence comes from Miscanthus lutarioriparius, assembly GCA_904845875.1. Classification (NCBI taxonomy): domain Eukaryota; kingdom Viridiplantae; phylum Streptophyta; class Magnoliopsida; order Poales; family Poaceae; genus Miscanthus; species Miscanthus lutarioriparius. The sequence continues at coordinate 4,664,699 of CAJGYO010000018.1, forward strand.
TGTCATGTGCATATCAAGGCCCCAGACGTGCTGTGACAGAACCGCCCAATTTATACAAGATCAAGTACGGTTGTCCCCGCTAACATGTTGACACACCCATACTTTCACTCATATAAACCCGGTAGTCCGCCGAGTGTCCCGAAAGACCTCGGTAAATCAACATCACAACCAAGATCGCGTGATTAAGCAAATACACATCATATACATCGGATTGCAGCGGAAATAATATTACAAAGGGTTTAACAAATAATAGTACAAGTTTGGGTTTTAAAACCGCTTAGTGAAAACAACATAGCTTTCAAATGATTACATTAATATAAGTTCCAAATATATTGCTAGCATAAGTGACATCATCCGACAAAAGCATATAGATGAGAAGTAAGTATAGAATCACCGAGCCCACCGGCGGTTAGCCACCATCATCAACAGGTCGAGAACATCACCTGCAACAAGGTGGGATAAACCCTGAGTACTCGAATGTACTCAGCCAGACTTACCCGTCTTAAACCAAAATAAAGCGACACCAAGGATTATGCATGGCTTTCTTTAGTGGGCTAGCTGACTTGTTTGCAAAAAGCATAAGTTATCATGAAGAAACCATTTTAAGTACTTTGCATCATCTTTATTATGACCTATCCATCTAGGTAAGCACCGTGATTATATAGCAATCACTTGATTAACCAATAACATCCAGCTTACCAATTTAGATTTAGCATATCCCATACCATCCAGATAACCATCATTGTTCCATAATAATTACTACGATGCCGTAACTCGAGTCAAGTGCTCACTATCCAGGAGCGATGGCGATTCGAATCGATTCCTAACCAGCTGGTGATTTATTCCTTACACAAACCTCACTCACCCGCTAAAGTGAGATATTGATCACCGAGTCAACTATCCAGGAATCTCGAGTTTGCCAGAACCACATGTACCGGGGCCGACCGACCGCACTTTGGTCTTATCATCTCGCCCGTGTCCTACCACACACTGCTTCCCAAGACAAAGGCGTCATGGGCAATCTACTCGGCCGAATAATCTCCCAGCTTCACGGTCGAAAGGTACTTTATCCGGCCCGGCTAAATGTAAGGCATGCGTTCAACATGACTCGAGGGCCAACAACGGTCGGTCCTTAATCGACCTGCACGGAAACTAACAAAGACCCCCGAACCCCGCTGGTTTGCCTCCAACTTTTCCGTCCGGGTCTCCAATTATCCATCACACATGGTTAATTCCAGGATATCATTCTTTTCATAGCTAAATTCTTCCAGTAACCACCTATAAATGTAGGTGACTGGATATCACCGATTGCTACCGGTCTAAGCAAGGCTAAGCAGTTATTCGATCCTGACCTAACAGGGTAAAAGGGTAATAAGGTAGGCAAGGATAGTAATAAATGCATCAACGGTTTCGATCAACTCCTACAACTTAATGCAACAATATATAACTCATATATAGAAAGAATTGCTTTTATAAATTAGGAGACTTATAATGCTCCGGGGCTTGCCTGGGATCCGACACAAGTTAGTTCAGTTAGCTTGCACCGTTCTGGTGACGTCTCAGGTCCTAGCATTCGCTTAGTCCTTCCATCTTCGGGATAGATCCTCCATACATCGTCTTCGGGTTCGGCTCCAACATCATGTTCTTCACGTGGTTCATCTAGCGCACCTAGATGAGATGCCAGATGCATGTGTATGAATGTGATGAATGGTAACACAAGATGCATCACATAAGCATACAAGACAAACAAGTTATTATGCAAGACATAGACACCAATAGCTATTTAACTAACATCACACCACTAACTATAGAGAGCAAGCACATCAAGCATGGCACAAGTTTCTCAAGATCTCAGGTGCTCTAACTCAGTCATCATTCAAGGCATAAGTCACACTTAACAATATACAAGCAAACACTATAATTGGAATCTACCAATTTCTGGACATGCAAACAACAGCTACAAGATTTAGCTATAACTAGAGTTACACAAATCCAAATGACTTGCAAGAAGACATTCTGGAAAGCTTATGAAATTATCTACAACTTTTGTATAAACAAGTTTCACAACAAAGCACATTATCATGAAGAACTTTGCTAAGTTCCCAGATCTATCCATAAACCACATCGGCAAGAAAATAATTATTAACTTATGTTGTAAATTCATAATTGGGCAAAACCAACTTTACCAACATTTCACACATGACTAAATAACACCAGAAAACCTAGTGTCCATGACCAAATAAATTCTTTTAATGCATTTCTTAATTTATTTTAGATAACAAGGTGACTTAATGAACATATACCAAAAGTATACAATAAATTCTACAAAAATTACAGTGGCTCACATATCCTCTCAATAGTCTACTGTATAAATTTTAATCCATTTGAATATGTATAGCAACCTCTATGAAAAGAACAAGTTGCTAAAGCAAGAAATCATGTGAGAGCGAGATAAACCAATAACTCACTCATACTTCACCCAATACTCATGAAATTTTACCACACATCAACTATCACATGAGTAGCATGCCACAAAAATTTCACTTCATTTGGAGCCCTAGATCTACAGTTATGAAAAATAACAAATTCAACTAGCATTACAACCTTACTGCACAAATCTATTTTTATCGCAAAATATTTAAACTAAAACATGCCATATTATAGATCCACTGCATAGACAATTTCACAAGGATTCCAAAAAGTCCTCATTTACTATTTTACGAATTTGCTACGATTTACTATGAATTTCTAAAGTTCCTGCAAAATAATTACAAACCAGTCCTTACGACACTATTCACATGAGTCACAGGTTCTGCAGAAAGGCCCTTCTCTTTTCTCGAATTCGAGCACAAAGCCCCTGGTCGGAAAACAGAGCAGGAGGAGCGCGGCTCATGGCTCCCGGCCGGTGGGCGCCGATGGCGGCGGTGGAGTGGCGGGGAGGACCAGGGTCCCAGCACACGCTGGCTGGTCGCCACTTTGGCCTGACGACGCGGCTGTGGTGGCGGCGCACCACGATGGCCTGGAGATGGCGACGGTAGCTGCTCCGACGGCGGGGAGCATCAGCGGCCAAAGGCGCTTGAAAAGGAGGTCCAGAGGCGGCGTGGTGGAGAGGGAAGGTGGTCCTGCGGTCCATTTGGGTGGAGGGAGGTGGGTAAAGGAAACGCGGCAACAACGAGCTTGAGTGTCGCCCGCCATGGCGAACAAACAGACGGGAGCGAGGAGAGCGCGAGAGGAGCGAAAGGTGGAGTGGAGAGGGGGAAGGAGAGGGCGTGCTGGTGCCCTCCTCATCGGCAGCAGGGCGCAGGCGCGTGGCGTCGGTGGGACGCGCAGCAGCAAGGCGAGGCGCATGGCGGCCATGTTCACAACACGCGCGCCGCTGTTCGGGCATTTCCCGAAAGACGTGGCGGGGCGTCGGTGAGGGCGACGTGGGGAGCCAATTTGGGCCACTTCCAGGCCGAATCAGTCCTTGGGCCAAAATGAAGTTTGTTCACCTCGGCCTGCTCTACATTTTTCATTTAGAGACCAAGGTCATTAAAGCTCTTCAACAGCGGGTAATTAAGCCACAAACTGTCAGTGTCAGCGCCTTGATAACGGTCACGGAAATTCACTTTTGGAAGTCAAAACTCGGTCAAACTCAGTGCAACTTTTTGCATGCTCTTCTCCATAATATAACCTTCAACTTTTATTTTTGGACCAACTCAAGTTGCTTAACAAATTTTGGAGAACGCGGAATGCCAACGTCGTTGCTTAGCGAAACTCCAGACCTAGGATATTTCTAAGTGCTGAAAACAACAGCAAATTCGATCTTGTGACCTTGATTTGACTTACTTCCAAGCTGATTTAGCTCTTAGTTCAAAAACAAAGTTTGTTCTACATGATATGGACTACAACTTTCATTTAAGGTCCAACCTCAAAACTAGTATAGAACCTGCTGTTCTACTTTGACCAAAGTAGGATCACGATGAAGCTTAAATTATCCTTTTTGATCCATTGGAGCATTTTCTTGGCATTTGCCCAACATGAACCTTTCATGACTTTTGTTGTAGAGTTCATCTAGAGTCATTTTGGCAAGGTTGCAAGGTTTGGTTGACATCTCATGTTCTCATTCACTTAATAGTGCAATTCAAGCACTTAGTAAAAATCATTCCAACAAGGATATAACTTATCATTTCATGTGACTTTTTGATTCCAAACTTCATGAAACTTTTCGAGTGTTCAATATAGATGGGTATTGATGTGAGACACATGAAGATATCCCAATCACACCACCCAAGCATATATCTTGAAAAGGGGTCTATAGACGAGCAAAGGTGCAATATCCAAGTTTAGGTTGGGGCTCGTTTCTATAGGTTTGACCTTGACATCTTCATCATCACTTAATATACCATGTTTTAGCTCAAACCCATTGCTTAACTGGTGGCAAACACCTGGGGTGTTACACGTGCTACCCAAGATCAGCACCCTGATCCGAACAGCATGAAGCAAGTTCATAGCACACCAATGAGACGTAGCAAGATCTGATCACCAAGGGAGTCCCCAGCTTAGCTGACGACTCTTGCACGAAGAATCTGAATGCCGAGGAGTCCCCAACTTAGCTGGCGACGCTTACACGAAGAATCCGAACGTCGAGGAGTCCCCAGCTTAGCTGGTGAGCCCCCAGCGTGGCGGACGATGAAACAACGAACAATTCGACCAGTTGGTTGGCGAAGAATCGAGCACCGAGCAGTCCAACCAACTGGTCGGTGATGAAGTGAGCGCCGAGCAGTCCGACCAACCGGTCGAGCCTAACGATCCGACCAGTTGGTCGGCGGTGAAGTCTGAGTGCCAGGTGATGCGACCACCCGGACGATGATCCTTTGGTCCATCCCGACTGATCTAGTCCCCGAGCGTAAAAAATAAGTTCGTCGACTGAACCTGGCCTCTGTAATACAAATATGTAGAATGGGTTGTAAATGATGAAAAAATATATAAACACCATATGCGACATTATGTTCATTTTTTTTATAAAGTGTTCAAATTTAAAATATAAACGGAGTCCGACCAGTTGGTTCTTTATCGAGTCACCAGCCCTAGCTAGCCCATACCCCATGGCGTTCTGCCCATGCACGCTTAAGGGTACATGAGTCGTCGAGGAGCCGCTACCGACCGCCCATGATGCAGAGCGCTACTGCCCATGCACGTTTAGGGAGAAATCGGGAACAGGGCCGTCTCTGGATAACACAAGTGAGAACGTGGCTGGTAGGCTAGTTTACGGAGAATCTGTTCAAGATACTGCATTATGGAGCATCTTAAACACGGAGATATTAAACGTGGAGATATTTAATTATGGAGAATGACCGGAGAAATAATAATTGGAGAAGCACGGCTAAAACTTGGAGAAAATAATTGGAGAAAGCTGTATTAAATGCAGATATATGAGAGGTACTTATCTTTAGTCATAATGTCTGATCGGCGTCATATGATGTTATCTGGTCGGCGTCGACGAAATTGCCCAGCCCTCGAACTTTCCAGCCTGTCGTCATGGCGGCGGTCGCGGTCGTCATAGCGCCGTTCTACGCGGCGATCATCATTGCGACGTCGTCCTTATGCCGCTGGTCGGCCTTAGGCAGATCAGATACGGAGAGATCGTTGTTGTAGCCGCATTTAATCTGGTCGGAGAGACGATGCAACATGGCACTTTAATAGCCGGCGGAGTGGAGTAATCGGCGTATATAATATCCAGCTCACGTCTACGCAGAGGAGTTGTAGTCGTAGTCCTAGTCGAGGGCGAGGTCCGATGAGTCATGATGGAAGACGATGATGATCGCTACTGTGAATAACCATAGAAGCGTGTGTAGATACACAGAGACATAAACATGTAATACAATACTAAATTGGAAGAAAGGAATAGGACTTAGCTTGTCAACCAGCCACCGGGCGTGTTTGTGCTTGCGACCTCCGTGCATGCATGCTGAGCATGTATATATATACTCCCATATATACAAGCCAATTAATGCATAGCACTGTACATCCTCCTTTGTTGCATGAGGTTGTGCGACGGTTCCTACGCAGACGTCGCTTGACGCTTCCACTGATGGCATGAACAGGAGTGCCGTGCGTGGCTGCCAATCCTGATTGGTCGGTATTGTACAAGGCACGGAGGCACGCCGTCGAACGTCGAGAGAAGGGCGTCGCTTGACTCAGCACCTCGTCGCGAGCTGCCGCAGATTGCCCCAGGACGTAGAATCTCGTCGTAGGCTGGTAGGAATACCGCGAGACGCCAAGTTGCTGCCGATGCCGTTGGTGAAGAAATTCCCATCTGGTTTGCTATAGAATCAACAGATGAATCGGTGGAGGTACGCGTGATACGAATCAGATGATAACATAGACACAAGACACAAGATTTATACAGGTTCAGGCCGTTAGCTTGACGTAACACCCTACATCCTGTGCTATGTTATTTTGTATTGATTGTATATCAGATTTGATATATCGTTTAGGGAACCCCAACCTCTCCTTATATACTCTAGAGGGATAGAGTTATAAAAAAATATCCTATTTAATATTATACAATAAATCATATTTTTATGCAGTCTTGTATTGCACAACTTGATTTTACGGGCTAGACCAGAACGCGGCTCGTGTCTTATCTTATGTCTTATGGGTACCGGAGCCATGCCTACACGCTCCGCCCGCCCGAAGTCACTGCTACACCTGGGCTTCTGGAGTACTCTCAGCCCATGGGTCGACCCATTCTATGAGGCCCAGCCCAGTTTATTTGCGCGCCCCGATATGGTGATATACCAGCCTAGCCCCAGCCCGTATCGCTTCCACCGATAAACCCTAACCCAAGCATCCTGCCACGCCGCCGACGCCGCCGTTGCCGCCGCCTTGTGGCCTCCAGTCCTTGCTTGCCACCCTCCTTCCGCTTGCGCTGCTGAGGGGGTCGCTGGAGAGAATGGAGAAGGGGAAGAAATCGAAGGAGAAGGAGATGGAGAAGAAACCGGTGGACATTCTCGCGGGGTCCGACGAGGACTCCGACGGCGGGGAGGAGGACCTCTCCAAGATCCAGATCAACGAGGAGTATGCGCGCCGCTTCGAGCACAACAAGCGGCGGGAGGCGCTGCAGCGCCTCGAGGAGCGCAGGAAGCAGGGCCTGGTCCCCGCCTCTGACGACGACGAGTCGGAGTCGGAGTCCGAGTCGTCTGAGGAGGAGGACGAGGAGGCCACCATTGCTTCGCGCCTCGTCGACCGCCGCGTGTTCGAGGTCATCCGCCGCATCCGCAGCGGCGACCCCCGCATCCTCGACAAGGACGCCAAGGTCTACTCGGAGTCGGAGGAGGAGGGCGGCGAAGAAGCTGAGGACGCCGAGAAGGAAGAAGAGTCCAAGCAGGAGAAGAAAAAGGCCAAGAAGGAGAAGCCTCTGTACCTCAAGGACGTCAATGCCCGCCACCTGCTCGAGGAGGGCCCCGAGTTCGCAGCACAGTCCAGCCGGAGCAGCAGCAAGTTCGAGAGGATCGCCTATGACGAGCAGCAGAAGAAGGGATTGGAGGCTTTCCTTGAGGCACAGAAAGAAGTATTAGGCGATGGCGACGACGACGATGATTTGTTCCAGGTGAAGCCCAAGGCTAGAGCAGAGGCTGATGACGAAGCGGAAGAGGATGAGGAGGAGAAGCAGACCAAGGAGCTTGCTGGTGAGGTTTTTGGGAAGGATGAGGAGCTGGATGAGAACGAGAAGTTCTTGAAAGAATTTTTCCTTAAGAGGCCGTACCTTGAGGCAGAGAAGAGGAAGTCCTATCTGGATGATATCCAGGAATTGTCAGATGAGGAGGAGCTCGAGATTCAGGAAGAATATGAACATGGTTATAATTACCGGCATGAGGAGGCCATGGCATCAGGGGCAGTGGTGGCAGACCGGGTAATGGGACATTCAAGAGTTGTTGAGGGGTCGGTGAGGAAGAAGGAGAGCAGCAGGAAGCAGCAGCGCAAGAGCAAAGAGGAGAGGATGGCCCATATTAAGCAAGAGCAGGCAGAGGAGCTGAAGCATCTCAAGAATTTGAAGAAAAAAGAGATTGCAGAGAAGCTTGAGAGGATCCGAATGATTGCTGGGATTGAAGGTGATGCCGCTTGTAAGCTTGGTTTTGATGACTTGGAGGAGGATTTTGATCCAGAGGATTATGACAAGAAAATGCAGGAGATGTTTGATGACAGTTACTATGAGGCTGATGATGTTGATCCTGAGTTTGGAAGTGGTGAGGAGGAGAAGCCGGATTTTGACAAAGAAGACGAATTGCTTGGGCTTCCTAAGAGCTGGGCTAGTGACCAGTCAAAGGAAGAGTCTACTGCCACTGATGCGAAAGGTGCAAATGGGAAGATCTCTCTCAAAGACAAGGTGGAGCTTGAGAAAGAGATGGAAGAGTACTACAAGTTAGACTATGAGGACACTATTGGAGATATCAAGACTCGGTTCAAGTATAAACAGGTTAAGCCCAACAGTTTTGGTCTGAGTGCCTATGATATATTGACAGTAGATGACAAGGATTTGAACCAGTATGTTTCCATTAAGAAGCTAGCTCCTTACAGAGAGGATGAATGGAAGGTTACACATCATAAGAGGCAGAGCAAGGATTTGATCCTTGGAGGCCAGAAGAAGGAAGGGAAGAAGGACAAATCTGGCAAGAAATCTAGGTCTGAGGAAGGCGGCCCAAGTTCTTCAAAAACAGAGAAAGACAGGCTGACAAATGGGCAAGAGTCAACAGATGACAAGAAAAAGACTACCAGAAGTGAAAGAAGGAAGCATCGTAAGGCTGACCTAAAGATATCCGATGATCGATTAGCGGCATTTGGAAAGACAAATTCGAAGCGTCACAAGAGCCATTGACTTTTTGAGATTCATCAAAGTACATCTGGGGAATTTTGCTGTTCTTTTTATGCATTATGGAGCAGTGAAAGTCTTAGGTTTAGCAGTCCTTGCTTCTATTTTGGGAGATGCAAAACTAGTGTTGTCCTAGTAGAAACATCTGTTTCTCTGAGAGTTTTGCAGACATTGTGTTGTGCACCTCCTTTCGTGGACCATATATAATGTAATTTCCCTGCAATTCGCTGTATACTCTGTTTTGTATTACTTTGCTTTTAATTTTTCTTGTTTCTTTCGTGGATGGTCAGGTTATCCACTTATCCTGGTGATGAATTGGAATATGATCTCATATCCCTGTTGCACTTGCCTCATAATAATGTCGCTATTATTGTGAATAAATATGTGCCATTTCAATGCATCGAGGTAATTATAATATTTCATCCAGAGAGAAATCTGACAATATTGCATATTGCAAGTAGCCATTCAAAGTATAGCAACTCCTTGTCATATTCAGAAAAGCCAGTTTGATAATATGCTGTTAGTATATTAGAACACTCAACCTAAAAACACTGAAACATTTGGTCTAAAACCTAAAAATAAATTTTCTATTATTGTAGCCTTGAGTTATGTGGCAGTATTCCATGGGATAAAGGTATTCTTTTATACGATTAACTTCAAGTTTGTAACTAGCAAGTGTGTTGAATAGACTAAATTTGAAGCAACCAGTCTTAATTCGATCTATGAATGACCTCCCAGTAATTTGGGTTTAGGGTTTAGGTCGATCTTTATAGTTGAAGTATGCAAAGCAAAACACACCATGTTGGTTGGTTGATTGATTCATTGCTATTGTGAGCTGAATGTCTTGAACTTGACCTGGCACTTTTTCAAGAGAAATAATAAAATTGTATACTGTGGAGCAATATCGTTATTGTTGATTGTTCACTGACTTATTTCACCAAGAGAACTATTAGTATTTTTCCAAATTACCCGTGACCAAACGTTACCTCCTTATTACATCCAAATTACTCAGAGCCAAGAATTACCTCCAAATATCCAACTTTTCAGCAGTTTGTGTTTTATGTATGGTCAATTGTTTGTTTTGTTCTTGCTAAGCGTAAGCTTATTTTCTGTTGGAATGCAGATTCTACATCCGGATGCAAAGTGACAGGCTTCAAAAGATGCACTCTGTTAGCTGCTGATTCTGTGACTGCCCAACAATACACTGACTTGAGTTTCACAGCTACTATGCTGGCCTGCTGGGTACCTGATGAATTGTGCATCTGGAGGGAGTTGCATTGTACTCCAGTCTATAAGGTATATTCATGCCTTTCATCTCAACCATTTTTTTTCTCCTTCCTCCATTATCAGAAACCTCTATTTTGTGCTGCTATAAATTTTTTAAGTAATTGACTGGTTAAAAAGGAAAAACATTGGTGTTTGATAGGAATCGGATAATTTAAATGTGAAAGAAAATGACATGTGTATAGATTGCAACTCTCTTTAGACGGGGATAACATGAGAGAGAGCAAGGTACCCCAGCAGCAAGATGGTGATGCCCTGTTCAATAATCCAGTCACTCAGAATACTTAATTCGTTTTGATAGATATGCATATCTCGCGTGGTTGGCTTGACACTTTGAATTCTCCATTGCTTTACGACAAACAATAAAGCGTGCCTAATTCTTTTATTTTTTTCATCCAGTTTACTAGACTGTCTATCCCACCAGCGGAGCGTCCCGATCCGGTGCTCCTGTGGCTGGATCCCCATGCCTAACATTTTTTGATACAAGCTTCACTGAGACTGTCTATCCCACCAGCGGAGCGTCCAATATATTCTCAATTTTGCTGCTAACAAGGGTGGTTGCATAGTGAGAATGTTCAGTGCTGTTGGTTCTGAAGGTGGTACAGTAAGCTCACGAGTCTTTCCATCGTTCTCAAACTGATATTTTCAGGTACATGCTGCAAGAAAAATTAAAATACATTCTAGGAGCACTAATCATTTGAGGTAGTTGTGAAGATAAATTCCACTTGCTTTCCATAATGTTCTATTTTTTAGGTCTAGGAGAAACACGTTAACTGAATTTAAACTTAAAGGGTTGTCTGGTTGGTCCACTTTTTACTCATCTTTTGGTGTGGCATGTCCAGATGCCCTGCGCTTGACTTATCTTACATGCCTCTCTTATTGCTGCTCATTACATGGATATATCAAGATGCCTGTTTATGTCATGATTCGAGTTCTTTTTAGCCATACGATTAGCATGGATGCTATTAGGTTACCTTTTATGATGTGTTTGTAGTACCTGTGTTCTGAGCCATATGATTAGCATGGATGCTATTAGCATGGTGTCTATAACTATCAATTCTCTGCCTCTTACCTTAAGATTCTCAAACACTTTAAGGTATCCTGTCCATCCTGTTTAATCCCTTTAATATTATGTTGCACTTCATATTCTAACCATTTTTTTTGTTCTCAGCTTGGTTTCAAAACTATATATTATTGATGTCCTTATTCCTGTCACTTAGTTACCACGGTTTTACTTTCTCTATTATTGCAATGGATATAATGATTCATTTCTGCAGCTCAATGTGCTGTAGGCCTTGTGCAGATGAAACACCTGGGGGAGCAAAGGACTTTTCTATCTTCCTGGTTTGTTTAGGCTCCTGCACAAATGCCATCCCTCCCCTTTTGCCTCATTTCTTTTTTAATTGATCCCTACCCTTTGAGCAGTAAAGGATATTGGTTCATTGATTTACATTGGTGTCCTTTCAAGGAAAAAATATGTTGTTGCTGGAGCACCTTTTCGAATTTACCTGTCTCTCATATATGTTAGCCATATATAAGCTAGCCCTTGCTTATTACCTTGGTTGTATCGTGTGTTACTGAAGGTGCCTAATTCTTATATACGCCGTGATGATTTTCATCTCCTTGTCTTCAAACTGTCATGGCTGCAGATTCATATACATCATACATGTGAAACAACACTAATCCATTTGGTGATGCTTACAGCTTGTCTTTTCTGTTTGCAAAATTAAAGTGCGAGATCAGGGAAGACATCTTGACGTCCATGATGATGATTTCTGTGTTATGTGTGAGACTAGGGCAGAGGAAACTATTGAGCACTTATTTTTCACCTGCCCCTTTGCAAACCAGTGTTGGGCTTCACTTAACTTTGTTTGGGATCATTCACTAAACCTCCAGGATTGATTCAAGCCAGGCAGGCGCATGGACACAGTTTCTTCACTGAAGCTTCGATGATAGCTGCATGGGAAATATGAAAAATGCGAAATGATAAAGTGTTTGAAAGAAGAGTGCCGAGTCATGCCACATGGCTTTGTAATTTCAAAAATCAATGCCTTGTACAGTCAGTTCGATTCAAGGCTGACCTTAGGTCAGCTTTTTGCTTTTGGTTAGATGCTTTCAGTTAATTCCCTATGTAAGTTTCTTGGAACCTCTTTAAAATTTATAAAAAGTTCTTGACACTGTGGGGACCTACCCCAAAGTTTTTGCCGTAAAAAAAATTAAAGTGCGAGATTGAATCCCCAAATTAAAGTGCAAAATTAAATTGTCTTTTCTGTCTGCATGTCCATTTGGTGATGCTTACAGCATGTCTTTTCCTGTATGAGTAGGCTAGAAATCCCCAAATCTTGTGAGATTGAATGTACGTTTATTTGAGGAAGTTTCTGATATGTGTTAGATCAGCTTGTATCAAGTTGAAAATTTTTACAGATTTGCAAATAACTGAAAGGAATTCCAGCTGTGTAATGAATTTGCACTGTTATTTTTTTTTCTTTCTATTTTACAGATCTGCTCTACCTACAGATCCGCTCTACCCTGTTTGTTGTATTCTTAAATTACTGAACCAACTACTAAATGGCTATAGGAAATCATGCAGTGAACTACTGAACCCTGTTTGAATTGTGGCTAGCATCAGGGTGGATGATTAATTGAGAAATAGTGTTGGTAGGCTGCCACATCCATTTGAGCTGAATCTTTATGCAGAGTGGTGCATAAAAATCCATTTGTGCTTGCCTGTAAGAGATGTATACATGTTGTCACATCCTTATGTTTTTAATCAATTTAACCAGCTTATGTTACTTAGCTACCAGGATCTGTTTAATGAATTGCAGTAGCGCAATCATGTTTTTGGGTACCGAGTAGTTCTATGTTTGAGAGGATGGTCTACAACTCTGCATGAAGCCATTTTTGTAGCGAGAAGTGCAATGTTAGCATAAAACAGTTAATCTTATTTCATTACTTGGGTCAATGCTTACTGACATGTCCTATTTCACTACATTTGTGCAGGACAATAGTTACCTGGCATGTGTGAGTTGTTTGGTGTGAATTTGATGCTTCTGTGCACCTGTGAGTACATTTGTGCAGGACAATAGTTGGTCATGAGTCATCTCCAGTTAATCTCAGTTATGTTTAATTAATCTCAGTTCTGAACCTGACACAGTTGTATATGAACCTGAGACTATTGTAGAACCTGAGACTATGATCCTTATCTGAAACTTTGCAGTGACATGTTCTGTCTGTTCATTTTGGTCCTTGTCTGTGTGACTGTGTGCATATTCCATCTCTGTCCATTTTCTGCATGCAGTGTGAATCTGCAGAGGTGCTGCTTGTGATCTCACACGTTTGAATGCTTAGTGTGTGAACCTGATGCTTGTGTGAAAGCTTCGTTGACATGTGAAGCCTTGCTTTGACCTTATGTATATATAGGAGATCGAGTACATCTGTTCTGGTATAATTTCATTCAGATATAATTTTAATCGGCCACATAGTTTATATGACATATTGGATCACGACATCTTGCATAGATTAACTGCTTCAGCTTATCTGGGAAACAGTGAAATGAAATCTCCAACCGAGAGAGTCAGTTTCGTTTGCCTTGAAAACAGTGAAATGAAATCTACAACTGAGAGAGTCAGTTTCATTAAATTAAAATGTTATCACGTGCGTATGGGCGCACGCAAATTACTAGTCCATAGTTGATACTCTCCTTGTGTTGTTTAACAATAAACATACTCCCTCCTGTTTCCTAAAAGATGTCGTTTTGGACAACGACACGGTCTCTAAAGCATAACTTTGACTTCTTATTTTTATAAAAATATTTATTGAAAAGTGATATATGTATATTTTTTCTGAAAGTATATTTCAAGACAAATCTATTCATATGGTTTTCACATTTTTAAACTTAACAAGATGTACTATCAGGATGCGTTCAGTTTGTTTATTGGCTATGTATAGCTGTCGCATGTCACGATCTCTTCAAGTTTTTGTCATCACTACTATCAGGATGCGTTGCTGAAAATGTCGAAACATGTACGTTTTCCTTCCGGTTCTTTTCATCATGCTTGACAATTTTCTCTTGTTTTGCTCACAACAGCTATGGTACAGCAGGGCATATATATGCAAAAAGAAACAATAACCTGGTGATTGGTACTCAACAGTAATTATAAATCTGAATCCACCAAAGAAAAGAAAATTGCCGGTGCCATGGCAGATACTCCTACGCCATGATCATCCACCAGATGACACTGAAGCCTACCAAGGACGAAGCGCCAGTCATGCTCAGGCGACGCGCCACGCTGCCTCCGTTGGCTGTTGGTTTGGTCACTGAGCAAGTGAACAGCAGCACAAAATTCAGGTAAGACTGGAATAGCCAAATTCAGGTACGATTGGACTAATATCTTTGTATTCTTTTTTTTTATCAGAAAAGAGAAGATTGGAGTAAGAAAAAAAAATCTATGCTGTGAAGAAACTGTAATCTATCGTTAATGTCATTTGAATCAAGCATTGAACCTCTCTTTAGGTAACTGTGTGTAGTAGTAGCAGTTAGCTGTGAAGTGACAGCAGTACCTGAAGAAGAAGGAGCGCTGCCAGTGGAAGCTGAAGATGCAGCAGTACTGCCGCTAGTGGCTGCGCCTGCTAGAAAAATGAGATCGACGTCATTCAGGTTCAGCACCATCACAGTGTACAACTATAAGTAATTATGCATTAATTAACTAGTGACACGAACTTAATTATGTATTAATTAACTATTGACACGAACTTATCATCTGAGATGTGATTAGATGAGCTGCAGAGATCTATCACACGATGACAGGTTATGATTTTGCTAGTAACAGCCCTTCGCTTGGAGGAATTTGTGAGAGGAAATCAGCAGTAAACCGTAAAATTCAGCCATAAACAGTACTTCCTCCGTACCAGCCGAACGAGGCCAATGAGATCCGAATCTCTCCACATCGAGTTTTGTTTTGTACTTACAAAGATTACTTACCGTAATGTACTTGTGGGAAAGGTACCCATTCAATCATATGATGCTCTAGCTAGTAGCAGCAGTAGTAGTAGAAAGGAACACGACTGACGACGACACGCGATCTAGCTAGCTTACCTCCGGCGGCGCAGGCAGAGGCGTCGGTGGTGACGTTGCATCGCCTGGCGAGGATCAGGCCCTGCTCGGGCGCCACGCCGAACGCTTGCAGTGCGGCCCTGTTGAGCAGCATGGCGCACAGGCACGCCGTCTCGTTGGCCGCCGCCTCCCTGAGCGGGCCGCAGCAGGCTGCTGCGGGCGCCGCCGTGGACGTGGAGTTGAGGTACCCCGCGCACGGCACCAGCTTCGCCGCGCACGACGGCACCGCCCCGGAGCCGGAGCCGGACGTCCCCTGCGCGTACGCGGATGGAGCCAGCGCTAGGCAGGCCACGGCCACGGCCGCGGCGGCGGCCAGGAGACGGGCGGTGCTCTGCTGCATTGTGTGCTCTGTGCAGCTAGGCGAGTGACACTGAGGGAGTGATCGGTGCTGCGGGCGGGGTGCGCGAGATGCGGGTGGGAGTTTATGGCGGTGCGGTCGGCTGTGGCCTCGGGTCCGCCGGCCGGTTGGTGGCGTGCCAGCGAGGCGGCGGGGATGCGACGACGGGCGGGTGGTTGGCGGGACGCCCGTGGGCCGGAATCTTGCGCTGTCTGTCCGGGGCTGCGGCCGGCCGCCCGCATGGCTGGCCTGGCGCACGCACGCTCCCGCCCCCCGCTCCAGTGAGTGGTTGGATGCGGTGGGCCGCGAGCAGAACGTAATCCAGCCGTCCAGTGCCAAGCGTGTCGCGGCACGTCGACAGCCAAGGCGTGAACTCACGTGGAAGACTCGTGTGATGCCGCGCTGCGTATGTACGTTCATGTGCCAACTGAGACAAGCACGTTACACTTACAACGGCACTATCTGCTCTTCGTATTCCCTTGGGTCCGTTTTTTTCCCCTTGTCTAAATCACAGACACATGTCGTCACACATACACGCAAACACAATCATTCATTCACCGCACCCAATCATACCTCTGTGTATGGGCACATAAAGCCTGAATGGACCAACACGTTAAGGGCCTTTTTGGAACGTGGCATATCTCTTTTTTTTAATCAGAAACGTGGCATATCTAAAACACATGAATAGGAATTGCAAGTTATTTGCAGTCCTATAGGAAATGGAAATACAAGAAAGTCCTAGATACGCAACAGATATATATATAGGAATTAGAAAGACAGATCGACACAAAGGAAAGTTTCCAAGAGGTTAGACCTGATAGTAGATTTTCCCCTAAAATTTCCACAGTTTTTTTTTATAGATTTGTACCAAAGGACCACATAAGAAAAAATTCTATAAACTTGCAACAATCCTTTTATGTTCCAAAGAGGTCCAAAATGACGCCATTCATGAACTCGCATATAAATCTAGAAAAAATACTGCATGGAACATAAGACAATTACCAACAAAGCATGATGAGTTATAAAATTGACAAAGAAGTTCCCTGGCATCATAACGGGCTCCATTGTTACCTTTGGGTTTGGGCTATGACAATAGGACGGACCGTCCGGGAATGGGAAGGAGATCCACGATTGACCTTGATCGGAGGCGGCCCGGCCGGCATATCCGTCCGGACGGCCTGTCGGCCATTCACACACACATGGCTCGAGCATGCAGTTAACATGATAGTATTGCAGGTATCACTGTTACGAATAATTGTGGGTTTATGACTCGCTACGTACACACGTGCCTCCTCGTGCTACATACGAGCCTTCTGCTATCGGAGTCTTTGTGGTTTGCCCATAAAGACTACCCTGCAGATATGATTTCCTCAAAAACAAAAAAGAGAAAAGAAAGAAAAAGATAGGCAGATAGACGTTAACGTATACGATGATAGATGTCCATCGATCTCCCATTAAGATAATGGCTGGCTTGAGGGAGGTGGCCTACCCCAAATTCCACAAGCAGCGGCCAGCAGCTAGGAGCAGTGTTCGTTGAAGCAAGCAATGAAGCATCGCACCAACCAGCAGTAGTAGTGTACGTACGGACGCGGGACGCACTACCCTGCTAGCATAGACTAACACCATGCATTCACCATCACGTGCGTGTCTATTCTTCAGCAAATTAACGCGAGACCCCCGTTCAGACCCAACCACAAATGTAGGGGCATGCAATGGGTTGAAGTTGAACTGAAGGGGACACTTCCGGTTTTCTGTTCTCATCAGCGTTCAGCAATTCAGCATACAGAAGAGAGAGGCCCGCCCGGCCCCAACGTAACACTCGCTTTCTCTGTACTGTACTCTCTCTCTTAGAGCGTGTTTGGAGCGTTGGCCCGTCGGCCTGGCTGCGCCCCCCGCTTGCTGCAGTGCGCATGTTTGATGTCCATGGGCCATCTCCCAGCCTGGCTCCCCGGATGTATTTCGGTCCCTTTGGCTTGGCTCCAGGGAAACGCTCCCCCCCCTTTGTTTTTCTAGGGCATGGCCGCGCGCGGCTCCTCTCGGGCGATTTGGGGGTGATTCCTCGCGGCGGCGGCTGGCTCGCGCGGGCTCGCACGGGAAGTGTGAAACCTCCGAGCGCGCTTCCGCTACCGGTGAAATCTGCCGCCTTTATAAGCGGCCCCTCCCTCCTTTGCGCTATCCTCCTTCGTCTCCATTGCTTCTCCACCAAATCCCGTGAGAGACCGGCGGTGTGTTGAGGTGTGGTGTCCGGCGAGGCAGTGTTCTTCCCCGGCGGGCTTCCTCTCCGTTCCCCCGGCCCGGATATGGTCGGACGCGGCGCCGCACCTTGCTCCTAGCTAGGACTCCGGGAGGCAGTCGTCTTCTTCCTTCATCTTCCTCGGTTCCGGTAGTGCGCGTGGTGGTGCTGTGTACCGGATCTGTTCCTCTCCGTCGGGATCTGCTTCTTCTTCGCCGTCTCGTCTTCTTCTTCTCCGTTGTTTGCTTCGTGTTTGCTCCGTCGACCACCCTGAGGTGAAATCCACCCCCAATGGACCTACTCTTTGATTTGGATGATGCTAGGGTTTCGTTGTATTTGTACAAGGTGCTATCTTTGCGGCTTATCTGAGCTTTTGGTGCCGGTTGCTTTATTATGCGATGTTGGATTTAGGGTTTGCCTAGAACTGTTGATATTGTTCTTACTTCATTATGGTTTCATGTTGTTT
The DNA here is from genome assembly GCA_904845875.1 of Miscanthus lutarioriparius. Classification (NCBI taxonomy): domain Eukaryota; kingdom Viridiplantae; phylum Streptophyta; class Magnoliopsida; order Poales; family Poaceae; genus Miscanthus; species Miscanthus lutarioriparius. Next base: position 4,682,986 of record CAJGYO010000018.1, read on the forward strand.
GTTTACCTGTTATTATGGTCGATGATGATGTTCATTACACTAGGAGGCATGTTCTATCATGCAACCGTGCCTACTTTTGTTGTTGAATGATTACACATCCATGTTGAGGCTAGCCAAGGTCAATTGAACCGTGTTTGTCTTGAATGTTCATGCATGTAGATGGATCCGGCCCAAAACCGTGAACTGATGGCCAATCAAGCTGCTGCCTTGGTAGTTGTTATGGTGTCTTATGTTATCACTAGGCTTAGGAGGTCTAGGCCTAAACCAGACCCACTGTTGTATCATCTTAGGAGTGATGCTGAGCAGCATAGGAAGCAGACCATGTAAGCTATTTACAACTCCACAGATTCAGAGTGTCTGTCCATGTTAAGGATGATCAGAGCTCCTTTTTATACTTTGTGTAACATGTTTAGAAATAGGGGGCTTGTACCAGAAAAGGTTGGATGCACAGTTGAGGAGCAGGTTGCTATGTTCGTCTATGTAGTTGGACACAACCAAAGATTTAGGGTGATTCACCAATCCTTTAGGAGGTCAATTGAGACTGTCCATAGGTGAAAGCTCTAGTTTGGTTTTAGTGAATTGATGAAACCCTTAGTGCTAACCTAGTTTATCAAAGTGATCATGAGATATGTAGCACATTCTAAGTGGTGAAACAAATGAAGATCATGACATGATGATGATGGTGATGGCATGGTGATGATCAAATGCTTGAACTTGAAAAAGAAGAAAGAGAAAAACAAAAGGCTCAAGGCAAAGGTATAAATAGTAGAAGCCATTTTAAGTGATCGAGACACTTAGCGAGTGTGATCACATTTAGGTTCGATAGTCGTACTATTAAGAGGGGTGAAATTCGTATCGAAATGCGGTTATCAAAGTGCCACTAGATGCTCTAACTCATTGCATATGCATTTAGGATCTAGTGGAGTGCTAACACCCTTTAAAACATTTGTGAAAAAATACACTTGGTGGTTGGCATATTTGAGCAAGGGTTAGAAACTTCACCGGCGCTCTTTACAGAAAAGACGGAGGTCACTGTAAGTGACCGAACGCTGGCCTCGGTTGGACCGGCGCGTTCGGTCAATAGAAGCTACAAAGATGCTGGCGTCGGTCTCTGACCGGACGCTGGGTCACTTAGTGACCGAACGCTGGAGGGGTGCATCCGGTCCTGCTAATGTGGCAGCGCATAGGGGAGATGTCGTGTGACTAGACGCTGGGTGTGTCCGGTCGAGCTTGACCAGACGCGTCCGGTCGTGATTTCTCGCTTCTGGATGCTTACTGGAAACGACCGGACGCTGAGGTCCAGCGTCCGGTCACTTCACAGCAGCGCGTCCGGTCATCACTTAACCGTTGGGATCGGGCGCTCAGTATTTGAAGAGAGGGGACACGTGGCGTGCATCGCGCGACCAGACGCTGAGGTCCAACGTTCGGTCAATCTGACCGGAGCATCCGGTCGGCCCATGTTCAGTGCAGTGAGGAGCCCAACGGCTCTATTTCGTGGGGGCTTCTATTTAAGCCCCATGGCTGGCTTAAGATCACTCTCTTGGCCATTTGCATTGACATAGCAACCTTGTGAGCTTAGCTAAAGCCCTCCCACTTATCTCCATCATTGATCCATCATCATTGTGAGATTGGGAGAGAATCCAAGTGCATTGTTTGAGTGATTGCATCTAGAGGCACTTGGTATTTATGTTTCGCTGCGGGATTCACTTGTTTCTCTTCTTAGTTGCCACCACCTAGACGGCTTGGAGCAGCGAAGGAAGATTGGCACGAGTTGGTGATTGTTCGTGGCCATCTCCGGTGATTGTGAGGGGATTTATACCTTCCCCGGCGGAGTGCCGAAAGGTAACTCTAGTGGATTGCTCATGTTATTGAGTTACCTCACTTGTGGGTAGGTTCTTGCGGTGTCCAATTGTGTGGATAAGGTTCGTGCAACACCTCTTAGCCGCCGAACCACCAAGTGTTGGTCGACACAACGGGGACGTAGCGTGTTGGCAAGCACGTAAACCTCGAGAGAAATTTGGTTGTCTCTTGCCCTTTGGTATTCTCCCGGTGATTGATAAAGTATTCATCTTGTGATTGGTTCACTCCTCTACGCGGCGGTATAATCACCTCACTTACTCATTTACATTTCCGCAAACTAGCTATAACAAGCTCTTTAGTGTAGCTAGAATTGAGAGCTTGCTTTGTGGATTAAGTTCATCTAGTGGAGTTCTTTAGTGTAGCAATTATGAGAGCTCTTAGTGAGTAGTGACCTAGTAAATTATGTGCCTAGTGATCATAACAACTAGAATTATTGGATAGGTGGCTTGCAACCCTTGTAGAGCTAGAGCAAGTTTGCATTTCACTATTTGTTATACTAATCAAATTGCTATAGTCGGTTTGTAGATTTTTAAATAGACTATTCACCCCCCTAGCCATATTAGGACCTTTCAATAGGCACTTCCACCAGGTTTTGTATGATGTTGGTGAGCTTAGAAGTGAAATGAGTAAGCCTCCTACACCTAGCATACATCCAAAGATCCTTAGGAGCCATAGATGGAACCCTTACATGCAGGTATCTATCACTTTAACTGTTAAGCCATAACTCACTGTAGGTGTCAACCAATGCACTTATCCCACTTACACCTTTTTTATGACTGTATTGGTGCCATTGATGGCACCCATGTGTTGGCAAGGGTGCCTAGACACATGCAACAGGCTTTCAGGGGTAGGAAATCAAACCCACACAAAATGTGATGGCTGCTGTGGACTTTGACCTCAAGTTCACTTATGTACTGGCTGGATGGGAGGGCTCAACACATGATGCCCTCATCCTTGCTGATGCCATTGAGAGAAATGATGGTTTCATTATGCCTGAAGGTAACTAAAACCAACTGTCCACTGAACTTATGTCCTTACCATGTCATGCACATTCACCAAGAGCATCTCTGGTGCACTTGTAGGTAAATTCTACCTTGTAGATGTAGGGTATGCCTACCGCAGTGGCTTCCTCCCTCCCTATAGGGGGTGAGGTACCATCTGTCTGAGTATGGCAGCACAAACCACCCAATCAATACAAGGGAATTGTTTAACTTAAGACACTCCTCACCTAGGGTCATAATTGAGAGGGCTTTTGGGGCTTTGAAGAACAGGTTTCGTATTCTAGACAACAAGCCATTCCACCCTTACAAGACACAGGTCAAGCTTGTGCTAGTCTGTTGCATTCTTCACAACTGGATTCTAGGCTTTATCATGGACTAAGTAGTGCCACCAGAGGACTGGTTGCCACCAAACCAGCCTGATTCTTAGCCTGTCTCAAGACTTTAATGTCATGTCCACTAGGAGGGATGCCATCTGTACTGTAATGTGGGAGGGTAGGGGTACCTCTAGGACCTAATTCATGCATGTTTATTCTTGTATAACTTAGTTTGTTGACCCTGGTATGGAACATGTGGTTTGTGTACTTCTGTTGTAATAATTATTGGACAAGGCTGAGACCAATGAGCTTCAATACTGTATACTGTTGTTACTGTTATGGCTTTATGGATACTCTATTGTTGGTTATGGATTTCTTGTAAAAGTTGTCACCATGAGAGACATCCATACTATGTTAATGTTTCATTGGTTAACTAAATAGGATGGCTTCAGCTCCTGTTGATGTGCTGCTTATTGAGGGTGGGTTTGTGGCTGCTGCTAAGGTCATGGCTAAGGTTGTTGGGGCTGAAGCAGCTCCTCCTGCTAATGTTGCAGCTGCTATAGCACCAGCTGGTGGGCCCATGTGGTGAAACAACAACACCTCTGGATTTGTGCTTAGGAGGATGGCCTAGTTGCTTAGTGATGGCACTAGGCCTGACAATGTGTTTAAGGACAAGGATGTTAACCTTATAGCCAAATGTCTTAAGGACTACAGTGGGGATGCAGTGAGCCCAACATAGTTTGTCGGAAGATCAAAATCGGTCATACATTACCCTGCATAAGATACACAAGTAGACAAAACAAGGGTAATCCTGCTCGAGCAGAGGTCAATGGTTTTCCTCGATCACATCAATACTTCCTTTGCCTAGTTATCTTTCCCGACAACGGCGACAAAAATGTCTGTTGGTATTTCTTAACATATCACTTGTTTGAAGTACTTAGCCACCTATCATAAACCTATATCCCTAACTTTACTAGGTTGTCATCCCTAGTGTTGATGTAGAGATATTTGTTGGTACTATGTAGTATTACTACTAGAATAACACTAAGAAGTTATTTATTAATTATGTGACTAGAGAGAATATATATAAATCTATGAATCAAAAGTATCCGCAAGCGCACAGATAATATACCATTGTAGCATTTTACCCGAGAGTATTCCAGGTATCGTTATTTATATTTTTACCACCGGAAAGGTCTAGCATGGACATGTATTGATAACTTATACTATTGAAGGAGAAATAAACCATAGCCTACACCTACCTGGTATATATATATATATGATAAGTAATGATAATGATAAATCACTCAGAGCACTCCTTTCTATAGCATTAGCATGGTCAGGTAGAATATTAGAGGAATAATTCCTAAGTCATTCTTAATTACAAGTCAAAGCATACATTTGATTAGTGCAATTACACCTAGTAATCATGACAAAGATCATCATCATATCTACACCTAAGGGATATTACTAAGGAAGATTGAGGGTAGAGCTCGTTCTACCTTCATAATTGGACCCTACTTGCACCAATATTCGGGGAGTGGACTACAAAGGACTCAACAGGAGTGTCACATCCGCGATCTACCACATGAACCAGAATATAGGGTGTATCCGCAGGTAAACAACGTATAAGCATCACGCTTACACAATGTTGACCACCCACCCCGTGTACATCAGAGCGAGCGCTATACGAACTTATGTATAAACACAATCATAAACTAGCTATACTAAATATATAATCAAAGTAGACGTTAAACATCATAATGAAGAACATGAATAAGATGAACACTGAGATTGTCATAACAATTGTAACTAGCATATGAAAATAATAGAGAAATAAAAGAGAGAGGGGTACAAAGTTTATACCAAACCACGCTCTTGACAAGATCGAGAATCCAAGCGAAGTCCTGCTTGCCTCCCTCTAGATCTATCCTAACTAGCTATGCTATAGAGGAGGAGGAGCTCTGAGGATATTAGGGTTTCTGTCTTCTCAAATGACTTGATGACTTCTGATTCCTAGGGAGGCAGGGGGCTGGATTATATAGCCCTGAGGGTCCAACGTGAGCCCTTGGATCAAACTGACTTAAGCAATGGTCTAGATGCACCCTCAAAGACGGTGGGAGACCGCCATACGAAGCTGGCTGGCAGGTGGGCCCAGGGGGTGGGCGGCCCCACCTATAGGACAGGAGGCCCCACCTGTTAGGGGGTGGCCCTCCGCTTCGGTGATATGGCTTCTGGACCCTTCTAAAGTCTTCCCACGTAGGTACCGCGGCGGAACTCTGTATTTTCTTTTAACGATTAGGTCCTTCTTGGTGGTTTTCTAATTAAACCCTGCTGGAAATACAGATTCACCAAAACTCATGTAGTTTATTAGTTTAAACCCCTAAACCTTCATTGGTGATTATATTTATGCCCTTATACATGTTTAATTGACGGTTTATATTGGTTGTTAACTAGCGTCAACAGGGAGACAGGTGCTGCACATATAGATCCTGACCTCTATCTTGCAGTCACGGAGATGTAGGGCTTCACCACTGAAGCCCTCATTATTGCCTACACCTACCTGCTAGAAAACAAGGCCATTGCCACAGGCTTTGTGAAGATGGCAATCAGCCATAGGGACATTTGGCTGAGGAACTACCTTACCAAGAACTACTACATGTAGTTCTGTCCAATTAGTACTGCAAGGCAAAGAGGGGGTTGACTGTTGAGATGTATAGTTTCTCCACATCCCTCACCCACTCTCTTACCTTTTGTACACACCTAGGTGCAGCTTTTGTGCAGCTTAGTTGGCTGATTCACACATGTCCTTTTGGGTTAGTATAGTTGGAGGGTGGATGACTATAAGTAACATTAAGCAAGATGGACCTTATTTGAGCCTACATGTATGAGGCTCTACTGGTATCTATAATGCACTATTAGTGGCCTCTGTTGGCTGCTCTATTTGGTTCTATTCATGGTTTCTTTTATTTCTGTTTGGATTATGTTCTTTTGGCTCCATTTACTACATCATCTGTCACTGTTACCTTGTCTTTGGCCATGAAACTCAGCCATACAGTGGTAGCAGCATAGATGAATGATGATGATGCTATTGCATGGCTGTGTCCCATGGCCAAAGCTTATGTCTGTTACTTATGACATGTTGGTTTTGTTTCTTTTGATTGGTGATAACTATGGGAAATCTATAAGGCCTATGATGCAAACAACATATTCATGTGGTGGCTACCTTGTTTAATTGGTTCTTCAAGTTTTTCATCACTGCCATGGAACCCTATGTGTGCCCATCCATTCACTTATGAACAACAACTTGTATCTTATGCTGATGGTAGTGAATGGATGTGCACAATAGGGTTCGATGGCAGTCATGACCCTGGATTTGCACTTGTTTGGTGCCTGTCCTGTTTACTTGATTATTCTGATTTGTCATGTATGTCATCACATCCATATGACACATCCATACCCTAGCAACAACACCTTCTTTCTTGTGTTGATGGCAGTGTATGGATGTGCACATGGATTCCATGGCAGCCATGAGCTTGGATTTGCTGCACTACTGGTTTTTATTTTCTATGGCAGCCACTAATGATTTGAACTGAAAGAATACCACCACATTCTAAAGCTGAGGCCAACCTTTTATTACAATGCATGTGATGTCAATTCTCTTACATATGAACTTGATGATGCTGGTCATCGGTGGGGGACTTAAGATCAACGATTTGTTTCACCACAAACCATAGATCTTTAAGTTCCACACTCATGGCTAGTTTCATGCTTTACATTTGACTGAGGCTGAACCACAGTTTCATTTAACAGAAATGGCAGCGTACTATGTTGAAAGGTCCTAATGGCTAGAGGGGGGTGAATAGCCTAATAAAATTTCTACAACAACACTTAACAAAAGGATTAGATAATTATGAGGCGAAGCGAGTTTTACGCTAGCCTACCAAAATGCAAGCAACCTACCACAATTCTAGTTTAAATGGAGTATATCCACACAATAGCTATATCACTACACTAAGTTAGTGTGCTCTCAAAAGCTAACTAAAGAGCCACACTAACCAAACTAACAAGCTCTCACAACTAGTTACACTAAAGAGCTTGACAACTAGTTTGCGGTAATGTAAAGAGTAGGCAAGAAGGTTATACCACCGTGTAGATGTATAAACCAATCAATCACAAATGTGGATAACAATGAAGACCAATCACCTCGGAATCAATGATGAACACAATGATTTTTTATTGAGGTTCACTTGCTTGCTGGTAAGCTAGTTCTCGTTGTGGCGATTCACTCACTTGGAGGTTCACGCGCTAATTGGCTTCACACGCCAAACCCTCAATAGGGTGCCGCACAACCAACACAAGATGAGGATCACACAAGCCACGAGCAATCCACTAGAGTACCTTTTGGCGCTCCATCGGGGAAAGGTCAAGAACCCCTCACAATCACCACGATCGGAGCCGGAGACAATCACCACCCTCCGCTCGACGATCCTTGCTGCTCCAAACCGTCTAAGTGGCGGCAACCATCAAGAGTAACAAGTGAATCCCACAGTGAAACACGAACACCAAGTTCCTCTAGATGCAAACACTCAAGCAATGCACTTGGATTCTCTCCCAATCTCACAAAGATGATGAATCAATGATGGAGATGAGTGAGAGGACTTTGGCTAAGCTCAAAAGGTTGCTATGTCAACGCAAATGGCCAAGAGAGTGAGCTTCAACCAGCCATGGGGCTTAAATAGAAGCCCCCTCGAAATTGAGCTGTTGTACCTTTTCACTGGGTAAAACACGGGGTGACCGGACGCTCCGGTCATACTGACCGGACTCTGAACCTAGCGTCCGGTCGCCCGATGTCAGCCATGTGTCACACTGCGTTCAACAGGAGTCGTCTGATCTCAACGGTCATCTGTTGACCAGACGCTCCACTACAACTGACCGGACTCTGAGCCTCCAGCGTCCGGTCGTTTCTAGTAAGGTTCTAGAAATGAATTTCTTCGACCGGACGCGTCCGGTCATGCTTGATCAGACCCTGCCAGCGTCCGATCACACTATGACTTCTTACTGTGCTGCCCGACAACACGACTGGACCCAGACCCTTAGCGTCTGGTCTGTCCATGACCCAACGTCTGGTCATTCACCGATGCTGGCGTCTTCACTGCCATACATGGCCAGACGCGCTGGTCCTCCAAAGGTCCAGCGTCCGGTCACTGTATAGCCAGCGACACTAACTCCTTTTCACTTCTATCTTCTTCACCCTTGCTCAAATTGCCAACCACCAAGTGTATCACCTTGTGCACATGTGTTAGCATATTTTCATAAACATTTTCAAGGGTGTTAGCATTCCACTAGATCCTAAATGCATATGCAATGAGTTAGAGCATCTAGTGGCACTTTGATAACGCATTCCGATACGAGTTTCACCCCTCTTAATAGTACGACTATCAAACCTAAATGTGATCACACTCTCTAAGTGTCTTGATCACCAAAATAAAATAGCTCCTACAAAATATACCTTTGCCTTGAGCTTTTTGTTTTTCTCTTTCTTCTTTCCAAGTCGAAGCACTTGATCATCACCATGTCATCATCATCATCATGCTATGATCTTCACTTGCTTCACCACTTAGTGTGTGCTACCTATCTCATGATCACTTGATAAAGTAGGTTAGCACTCAGGGTTTCATCAATTCACCAAAACCAAACTAGAGCTTTCAATCTCTTCCTTTTTGGTAATTGATGACAACCCTTATACGAAGATATGAATGAAAATTCAATTGAATCAATGTTGCTTGTCCAAGCATTTTTACCATTTGTAAAAGGATATGGACAAGTTTCATGAACCCTATATGGTAGCAATTGCTCCCCCTATATATGTGCTAAAAGTTTAGATTGTAGCTTGCACATATGATTAGATAGGAAATATAGGAGACAATGTCTACCAAATGATGCTAAGGTATAAGAGATAGACCTTTGAAGCATGATACCAATCAGAGTGCACTATTACACCATCCTTAGCACCATGGTTAGCTAGATACCACTTGAAAAAATACTTCGGAGGGATAGCTAGATACCACTTGTAAAAACTTTGTAAAAGATACTACTTGAAAATCTATTTGGAATAGATATCACTTGATAATACTTGAAAAGATACCACTTGTGAATAAACCTATGCATGCTAGATCTTCATTTCATCATTCAAGTTTACAACTATCATTCATCACATAAGCATGGATATTTAAATTAAAACTTGTGTTATGCAAGCAACCATATGAAATGCACATGCAAATGCATCATACAAGTTCATGAGCTTGCTCCCCCTACTTGTGTGCTCAAAATTTTAATTTATCCTCTTCTTTTGTCATATCTCTTCCTTATTTCAAGTTTTCCCCCTATCACTTATATCTTTATTTCTCTCCCCTTTGTCATCAATGACCACAAAGGTTCAAAAAGGTAAATACCATTTGTAGGGTCGAGATTATCAATGTCAATCAATGGGGTGAGGATCATTGTCCTGAATTGGTCTAATCTAGATCATTTTGCCAAAGATATTTAACTCGGTTTGATCTAAGGACAAGCTTCTTCACACATCTAAATAAGGGTTATCTTGTACCATGTTGAGTTAAACACTTAGAGCTTATTTTCTAGATTAAACACTAGGTTTACAAGCCTACAAACATGTCATATGCTATCACTAGATTAAGTAAAACATAGAAGCAATAGTGATACCATATGAACATCAAATTCATTTGATTTTCATGAATGAGCCTAATAAAATGAAGAGATGACTAGATGCACTAATCATGTCCTTAGTAAGGATGTATGCCATGACAATCAACTTTTACCTTGGATTGCTCGAAGGAGAGACATGTCATATAAGTGGGGGTGCATCAACACATATTTGAGAAATCCAATATGTTCAACTCATTCCTTAGCTTGCAAAGTCATTCAAGGTAAAAGTTGAACTCTTAATGCAAATGTCCCCTTTTTGTTGACCGAAGAGTGTAGGCACCATTTCATAAGAGATCTAAAGGCTTGGTGAATATATCGGCAAGTTGATCTTCGGTGCCTACACTCTCAATGCAAATGTCCCCTTTTTGTTGGTGATATCTTATGAAATGGTGGTGGACATCAATGTGCTTTGTTCTTGCATGTTGAACCGGATTGTTGGTTAACTTGATTGCACTCTCATTGTCACATAGCAATGGCACTTTCTTGAACTTGATTCAAAAGTCATTCAAGGTGGCCTTCATCCAAAGTATTTGTGCACAACAACTACCGACGAATATGTATTCGGCTTCGGCGGTTGATAATGCAACACTATTTTGCTTCTTTGATGACCATGAAACAAGTGATCTTCCCAACAATTGACATGTGCCCGAGGTGCTCTTCCTTTTACCTTGCATCCCGCATAATCCGAGTCGGAGTAACCAACTACCTCAAACTTTGCTCTTTTGGGATACTGTAACAACCCAAAAATCCACACACCAAAAATCATAACTACAAAAATTTTGTTTAAACTCCCATGTGATGATGAGTGTCATGTATAGAAACTCAACCTAAGAGATGCATTAGGTCTAATCCCAACCCAAGTCAACACATAAGCATGGCATAACTCTTGGCATAAACATGTAATTAAATTCCTAAATAAACAAAGCATGCATGCATCCTTAATTCCACTTGTGATTTGGATTCTTTTGCTTTATGTGATGTTTAACTAACTTACTTAATATTTATAAAAAACCCTAAGTAAAGAATTATTTGTTGGAAGAATAAAACACCCCTGTATAAAACTTCAACTATTTTTGAATAACAAAAATAGCCAATAGCCCCTAATATATGGGATGTATTTTGACCACCAATTGAAACACCTTGTGGGACCCACTACATAACTCGAAGCTCAAAGTTTAAACTCTAACTAAATTTGAATCGAAGCAAAAGAAATAAAAGAGAAAGGAAAAGGAGGGAGGCAGCAGCTTAGCCCAGCCTACCTTGACCGGCCCAGCTAGCCTAGTTAAGCCTCGCCTGCCCTATCATGTGCACAGCCGCAGACAAGCCGGACCCGCCCGTCAGCCGTCACGCACCGCACGCCGCCACATCAGGACAAGCTGACAAATCGGACCCCACGTGACAGCCACCCTAGCTACAGGATCATCTTCCTCCCCACGCCAACTTCTTCCGCGATCGGGAGCCGACCATGGAGCAGACGCGGGCCTGAGGTCACGCACATCGCATGACCCTATTCCCCTTGCGCCGCGCCTACGCTATCGCACGTGGGCCGTCGGATGCGTCGCACGCATCACCACCGCCCAATCACCGTCCGCCATAGGAGCATGAAGCTCGGCTATAAAGCTCGGTCCTCGGTTGCCCTAGCGCTCGTCCCATTGCCCGCCGCCACTTGGTGGCCAACCACTTCACACTAAGAGTAGAAGGCCGAGGAAGAGTTCAGGAGAGAAGGGCGGAGCCGCTGCCGGGAAGAGGACCGGGAGCACGCCGGGATTCGAAGCACCGCCGCGGATCAAGCCGGAGCGGGCGACACTGCACGGCATGGCTTCCGGAGCTACACGGCCTCGACTCTTCACTGCACCGCTATCCTCTCGCCCTCAACACCGACGGTGAGCCCCAGTTCTTCCTCTGCTCACCGCTGGACCATACCAAGCCGGCCATGGCGCTCTATACCGTGAGCGCGTAGGCCAAGGTCATCTCCGGTCTCTAGGCACACCAGCACAGCACGCTCATGCGCACACCGCGACCACCTTCGAGCCCTTGGACGTTGTAGACCCCTCCAAGCCCCACGGACGCCAAGGCAGAGCACTCGCTCGTCGCGCTCACAACGCCGCCGTCGTGGCGTGGCCACCACCAGCCAGAGCACCAGACCACCGGCCAGAGCACCAGACCACCGTGGCCACCACTGGCCAGAGCACCACCACCACCGGCCCGAGCACCAGACCACCGTGGCCAGGTCCGCTGGGAGCGCCTGGCATCTCCTTGTCTCGCCCATCTTGTTCGCTGGAGCCACGGGTAACTCACGCGCACGCCGTGACCACCTCGCTGAAGCCCCGTAGTGCATCCGTGCGCCTCGCCGTCGTCACCATGTCGCCGTGGCCGCCGGAGAACCCCCACCGGCCACAGGAGAACCCGAACCCCGCCTTGAGCCTGGACGTCCTCGCCGCATCCCCACGAATCCGTAGAAGCTTACACGCCCCCATCAGGACGTTTCACCATGACCGTAGCCACCTCACCGACGCCGCCATCGTGCTCGGAAGGTTGCTGCCGTGGCCAAGGCCACCGAAGGCCCTGGAGGACCCCTCGACCTGCCCAACATGCCCGCTGGAGCACTATGACGCTCACGCGCACCACAGAACTGGCCTATGCCGCTGCACCCGCGCCACTCCCGCATGCCGGTTGTGCTCGAGCCGCCGTTCGCCGTGGCCCATGACCTAGGAAGCACCATCCGTCATCCTGACCCCACCGTTGCAGTCGCCATGGCGCGGGGAGGCTTTTCCCCACCTCAATTGGACGCCTAAGCCGTTACGGGAGCTCGCCGGTGAGCACGTCGCCAACGAGAACACGCCGGCAAGATAGCGGGGAAGACTCCCCTCTCCGGCCACACACGCGTGAACTCGGTGCACATGGACCATGCCTAAGAGATGAAGGGTGGACTCGGACCACTGTAGACCTGTCTAAGACCACAGCCTAGTGGAGGCCCAAGGCCGTGACGTGGCAGCGCCACAGCATGCCACGTGGCGGGCCAAAGCTCGGCCCAGACCGGCCCAACCTGAGCCCACCAAAGCCCGTATGAGACCCGGCCCGTATTCACCATTGACTAGTCAGCGTCAACCGTTGACCTGGCCCCACATGTCAGTGGCACAGACACACTGGACCCACACGTCAGATGATGACGTCATGCTGACGTCACGTGGGACCCACCTGTCAGTAGCAGCACGGCCGAGGTGATGTCATGCTGACATCATGCTGACGTCAGCATGCCACGTGGACCAGTCACAGCGTGACACGTGTCAGCCCAGGATTAATTCAGTCTTTTTCATTTTCAGAAATGGAATTAATCTTCGAAAATTCATAATTAATTCATATGACCTCAGAAAAAAACGAAACCTGGACCAAAATTCATCTAAAAACGAGCTCTACGCAATGAACCCATATTTGAGTGCATTTGGTTCTTTTGAATTTTCATTGCTTCTTTGTGCTACTCTATAGACATCGCTAACGTGACTATAATGCGATCGTTTGTAGACTCGGAGGAGAACCGGACGGACGAGGATCGTGAGTACCGTGAGGAGTACGAAGACGACTACACTGAAGGTGCCACATCCCACCCAACCTCGTAGCACCTATTACGCATGGCTAAAATAGAAATGCTAGTGCTTTACTTTATTGTTGTAATCACACTATGATAGGACTTGCATGGTAGAATGCTTTCTTGATGGCCTTTACCTTGACGCAACCTTACCCCTGCTCACCCTGCTGTTAGGCTAGTCACTCGCTTGCTATTTCATTGCTTAATACTTCTACTACGCTTGCACTACATTGATGCGTGGTGGAAACTGGTGATTGGGGAGAGTGCTGCGTGTGTGACTTGGGTGCGTGGAGGGTGGGGGTTGTGTCGACCAAGTTGGAGTATACGACGAGCCTGGGGCAAGTCTTGCCGTGGGGTGCTACCTGGGCACCCCAGGAATGGATACCTGTGGTGGGTAAATGGTATATGAGGTGGCCCTGGGTGTGATCCTGTGATGGGAGGAGCCCAGGGTGGAGGTGCTGTGGTGGCACGATAATGGAAACTCTGATGAAGACATTCTGGCTTGGTCATCCCTAAGGACTTACTAGTACTCAGATTCACCGGGAAGCCTTACGTACCACTCGCCCTATATGGTGCGGGACGGCTGGACTACTTGGTAGGATATTGCCACTACTGCTTGGTTGATAGCGGACAGTGTGAGGAAGGTACGGGGTGCGGAGGATTTCCCCCACACCCTTCCGAGACTTCATGGAGACCTTGTGGACCTGGCTCATGACTCACAGTTTCAGCCACCCCAGACTAGACTTGGGGTGTACCAGGGCTGAATGGTAGAGTGGCATTATCCTAGGCTAGCAAGCAGCCGAAATCAGCCCAGTTGACAACGGTCAGCGAGGAAGGCGGATCTTGTGGTTATGTAAAACCTCTGCAGAGTGTATGGTTGATCGATCGATACATATGCCGACTCGTCGGCTATGGACCCTTCCTAGGTTTCGTTTAAACTAGATAGTGAGATGAGTCCTTGTCTTCTCCCCCTGGGAGCGAGTGTTCGGACGTAGCTAGGGGCTACGGGCCTTGAGACAGTGCCGAGATGGAGTTGGCCTGTCGACTGAGCAATGGTATGGGTGTGGTATGGAGATGGTGTGGAGATGGTGGTGTATCGATCCCAGGATCGAAACCTGGCTCTAGAATGGGAGTGGGGTGGAATGGGTGTGAGAATGGTGTTAAAACTTGACCAACTGTTATTATGTACTTGATATGCTAAATACATAGGAAACCCCAGCCTTATAGGTTCCTTTTGAGTATATCCAACTTACAACCAATTTCCACAAAGCAATGCTCATAGGGTTGGGAGTGGCCAGTACAAATTGTACTGATAAATTTTGGCACACAGGTTCTGCTGAGGAGTATAGCTCCGAGGAGTTGGACGGTTGAGGGGTTCGTTCCTACGCTCGAGTTTGGCGATCTTATCTTCAAGCTGTTCTGAATGAATGCTACTTTTGATTCCGCCAATACGGCGATGTAATAAATTTATGTAATTCCGCACTATTTGTACTATGATATTATCGTTGTATGGATGTGATATTCGACTGGAATTTGGGGTAATATGATCTACAACGGTCTTATTACACTTCGACACTGTGTATTTCCCTTCGCGGAAATCGGGGTCGTTTCAGATACCACAAACCAACATTTGGTGTATGCTTTAAGTACCTCAATATTCTCTTTGTAGCCTTCAAATGACTTTCTCTTGGTGAGGCTTGAAATCTTGCATACATGCATACACTAAACATGACATCCGGCCTTGATGCGGTCACATAGAGTAGGCTTCCAATCATAGACCGATACAACTTTTGATCCACCATGTTTCCACTTGCATCACTATACAAGTTGCCATTGGCTCTCATTGGTGTGCTAATGACTTTGCTATCACTCATGCCAAACTTCTTGATCATGTCCTTGATATACTTGCCTTGACTCACAAATGTACCATTCTTCAATTGCTTGATTTGAAGACCAAGGAAGTAACTTAACTCTCCAATCATGGATATCTCAAACTCATTAGCCATCATATTTCCAAACTCATCACAAAAGTCTTGATTGGTTGATCTAAATATGATGTCATCAACATAGATTTGCAATACAAACCAATCTTTTCCAATCTTCTTGATGAAAAGAGTGGTGTCAACCTTGCCCATTGTGAACGCTTTAGAGAGTAGGAAGTCCCTCAATCTCTCATACCATGCTCTAGGTGCTTGCTTCAAGCCATACAATGCCTTTTTTCAACTTGTACACATGGTTGAGCTTCTTGTCATCTTCAAAATCGGGAGGTTGCTCAACATATACTTCTTCATTGATATATCCATTGAGAAATGCACTCTTAACATTCATTTGATAGAGCTTCATGTTGTGGGCACAAGCATAGGCTAGCAAGATTCTAATTGCTTCCAATCTAGCAACCGGAGCATATGTTTCTCCAAAGTCAAGACCTTCAACTTATGTGTAGCCTTGTGCTACCAATCTTGCTTTGTTCCTTACTACTATCCCATCTTGATCTTGCTTGTTTCTAAAGACCCATTTGGTTCCAATCACATCGTGTCCCTTTGGTCTCTCTATCAATTCCCATACTTGATTTCTTATGAAGTTATTCAACTCTTCATGCATAGCATTCACCCAATCAACATCCTTCAAAGCTTCATCTATCTTCTTTGATTCAATGGATGACACAAATGAGAAGTGTTCACAAAATGATGCCAATCTTGACATTGTTTGTACACCTCTAGAAATATCTCTAATTATAGTGTCCAATGGATGATCCCTTGCAACATTGGTTGGTTGGAGGATTGGAACTTGATTGCTTGCACTTGCTTGATCATTGGGTAGAGATGATGTACTAGCCACTTGATCTTGTTCATTGTCATGAGAGCCACTTGTACTAGCTTGATTTGTATCATCTTGCACATTTGAGTTAGTGAGCACTTGCACTTGATCATCTTCATCATCATTCACTTGCCTAGGCCTCAATTCACCAATACCCATGTTCTTCATAGCATTTGAAAGTTGAATGCCTCTAACATATTCCAAGTTCTTATTTTCTTCTTGTGAACCCTTGGTTTCATCAAATTCAACATCATGAACTTCCTCAAGAGTACCACTATCCAAATTCCAAACTCTATATGCTTTGCTTATAGTGTAATAACAAAGTAGGAATCCTTCATCACATTTCTTGTCAAACTTACCCAATCTAGTGCCTTTCTTCAAGATATAACATTTGCAACCAAAGACCCGAAAATATGCAATATTGGGCTTTCTACCATTCAAGAGCTCATATGGTGTCTTCTCTTTCAATCGGTGACAATAGAGGCGGCTGCTACAATAGTAAGCCGTGTTGATAGCTTTGGCTCAAATGGATTGACTCACATTGTATTAACTAAGCATAGACCTTGCCATATCAATAAGTGTTCTATTCTTTCTTTCAACAAGGTCATTTGATTGCGGGGTGTACTTGGCTGAGAATTGATGTCTAATTCCAAATTCATCACACAACTCATCAATTCTAGTGTTCTTGAACTCACTACCATTGTCACTTCTAACTCTCTTGATGGTTGTTTCAAACTCATTGTGAATGTCCTTGACAAATAATTTGAATGTTGCAAACACATCACTTTTGTCCACTAAAAAGAATACCCATGTATATCTAGTATAGTCATCCAGTATCACAAAGCCATATTTGTTACCACCAATGCTAGTGTATTGTGTTGGCCCAAACAAATCCATGTGTAATAACTCAAATGCTTTACTAGTGCTCATCATGCTTTTCTTAGAATGGGTGTTTCCAACTTGTTTTCCAGCTTGACAAGAGCTACAAAGCTTATCCTTTTCAAACACAACATCTTTGAAGCCTCTAACCAAGTCATGTTTAACCAATCTATTCAATTGTTTCATTCCAACATGACCAAGCCTTCTATGCCATAACTAACCCATACTAGACTTAGTGAACAAGCATGTACATAATCTAGCTTCACTAGCATTGAAATCAACTAAGTATAGATTATCATATCTAAACCCTTTGAAGATCAAATTAGAGCCATCTACACTTATGATCTCTACGTCATCTACTCCAAATATGCATTTGAATCCAAGATCACACAATTGAGCCACGGATAGCAAATTGAAATTCAAGCTCTCTACTAGCAACACATTGGATATGCTCATATCATTGGATATTGCAATCTTACCAAGCCCTTTGACCTTGCCTTTGCCATTGTCACCAAATGTGATACTATCATTACCATCATTGCCATTGGTGTTGATTGAGTTGAACATTCTCGCATCACCGGTCATGTGTTGAGTGCACCCACTATCAAAAACCCAATGCCTTCCTCCGGCTTTGTAATTGACCTACAAAAGAAGATCAATTCTTTTTAGGTACCCAAACTTGCTTGGGTCCTTGAAGGTTAGTCACTAAGCTCTTTGGTACCCAAATGACTTTCTTCTTTGAGCCCATCCATGGTTTACCAATGAACTTAGCCTTCACGCCATTTGTAGCCTTAGTAAGCATATAGCATGAATCAAGCTTAAGGGAGGATACATTAGCATTTTTGCTCTTGTTGGTGCATTCATGCTCTTTATAACCCACTTGCTTGCAACTAATGCAAAACCGACCAATGTTCTTCACAAAACTAGTCTTGTGAGGAGCAAAAGCCACCTTGCCTTTCTTGGGGGTATAGCCCAATCTCTCTTTGTAGAGAGAAGCTCTTTTGCTACCCAAGCATATAAGCAAGCGGTCCTCACCACCATAGGCCTTAGCCAAAGTGTAAGTGAGCTAGTTAACCTCCTTCTTGAGATTCTCATTCTCAATCACTAGTGAGGCATTACAAGTGAGACCGTCACCACTAAATGAGGTGGAAGTGGAAGTACTACAAGAAGGGTTAGTAGAAGGAGCAATGATAGGCATAGATAGTGATTCATCAATTATATCATAAGTTAAACCTACATCACAAGTATCAACATGCTTCTTTTTATTTTGCTCATCAAGCAAAGAGGAATGAGCCTTTTCAAGCTTTTTGTGAGCTTTGCCAAGCTTCTCATTGGCTTCCTCTAGCCTCTCATGAGATGCATTGAGCTCATCAAAGGCTTGCTTAAGGGCTTTTAGTTCCTTACGCAAGCTTTTGCATTCCCTTCTCTTGATGTCAAAGTGTTCTCTAGCATCTTCTAGCATGTCAATTAATTCATTCTTAGTAGGTTCATCATCATCACTATCACTATGATTTTTATTTTCATTTTCATTTTCATTATCATCATCATGTTCTTCATCACTTTCATCATCACAAGTTTGTACCTTAGTGGCCTTAGCCATGAAGCATGATGAAGAGTCGAAGAGAGAAGGCTTTTCATTGATGGCAATGCTTGCTAGAACCTTCTTCTTCGTAGTCTTGTGATCATCACTATCATCATTATCATCACTTGAGGAAGCATCATTATCTCAAGTGACCACATATGAACCACCCTTCTTCTTCTTGAAGGCCATCTTGTCCTTCTTCTCTTTCATTTCCTTCTTGTCCTTCTTCTTGTTCTTCTTGTTGTCATCATCATTATCGCTATTGTATGGACATTGAGCAACAAGATGATCTTTGCTTCCACATTTGAAGCACCTTCTTGACTCTTCTTTGTTCCTGGATGAAGACTTCTTTCTTCTAGCACGATATCCCTTCTTCACCATAAACTTGCCAAATCTCTTGACAAAGAGAGCCATCTTCTCATCATCATCATCATCCCATGAGTCATCTTCTTCACTAGATGTTTCTTACTTAGCTTTGCCCTTAGATGATGTGGCCTTGAATGCCACGCTCTTTTTCTTGTCATCCTTCTTCTCATCTTTCTTCTCCCTCTTTTCTTCCTTCTCATCATCATCTCTATATGTATCATCGGTCATTATATCTCCCAACACTTGGTTTGGTGTCATGGTGTCTAAACCACTCCTCACTAGAATAGTGACCAATGTACCAAATCTTGAAGGCAAACATCTCAAGAACTTGTGGGAGATGTCCTTGTCCTTCACCTCTTCTCCAAGTGCTTTGAGATCATTGACAAGCACTTGAAGCCTATGGAACATCTCCGGCACACTCTCATCCTCCTTCATCTTGAAGCTTGCAAACTTCTCTTTGAGAATGTATGCATTTGCACCCTTCACGGCTTTAGTGCCCTCAAATGATTCTTCCAACTTCTTCCAAGCCTCATGAGCCATCTCAATATTTTTGATTTGCTCAAATATTCTCTCATCAATTGCATCATGAATTACACTTAGAGCAATGTCATTATTTTGGAGAAGCACTTCTTCGACCGCGGTGGGATTCTCCAGATCTTCAATCTCAATTTTGGTTTCTACCACCTTCCACACCTTTCTATTGATTGACTTGATATGTGTGGTCATCTCTGACTTCCAATATGGATAATTTATGCCATCAAATTAGGGTGGCTTCTTTGTGTTGTTGATTTAAGCCATTTTTACAACGAAGGTTGTTAAGCCTCAAATAACGGTGATCTTGGCTCTGATACCACTTGAAAGGTCCTAATAGCTAGAGGGGGGTGAATAGCCTAATAAAATTTCTACAACAACACTTAACAAAAGGATTAGACAATTATGAGGCGAAGCGAGTTTTGCGCTAGCCTACCAAAATGCAAGCCACCTACCACAATTCTAGTTTAAATGAAGTATATCCACACAATAGCTATATCACTACACTAAGTTAGTATGCTCTCAAAAGCTAACTAAAGAGCCACACTAACCAAACTAACAAGCTCTTACAACTAGTTACACTAAAGAGCTTGACAACTAGTTTGCGGTAATGTAAAGAGTAGGCAAGAAGGTTATACCGCCGTGTAGATGTATGAACCAATCAATCACAAATGTGGATAACAATGAAGACCAATCATCTCGGAATCAATGATGAACACAATGATTTTTTATCGAGGTTCACTTGCTTGCCGGCAAGCTAGTCCTCGTTGTGGCGATTCACTCACTTGGAGGTTCACGCGCTAATTGGCTTCACACGCCAAACCCTCAATAGGGTGCCGCACAACCAACACAAGATGAGGATCACACAAGCCACGAGCAATCCACTAGAGTACCTTTTGGTGCTCCGTCGGGGAAAGGTCAAGAACCCCTCACAATCACCACGATCGGAGCCGGAGACAATCATCACCCTCCGTTCGACGATCCTTGCTGCTCCAAGCCGTCTAGGTGGCGGCAACCACCAAGAGTAACAAGCGAATTCCACAGCGAAACACGAACACCAAGTGCCTCTAGATGCAAATACTCAAGCAATGCACTTGGATTCTCTCCCAATCTCATAAAGATGGTGAATCAATGATGGAGATGAATGGGATGGCTTTGGCTAAGCTCAAAAGGTTGCTATGTTAATGCAAATGGCCAAGAGAGTGGGCTTGAACCGACCATGGGGCTTAAATAGAAGCCCCCTCGAAATAGAGTCGTTGTACCCGTTCACTAGGTAAAACGCAGGGTGATCGGACGCTTTGGTCATACTGACTGGACTCTGAACCCAGCGTCCGGTCGCCCGATGTCAGCCACGTGTCACACTGCATTCAACAGGAGTCGTCTGATCTCAACGGTCATCTGTTGACCAGACGCTCCGCTACAACTGACCGGACTCTGAGCCTCTAGCGTCCGATCATTTCCAGTAAGGTTCCAGAAACGAATATCTTCGACCGGACGCGTCCGGTCATGCTTGACCGACCGCCAAATATCCGATCACACTATGACTTCTTCTTGTGTCGCTTCGACAACACGACCCAGACCTGCACCTTTAGCGTCCGGCTCATCCATGACCCAAATTGCTCGATCATTCACCGACGCCGGCGTCTTCATCGCCATACATGGCCGTAGACGTGCGGTCCCCCAAAGGTCCAAATATCTCGGCCAATCGATAGCCAAAGAACACTAACTCCTTTTCACTTCTATCTTCTTCACCCTTGCTCAAATGTGCCAACTACCAAGTGTATCACCTTGTGCACATGTGTTAGCATATTTTCACAAACATTTTCAAGGGTGTTAGCATTCCACTAGATCCTAAATGCATATGCAATGAGTTAGAGCATCTAGTGGCACTTTGATAACCGCATTCTGATACGAGTTTCACCCCTCTTAATAGTACGGCTATCAAACCTAAATATGATCACACTCTCTAAGTGTCTTGATCACCAAAACAAAATAGCTCCTACAAAATGTACCTTTGCCTTAAGCTTTTTATTTTTCTCTTTCTTCTTTCCAAGTCGAAGCACTTGATCATCACCATGCCATCATCATCATCATGCTA